>VDFB02256132.1:183088673-183124967 GCA_007258455.2 Sequoia sempervirens | reverse complement strand
TCTCTTAGCATATTATATTCCTCTTAGTGGCTTGATGCAACACATTGCATCCACTAAGCTATGAATATTTTATTCTTTGATATGTCCTCTCTTGGAGATATTAGGCACAATGTTCCCTAAGTTAAAGAACTTTCATAAATTAAGAAAGACTCCCTTTAACATTCTTTACATTATTTTTCATTTACAAAAATTAAGTTATATGGCCACCTTGCATAATACACTTTGCATGCATTTGGATCCATCATGGTTGTTCATGTGTATCAAGCATATAAAGACTTTCTTTCCTTATGAAGCTTGAAGTTAATTCTTTCATGGCACCTTATCAAAGTTATCATGAGGTATAACTTTGGTCTGGTTGGACGGGAAGCCAAAGCAAGGCATGACTTTCACATAGCAACTTGTGTGTGTGTGTGAGCACATACCTGTTGTGTGTGTATGTGTCTCACCTATTTGGATACTCACCCAAAAAAAAAACCTAAAGTTACATTACCTCATAATGAGTGTGCATTTTTGGAAAAATAACCTAGATCTAATCTACATTGTGATGGACAAATGGTCGAAGCTTGATCCACCCCCTTATTTTACCTTTTCTTCTCTCCTTGTCTTTGATAGTGCATGCTTATATATTGTTGTTGCTCGTTATGTCATTTTTTATGTGTTCTCTCGTGCCTATGCTATTTTTCTATAGAATCTTGATCCTAGGGCCTTGTGCAATCTTGTTGGTCAGTGTTGTCCTATCCCACTAGCATTAGTATGACTGAACCCCTCTTGGTGTGATCTCATCTACTTTAGTGTGTGTTTGAAGTAGGTTCTTCCTCTCAATAAAGTGGGGGCAAAATGCAGTGTTGAAAAATGTTGTCTGTGCCATTTTCACACTTGTTTGGGCCCTCATAAAATTGTGCTTAATGATGCCTTGACTTAGTGTTGTAATGCATTTAACACACTCATACTAGGTTTTGGGACGTTGTGAACTAAAATTACTTAATCATACCTTATTTTGGGTGTTGTAAAGTGTTGCTCCAAAATTTCACACTTTTCTAGGGTTTTCATTATTAATTGGGCTTCCTTATGCCTTATTTGGCCTTATTTTGCATCTTTAAGCCTCATTTAGTGCATCTTTTTTAGGATAATCCTGACATAAACCAACATCCAATCATAATTCAGGTGTTTTTTAGGTTGTGTGGCCTAGATTTAGTGATTTGGGACTCATACGCCACCTTGGGCATATGAGTCCCT
This sequence comes from Sequoia sempervirens, assembly GCA_007258455.2. Taxonomy (NCBI): domain Eukaryota; kingdom Viridiplantae; phylum Streptophyta; class Pinopsida; order Cupressales; family Cupressaceae; genus Sequoia; species Sequoia sempervirens. The sequence continues at coordinate 183,123,731 of VDFB02256132.1, read as the reverse complement.
AATTTAATGTTAGGATCTAGGACTGTTGCACATGAATAATAACTTTAACCATGATTAAATTGAAGATCTTGAATCCATAATTAAAATACTGAAATAACATAACCAAATTAAAGTGAAGAGATTGACATAAGAGAGAAAAGAGAGAGAAGACAACATAAGCTGATAACAGAGTTTGCCAAGATGGCTATGTCTCTGGGTCCTCTCCAACAGAGTGACCGATCCTTGATTATGCTCCAAAAACAACTACAAGGCTCCAACTGTTACAAGTATCCTCACATCTCTTAGATGATAATGAGTTACACAGTCCTCCCTCATAAGTAAAACAAGCTTGACTTCAAGCTCGAAATGTACAAAGAAGACAATTCACCATCAAGTCCTAGCTCTCATTTCTTAGAAACTCTCTCTCACCATTCTCCACTCCCTAGAATGATTCTCACAAACCATAAACTAAATTCTGAATGCATACACTTGCACTCTCTTTCACATCACCTGATTGAAAAATCAAAGCCTATAACCCCCCTTTTATACATAATTTTCTCATATGGGGTTAAACCACCATATTTAATAAAATAACCCCCTTACAACAAATTTCCCTTATTTTTACAAATAAAACAATAATATCAACCATTACCCCCTTAAATTTTTTTTTTGTCTTTAATCCCTTATTACCTTCCATTTGGGTTCCATATTGTTTATTTGATTTTTTATTTTCTCATAGGAAATCCATTTAGAGGTTGATTAGTTTTAATATTAGTTTTAACAACTATAATAAAACCAAACCGTCCCCCGTATATTCATGACCCTCATAATTTCAGGCTATAAAAATCATAAGGGATTAAATTTGTTTTAAGTTTGGAGGTTAAATTTAATATTTTATGAAATATTTTTTGATATTTTAATCCCTTAAAAATCTCATATAAATCTCTTAAAATATTTTAAAATCCTCTAAAAATCTTTAAGAATCTTTAAAAATATTTAAAAATCCCCTTAAAAATCTTGTAGTATGGGATTTTAAAACTTAAAAGGTTTAATAATTTAAATATAAGGGAATTTAGCTTTTAAATTCTATTTTAAATAGTCATGTCATCATTTTTTCCATGTCATCATTCTTGCCATGTCATCATTCCTACCACATCATCATGGTCAACCCTCAACTTTGACCGACCATAACTTTCATGTACAGACTCGGATTTGGTCCGTTCAAAATGCGTCAAAAAGCTCTTGATGAAAGCTTCGACATGGTGATGAAATCTGGAGCATGTGGAACACTTCAATTTCTGACGACAAGTATCCACCTGGATTAGTCCTCTGCACTGGAGAGCTTTTGGACCTCCAAAAGTTACATTTATTTAGAATTTAAGTGAGGGCATGGCCTCCCCACTTGTCCTGTATCACCTGTCCATCTATACACCTAGCTTAACACCACAATTAGGATTTTAATAACATTGTTGAACACATACATCATTCTATCACTTCCATAAGTATCTACATCAACTGTTACAACCATTAACCAATAAACATTGACTAATATCAAGCTGAATAACAATGCATATACGAAAGAGAATGAATCAACATGTCTATCTTTCACAACAAGAATATTTTTACCCAAGGGAATCTCCAAATTCCCAACCCAAAGTTGTAGACTTGGATCATCAATGCTTTCATTTACTGTTTCCTCATGTTGTATTGTCAGTGTATCCTACAACATTTTATTAGCCTTGATTACCTCAAGTTCATGTCTAGAACCACCTAAATTAATAAACATAAGAGACAAATCTTTACTTGCATTAATCACCCGTTTTAACTGCCTTGTGTTTGCAAAGGATTTACCAGTCTTGATCTTGTGAGAATGTACAATCTATTTGATACCATCTTTAAAAAAATGATAATGATTAGGTTCCCTATAGAAAATATCTTTTTGATCATATAAATAAGGGATTCCTAACACTATCCCATAGATATCTAGTGGAACCACATCAAACTGTACCTCATCAACAAACTTACTTGTGATTGCGAATCTCAAAATGCACTTCCTTGTTATTTGTAACTCATTATTTTCACAAACCCAACCTCTAGTGGATAAGGTCTCTTATGTTGTGTAGTTTTCAATCCCAAGTTCCTTACAATATCTTCAGAAATTAAGTTAACTTGAGATCCATTATCTATGAGTGCATCAATTTTAGTATGCTTAGCAACAACCCTTATGTGAAAAAGCTCATTTCTTTCTGATCTTCAGGGACTTCATTAACTTGAAAATTAGAAGAAAAAATAGCAACATAAACATTAGAAGCCTTACCTTTTAATCCCATTGTTGTTATCTTAGTTTCATGTTCAGACTTTGAACCAAGATCCATAACATTTGTGGACTCCTTCTTACCTTTTTGTTTACAAGCCCATTTTGGCTTCAATTTAGAATGCAACTACCAGCAGTGATCTTCATCATGACCTTGCTTGTCACAATGAGAGAATGAGAGCTTATCATCCTTATTCTTAATTGTAGTTGTCTTCTTACCCTTTCCTTTATCTTCATATTTACCTTCAGGCTTAGATGGCTTCCTGTCAGACTTATCAATAAAAGTACCCTTACCTCTTAACTCTAAGTGTGCAGCTTGTACAAAAACTTCATCCATATTACTAGGATTCAAAACCAAAATGGAATGTCTTAGATAAGAGTGAAGACCACCTATGTACTTAAGCAAAGTATCTTGGGTGTGCAATGGAACATTCAATGCAATAGCCCTTTTCTTGAATTCATGGGTGTACTCTTTGAAAGTTTGACCTTTCCCTTGCCTAAACATTCTCTAGTCCATCATTAACTATTGCAGATTGCCTAGGGGATAAAATTGCTTCTTAAGAGCATTAAAAAATTCTGCCCAAGTTAAACTGACTCTACCATGTTGTGAAATTTCTACCCGAGTTCTACTCTCCCACTAGGTGAGAACTATTTCTCCCAATTGAAGAGTAGCTAACTGGATCCTAGAAGCATCATCTAAGAGACCTTGAGCTCTACAGTACACTTCTACTTGTTGAACCTAGTCATCTAATTTCTCAACATTTAATTCCCCACAATACTTAGGTAGATCAAATTTTACATCTAATTTAATTTTAGGCTTATGTGCAACCTTGAAAGGATTAACAAAAGAAATAGAATCAGTAGAAGAAGAAGGAGAACTGGAGAAGAAGGAGTTTCTAGAGGCTCATCACCACCTCCTGGTTTTTTCCCTAATTTGTCTTTTCGATCTTCATACTTTTCTCACTTCAACGAATCTCCTTTTTCGTGCTTCTTCCGTTCCCGCTTTTCTTGCCTTTCCTGAAAAAAGAACTTCTACTATTACCTTCATTTCAAGAAAATATTTTTGAAAACTCTTCTCATCAAGCTCTAAGCTTTTGCTAGCTTCTGATCCTTCCATCGTTGGCAAAGTTCTTCATTTATTGATCTCAGGATTGTATTCTGCAAGTGTTCCTTCACCTCGCTATTTCTTGGATCATGTTATCATTCACCTCTGCAAACACTAGTCACAACAAAGCTCTGATACCACTTGATCTGATGTTAGGATCTAGGACTGTTGCACATGAATAATAACTTTAACCATGATTAAACTGAAGATCTTGAATCCATAATTAAAATGCTGAAATAACATAACCAATTTAAAGTGAAGAAATTGACATAAGAGAGAAAAGAGAGAGAAGACAGACACAAGTTGATAACAGAGTTCACCAAGATGGCTATGTCTTTGGGTCCTCTCCAACAGAGTGATCGATCCTTGATTATGCTCCAAAAACAATTACAAGGCTCCAACTGTTACAAGTCTCCTCACATCTCTTAGACGATAATGAGTTACAAAGTCCTCCCTCACAAGTACAGCAAGCTTGACTTCAAGCTCGAAATGTACAAAGAAGAAAATTCACCATCAAGTCCTAGCTCTCATTTCTTAGAAACTCTCTCTCACCATTCTCCACTCCCTAGAATGATTCTCACAAACCATAAACTAAATTCCAAATGCATACACTTGCACTCTCCTTCACATCGCCTGATTGAAAAATCAAAGCCTATAACCCCCCTTTTATACATAATTTTCCCATATGTGCTTAAACCACCATATTTAATAAAATAACCCCCTTACAAAAAATTTCCCTTATTTTTACAAAAAAAACAATAATATCAACCATTACCCCCTTAAAAAAACAAATTCTTTGTCTTTAATCCCTTATTACCTTCCATTCGGGTTCCATATTGTTTATTTGCTTTTGTCTTTTCTCATTGGAAATCCATTTAGAGGTTGATTATTTTTAATATTAGTTTTAACAACTATAATAAAACCAAACCGTCCCCCGTATATTCATGACCCTCACAATTTCGGGCTATAAAAATCATAAGGGATTAAATTTGTTTTAAGTTTGGAGGTTAACTTTAATCTTTTATGAAAATATTTTTTGATATTTTAAGCCCTTAAAAATATCATTTAAATCTCTTAAAATCTTTTAAAATCCTCTAAAAATATTTTAAGATCCTTAATTTTTTTTAAGAATCTTTAAAAATCTTTATAATTCCCCTTAAAAATCTTGTAGTATGGGCTTTTAAAACTTAAAAGGTTTAATAATTTAAATATAAGGGAATTCAACTTTTAAATTCTATTTTAAATAGTCATGTCATCATTTTTTCCATGTCATCATTCTTGCCATGACATCATTCCTACCACATCATCATGGTCAACCCTCAACTTTGACTGACCATAACTTTCATGTATTGACTCAGATTTGGTCCGTTCAAAATGCGTCAGAAAGCTCTTGATGAAATATTTGACATGATGATGAAATTTGGAGCATGTGGAACACTTCAATTTTTGATGACAAGTATCCACCTAGATCAGTCCCACCTAGGTTTTTGGACCCCAATCCTGATTTTACATCATTCTAGGCATTTTTGAAAATGTGTCCCATAATTAATGCCTAATGGGACTCATAGGCCACTTCTAGCGTATGAGTTGTGTGTGGCCCAAAATTAAATTAAATTCAAATTCTTGGTAGTAGCTTCACTCATTTTACAGCTAGCAAGTTGAATGAGCATCCTTATGGAAAATTTAAGTTCACAAGAGAATTCAAGTGTTTAGAAGAACATTCAAGAGCTAATTATCAAGTATTTTAGAGCATGATTCAAGTATCAAGCATCATGTCAATGTCATCATGCATCATGCTTGTTTTTGAGCTAACAATTGTGATGTAGGGTTTTATGATTCAAGCTAGCATTCAATACAAGATCTATCACATTCAAGCAAGATTCAAGATCTAAATTCATTGGATCCCCTTCATACATGTTTACAACACTTTATTGCTAGGTTTTGGTGAGTTGTAACATTGCTTGTTGTTCAATCATCATTCCTTAATTTGTTTTTTATTTCACTACAAGGTTTGATTACCGAAACAATGTTTGACCAAGGAAAACCCCTTTCTACAAACAAAATAACATTTTTCCTATCTTTAGTGTGTGATTTGTAGATCTAGGTTGAAGGCACATTGAAGAGCAGGTTTGGATAAATTTTTCAAGTGTTCAAAGTTGTCAAAGTTGTCACCTAGCATTGGATATCATTAAAATACCTCTACAGGTTGCAAATTAGAGATTCAGATCCAGAACTCAAGTGGAAAGGATAGAGTAGACATTGAAGAGAAGATTTAGACTTTGAATTTCTAGAAAACCCTAATAGGACTGATATGCCACTTCTAGCATATGAGTCCTAGTATAGGAAAAATTGTAGATTTCAGATGTTTCAGTCATCTCTCTACAAGATTTCTATTCCTACCCAAAAACCATAATCTAGGACTAAATCAACCAGACTAGCATATGAGTCCCATTAGTTAGTGTTTTAAGCATTTCAAGCCTTCATCCAGTCCTCTTCAGGTTTTTAGGTGCACACCTTTCATCTCCCAACTTTTTGTTTTGATTTATATGCTTTTCGAGGTCATTTAGTGAAGTCTTGCATATCATTAGCTTTTATCATTGAATCCTATTTCTTTAGTCTTTCCAAGCAATAGCTTGTAGGTGAACCCCTCTTTAGTTTATGATTAGACCCTAGGACAACCCTATTACAAGATCTCTTTCTTGTTTACATACTTTAGATTGAGATCTCTAAGGTTTTCCTTGAATGAGAGTGTAGAAGAATGCTATTCTATCTCCCAAGCATAGAATGATAAAATTCCACCTTCCATTTTGGTGAACCTGCATTTAGAACATCATAATTCTGATTTGGAGTGCATTATCATCCTAGATCTAGCTTGCATTAACATTACATTAGGATTTGCATTAGTTTATTGGTATCTAGGGTTTCTAATTCTTGCATTAGTGAAAGTGCATATGGGTTTTTTTTTGCATATTACATCATTGAATTTCATTTGAAATCTGTATTTGCATTTATACTATAGATCATTCAAACCAAAAAGCATAAAAAACACTTCAAATTTTCTGAAATTTGCAAAAAAGACCCTCACTAGGACTCATATGCCCGTCTAGGCAATTTAGTCCTAGTGCAAATTTTAAACTACATTTTCTAGAATTCAAAACTATATTTCTGAGCTTCTGTTTGTTGTTGTTAACTTTCTATTTCAGCTTACAAAGTTATTGTTATATCCATTTCATTGCATTTAGCTTAAATTGCATTTACATCCATATTGCATTTAGTATCCCTTGCATGAGCTTTCTACTTGGTGTCCTATTGCTAATACTATAGTGAAATGGATTTCAAGACTTATGTCATCATGTGATAGCACAATCATCATGGATCTTGGGTTGTCTAGCTCTTTCACTCTGTTAGCTCTCAAAAACATAGGCGAAATACCTCAAGAGGTTGCCAATCTCTTGATATGTTTCAGGGTAACAAACAAGGCCAAAAGATGTAGACCTTCTACTCTTTAGGTGCTGCCAGACCTAGGCGGGTGTACCTACAATAATGAAGTAGACTTGACCAATATTTATTTCCTAAAACAATTTACCCACACTGGAAAATAGGAGTAGATAAATGGGTTTAAATTTGGTATAAATTGTATAAGCAATATCAAGGAAAAATTCAAATATGTTCATATGTAAAAATGAATGAAGTTAAACAGTGAAATAACAGAGACTAGTGCCTTATTGGGTATACAAAGTCAAATGAAAATCTGAAATGAGTAACTTCTCTCTGGAAAAAATTCAAATTGTTAGGCATATAGGTTTTTAAGTTTATAACTAGTATAAACATGCAAGAATATGACTACTGAGTTCTTCTTAATGATCCAAATGGGATTCACTAATTAATATGATTGATTAAAAGGAATTAATCTTTACTTGAAAAAACCAATTAATCCAATCACACAAATACAACAAATGTGCCCTGATAAACTGAAGTATATCCTCGACATATCAGTTTAAATAACTAGAAAACACCAACTTTGGAGACAACATCAACAATGCTTTCAATTAATACAACAAACAATTGAAACAAGAAAAATGCGGAAAAATCAAACGATTTCCATTTACATCTCCATTATTTCTTACATGCATCATAGTCTCATACAAAATCCATTATGTTTTCTATATTTTCTATTTGCAATCTGACTAACCCCCCATTCGCTGTCAAAAGTAAGTATTTATAAATCAACAACCTAAAGAATCGCGTCCCTTCATATTCACATCTTGGGCAATCCTTGCATTCGGGCCTTTACCACTATTCTTTGGACTTCCGCGAAGACATCACGTAGTCTCCCCGATGTTTTGAGTCTCTCCGACCACCAACAAGTTACATCTCGCATTGATATCCTGTAGTCATACTGACACTTCAAGTCTCCCCGATGACTATTTTGTATCTTTGCTTATATCGCTATGTTCTCCTGTAGTTATACTAATGCTATGTGTCTCTCTGACGGTTATCCCTTCAATCACGAGTATATCGCTGAGACTCACACCGATAAAAACCATCACTATGACTTAAGGGGTCAGAAAAATGCTCCACAAATTACTTTGTCTTACCGAAACATCTCCTCAGGTTCAACTTCTGATCGCCGAGACTTAACAATTTTCCTGCCGATGAAGCAATACTCGACATGACTCTCCTAGCTTTCACCGATGAAACCTGTCTTGCTGAATGTACCTCCAAGTTTAAATCTTGTCACCGTGACATAGGTGTCGGTAAGACTCCCTGACTTCATTCTGATGGCAACAACGGGACCCACCTTCGGCTTTATTGGCGAGACCAAACAAATGCTGCAAGACATTACATCAATGATTGCTATTTCGACGACACAACTCTTTGCATTCTAATCGATATGACTTACAATGGCTCACTATGACTCATTTCGATGAAGATTTTCTCATCGATATGTCCCTATGTCTTCGATTGGTGAGACACAAATGTGATCGCGATGACTTATTTCGACCACCACTATTTTGCTGATAGAACCCCTGCGTCGCTGAAACTGTAAATTGCATCATGCTGATGTGTACTACCAAATTAAATAACATTGGTAAGACTCTCTCGATGTCTTTCTGATAGAACGCAAAAGAAACACATTAGTATAAAATGCCTTATGGATCGGGGAGACCCTCACCATCTCTTGCTGATATGACTTATAATTTCAAACACTTAGGGCCAAGTGAATTTTATGGGGCAAAACAATGAAAACTCATAGAAGTATGGGCAGAAATGTCACTCAGAGTGGATGGCATGGACTTCTCGAGAGACTTTGCGGGTACAGGCAATCATAAAATTTCTCAAAATTTCACATTTCTAACAGTGGCTCCATCTGGGGATGGATGATTGTAAGATCATTGCAAGGATTCAAACCTCTGGGTGAGCAAACTAGACTTTCAAGGGCATGGACTAATGAGTAGGATGGAGTGAATGGGAAAGGAGATGAACAAAAACCCTATACTACTGTACATGGAAAAAATTATTCAAAAAGAAGGAAACTCAAGATTGTCCATGTACTGGAAATTCCTGTTCCTTAAAATTCCTAAACTACTATGCATGGAAAATAAATTTTTGGGAGGATTATCAAAAAATTTCCATGCACTAGCAACTCTTAATCCTCAGCATTGCTCAAGAGAAAAAATGTTTCAAGAATTTCCCATGTACAAGAAAATCCTGTTCTTCACCAGTCATATTCTGCAAGTAATACAAATGTTCACCTTTCTTGCCAACAACAACAAAGGGTCCCAACCACAAGGATTCAAATTTCCCATGTTTTCCCTTCTCCTAACATCTTGCATTCCACATTAACACTAGATCATTTTGTTTGAATTTTCTATCTTTTGCTCTTCTATCAAATAAATACTTCACTTGTGCTTGCAATTTCACATTCTGGTTTTGAGCTAATCTTCTTATTTCATCAAGCTCTTCCAGTTGCTCCATTCTTTCCTCCATCGATTCTGGAATATCTATATCTTCCTGAAGGATAAATTTGTAAACTAGTAATAAATTTTGTAAAGAAATTATAGTTTTAATTCCATATACGAACTCAAATGGGGATTTTCCAATTGCCTTTTTCATAGTTATCCTATCAGCCCATATAGCCAACCTCAATCTTGAATCCCAAGCCTTCTTATTCCCTCCTAGCATTCTCCTTATAATTTTTAGAAGACTCTTGTTGCTAGACTCTGCTTGACCATTAGCTTGTGGATGGTAAGGAGCTGCATAAGAAATAGTGATACCATATTTATTGCAAAAATATTTAAACTCATCATATCTGAAACACACCCCATTATTAGTAATCAATCTTAATGGTGTACCAAATCTAGTGACAATGTTATCCATTTAAAAAATGATCACAACTTGTTGCCTGCTTGGTTGGGACTACCTCCACCCATTTAGTGAAATAATCAGTAGCTACCAGTATCCATTTATGTCCTCCACTTGATTTCTCTTGTATCTCACCAATAAAATCAATACCCCACTGATGAAAAGGGGCATCAATATGCAAAGGTCTAAGTGGTAAAGCTCCCTGATACTTCAGTTTCCCTGAGAAATTCTGGCACACTTCACATCTTCTTACATATGAAAAAGAATCATTAAAAACTTTTGGCTAGTAATAACCTGCCTTGAGAATCTTATGTGTAGTCGTCTTTGCAGAATAATGGCCTCCACAGACCCCTTCATGCATCTCTCTCAAAACATGCTTGGCCTGTGACTCATCAAGACAAAGCAAAATCTCGTCCTTGTTTTTCCAAAATAAATCACCTTCCATAAACACATATTTTGATGCTTGCAGCTTCAAGGTTCTTCTCTAATTATCACTTAATCCTTCAAGGGACTTCATGTATCTGAGGTAATGCACGATGTCTATATGCCAAGGAGTATGCTCTATACTTGCAACTGTACTTCCTTCATCTTCTGCATTACAAATTTGGTTTGTTTCAACATTTGTTTATGCCATTAACTTGGTCAAACCTTGACCTCTTACAAACTTGGTGATTTGTATTTCCATATTGAATTCTTGAATTTTACTAATCCACCTGCATCTCTTTCCTGTTACTTCTGACTGTGTCAAAATATCTTTAACAACTGCATGAGGCACATAAGCAGTCACTTTGGATACAACAAGATAAGGTCTAAAAACTTTTGTGGCTATCACCAGTGCAAATGCTTGTTTTTCCATGATATCATATTTTAATTTTGACCCCTGCAGTGACTTATTGAAGAAAGATACAGGCTGCTCATGACCTTCCTCATTCTTCTGCAACATAACAACAACAATAGTGTGCATTGAAGCAAATAAAAATATCTAATAGGGTTTTGCAAAATTTGGAGACTTAAGGACAGGAGCTTCCTTGATGGCCCTTTTGATGGATATAAAAGCTTCCAATGCCTCTGTAGTCCATTCTATCTTTTGTCCCTTCCTTAACATCTTTGATATGGGCTTCACAATTTCAACAAAATTAGATACAAATATCCTAACAAAATTGATCTGTCCAAAGAATGATTGAATAGCTTTGACAGCCTTAGGAATAGGGATTTTATCTATTGCCTCAACCCTCTTAGGATCTATTCTAATTCCCTCCTTTGACACAAAATGTCCTAAGAGTCTTCCTTCTGTGACTACAAAATGACATTTTTTAGGATTCAGACTGATACCATACTCCAAAGCTTTGATAAATATTTTTTCAAGATGTTCTACATGGTCTTTAGCCCTTTTTGAATAAGTAGTAAGGTCATCTTGATACACAACCAAGATAGCATTAATCAAATCTACAAATGCTACGTCCATAGCTCTTTGAAAGGTTGCGCCTGCATTTGTGAGACCAAATGGCATTCTCATATACGCGTATGTTCCCCATGGGGTTGTAAAAGTTGTCTTGTACTGCTCAGATTCTTTTACTTTGATCTGATTATAACCAGAGAACCCATCCATCATAGATAACAACTCACACCTTGTTACTTTGTGTAATACAACTTCCATATTAGGTAGAGGATAATTATCTTTGAGAGACACCATGTTTAAATTTCTGAAGTCCACACATAATCTAATATCCATGTTCTTCCTCACAGGAACCAGGTTTGAAACCCATGTTGAATTCCTAATTAGTTTGATAATACCCCCATCTCTAAGCTTTACCAATTCCTCCTTCTTTTTTGGTTCCAATGTTGGGTTAATAGGTCTTTCTCTTTGCCTAAATGGCTTTGCATCTGGCTTCAATGAGATTTCATGTTGAAACAAATCTTCCTTGTATGCCTTGAGATCTTCATAAGACCATGCAAACACATGTTTATATATTCTCAATAATGTAATCAACATTCTTCAAATTGTCGAGCTTATTTTCTTTCCAATGTATACCTTTCTTGGTGCCAGTTCAGTCCCTAAATTGATTTCTTCATTGTCCTCTCTCATGACTGGTATTTGTTTCATAAGGGATTGATCATTCCTGTCATACACCCTCTCCAATGCTACTAGTCATTTGGGAAGCTTATTAGTTTTAAGCTGTAAGACCTCCTTCCCAAATACTATCTTCTTTCCATCTGCTTCTTCTACAAAAGCATTAAAATCAATTTCTTGAGCTTCATATTGATCTATACAATGAAGAAACTTCAACATGTTAGCATCATCACTAAAATCCTGCCAACTATATATATTATTATGCACAGTAGGTCTTGCTTTGAATTCAATCTGAGACACTTCAACCAATGTGATATCATCTCTCCTTAATGCTACATTGGCTAAAAAGTCTGCCATTATGTTCTTCAACCTCTCAATCCATTCAATGGAGAAAGCATCAAACAATTCAATTATATACCATACAACATTCCTGTACTACTTCAACCTTTTGTGTTTTGTTGCATATTTTGATTTAATTTGAGAAACAATAAGATCAGAATCCCCTAGAATAGCTAACATCTTGATCTTATGTTTTATAGCCATATTCAATCCTATTAGTAAAGCTTCATATTCTACTATATTGTTCGTGCATTCAAATGCTAGAAAAAATGAATATTTAAAACTAACTCCTTTAGGGGAAACAAACACTATTCCTGCTCCATTACCTTCTTGGCTGCAAGCTCCATCAAAGTACATTTTCCACACGCCATCACAGTTTTTTGCAACATGCTTATCAATGGGATAAATATTAACTAATTCTGGCTAAGTTGGTTCTATCTTAAAATTCCCAAGATCCATATCACAAAATAAATTGACTTGATTTTGAGGTACACAATCTACAATTGGGTTCATCCTTGGCTATCTGTACAACTTAACTTCTTGGCCATTCACCGGAATTGTTGCATAAGATAAATCAAATTGAACATTTCCCCCAACCGAAGCCATCCATTGTCTTGACAGAAGCATCCCAAACTGAGGAGGAGTATCAATTACTATTATATCTATATTGTAGGTCATCTGAGGATAAGCAGCCAATTTGATTTCAACATCTTTCATAACACCTACCACTGGAACATGCCTACTATCCATTGCATAGCACTTCCCTTCATTATTATCTACCCACATACTAAGTTGTTTCATAACTCCAACTGGCATGATATTGATTGCAGTGCCAAAGTCTATCATGCAATTCCTCAACAGTTTGTTATTTATAAGCAATGTGGTGAAAAAAGGTTCAACTTGTGGGGAATTTACCAATACATTACTTAAACATACTTCTAGGATAGTCTCCTTTTCTTGTTTATTAACTGTTCTAGTGGCCATTTGATTTTCAGAATTTTCACTTTTCTCATTTCCATTTGATATCTATTGTATTGCACTGTCTCTATATTTCTTAATTCTCATCATCTCAAGCAGTGGAACAAAAAAATTTACCTGAGATAAAGCCTGAGAGAAATCGAATGAAGAACCCTCTACCTTAGTCGTCTTCTTTTGTTCTAATGTTTCTCCTTTGAATTCTTCCTTTTGGAAAATCTTCTACTCTTCTTTGTATATTTCTTTGTTTTCCTCCTTTTGGGAAAGCATTTGTTTGTTCTCATTATGATACTCATCTTTTGTTTTCTTCAAAACCCTTGGTGTCACTTCTTTGTCCTTCATAAATATACCCATGGGAACATTTTCCTTCTCATTTACTATCCTGTTTCTCAAATAGTACTCTCTTTTCTTGTTCGACTGCAGCAATGGTTAGCCTTGTTATTTCCTCTTCAGTAGGTCTCCTTATATTTCATTTCTTAGGCACCTCAGCAGAGTGATATCATACAAGATTGTCTTCAGAATTAGAAAAAACTTGTTCAACCATGTGGACATTACACCTCTGATTCAAAACATCATACTCACAGCCTTCATCTTCTGAAGATAGATATCCATCCTCATCAGGGTGAAAATTATTAGAGGTCAAATACACTGTGTGATCCTCTCCATTTTCACCCACTAACATTCCTTCTTCTTGCATTTCTTGAACTACAACACAATAATCTAAGGAATGTGGCTTATCACAAGTTTCGCACCAAAGATTATTATTTACCATATATGCACCCTTCTTCCTTAATGGGTCAGGTGTTTCCTTGTTCCTAGGTCTATCAATTATAGGTTTTCCATCTTTCCAATTTGTACTATAAGGAATATCATGTAACCTAGGCCTCTCACTTCTGTACATGTTCTCCTATTTGTACTGATAATTATTTACTTGCTGAGGAGCCCTAGGATTATCTCTCCTATTGATCATCCCAACAACTTTCCTATTGTTTTCAATAGTTAATGCTATCTTCTGGGCTTCAGGTAAATCTCTTGGAAACGTATTTCTTAGCGCATACCCTATTTTTGGATCGAATGCTTTCAAATAGACACTCAATGCTGTTGAGTTTGGAAACTTTGATGCCAGTGGTATCTTATTTTGCAATTTATTAAATCTCCAGTTAAAAACATAAATTGAATCGTTATGATTTTTCTAAATTCCCACTAATTCATGAAAAGTAGCATATGGTGTACATATATTTCCATACTGTTCAAGAAATCAATCCTGAAATTCTTGGATAAAATTAACAGAAGCCGTTGGCAGGCTATTGAACCAATCACTAGCTTCTTCGGTGAGTGACATCATGAACAACCTCATTTGTAAGTCTTCATATGGTATATCCAAATCTTGGATAAAAGCATTAATTTTTTTTAAATGATCTTCAACAGTAATAGCACTACTCCCTTTAAATTTAGGAACAAGACTCCTCCAACTACTATCCATAGGGTAAGGGTATAATTGAAGCCCTATCAAATCAAACTGTCTGATCATTGTTGTATATTGCTGAGGGGGAGGGTTATGCATGTGCTGATACTGGTACATTGGATTATTATATAATTGTGTATGAAGATATGGCACATGTTGCTGACCATGAGATGGTTGTGCATTTGTATGTTGTGTTGCAATATATGGTGGATGGTTTGGCTGATTATATTGATTTCCAATATGATTCTGAGGAACCTTTGGCTGATATGAAGACCCTACATTATTGTTTCCTTGTTTATGAGGTGACACATACTTTGAAAGATTAGATGCTTGAGCCTTAATTTGGATTTCCTGTAATTTCAAGTCTTGGATTGCTTTTATGATTTGGATCTTTTCCTATTTAGTTTTTTCTCTTTCTACTTCTTGTTTATGAAACTCGAACTATGCTTCTATTTCTTCATGAGTTGAGAATTCATAATTTTCTTGAGGGATTACATGATTAGTAGGGTCACTTTGATTACCCTCCATTCTTTGATCATATTCCTGTTGACATCTGATTCGTTCATCTTCGAGTTTACCATCGAACTCTGCCTATTTCTGGGGATTATAAAAATGATTTTTTTGTTCTTCAGGGGTACAAGGTTATGCACTTGAATTATCTCTCCATGTATCATAACGATCATATGTCTCACAATTTGGTCTTGATACTTTGTCTTTGTTTGTTATGCACATGTCATCCTCTTTCTTCTTACCCTTATCATCCTTATCACCCTTATGTGTCCACTTACTGTTGCTAGCAGGACCTGCAGAAGGACCTCCTTTGTATTGGGATCTTCTACCATTCATTTTGAATCGATGCAATGTCTTTGTTAGAGTCGCCACTCACTTTGTGAAAAGTGAGAAAAATGAAGCTATTCTTGATTTTATCCCCCAGCAGAATCACCTTTTCAAAAACTTCTCAAATTATGAATTTTTCTTTAATGACTCTATATGATGATCATCAACTAGATAACCTACAATAAGTCCCCAACAGAGTCACCAATTTGTTAGCTCTCAAAAACGAAGGAAAAATACCTCAAGAGGTTGCCAATCTCTAGATACATTTTAGGGTAACAAACAAGGCCAAAAGATTTAGACCTTCTACTCTTTAGGTGATACCAGACCTAGGCGGGTGTACCTACAATAATGAAGCAGACTTGACCAATATTTATTTCCTAAAACAATTTACCCACACTGGAAAATAGGAGTAGATAAATGGGTTTAAATTTGGTATAAATTGTATAAGCAATATCAAGGAAAAATTCAAATATGTTCATATGTAAAAATGAATGAAGTTAAACAGTGAAATAATAGAGACTAGTTCCTTATTGGGTATACGGAGTCAAATGAAAATCTGAAATGAGTAACTTCTCTCTAGCAAAAATTCAAATTGTTAGGCATATAGGTTTTTAAGTTTATAACTGGTATAAACATGCAGGAATATGACTACTGAGTTCTTCTTAATGATCCAAATGGGATTCACTAATTACTATCATTGATTAAAAGGACTTAATCTTTCTTTGAAAGAACCAATTAATCCAATCAAACAGATACAACAAATGTGCCCTGATAAACTGAAGTATATCCTCGACATATCAGTTTAAATAACTAGAAAACACCAACTTTGGAGACAACATCAACAATGCTTTCAATTAATACAACAAACAATTGAAACAAGAAAAATGCGGCAGAATCAAACGATTTCCATTTACATCTCCATTATTTCTTACATGCATCATAGTCTCATACAAAATCCATTCTATTTTTTGTATTTTCTATTCACAATTTGTCTAACCCCCCATTCGCTATCAAAAGTAAGTATTTATACATCAACAACTTGAAGAATCGCGTCCCTTCATATTCGCATTTTGGGCAATCCTTACATTCAGGCCTTTACCACTATTTTTTGGACTTCCGCGAAGAAATCACATAGTCTCCCCAACGTTCTGAGTCTCTCCGACCACCAACAGGTTACATATCACATTGATATCCTGCAGTCATATAGACACTTCAAGTCTCCTCGATGACTATTTTGTATCTTTGCTTATATCGCTATGTTCTCCTGTAGTTATACCGATGCTATGTGTCTCTTCGACGATTATCCCTTCAATCACGAGTACATCGCTGAGACTCATGCTGATAAAAACCATCGCTATGACTTAAGGGGTCAGAAAAATGCTCCTCAAATTACTTTGTGTGTTACCGAAACATCTCCTCAGGTTCAACTTTTGATTGCCGAGACTTAACAATTTTCCTACCAATGAAGCAATACTCGACAGGACTCTCCTAGCTCTTGCCGATGAAACCTCTCTCGCCGAACGTACCTCCAAGTTTAAATCTTATCGCTGTGACATAGGGGTCAGTAAGACTCCCTAACTTCATTCCGATGGAAACAACGGGACCCACCTTTAGCTTTATTGGTGAGACCAAACAAATGCTGCAAGACATTACACCGATGACTGCTATCTCGGTGACACAACTCTTTGCATTCTGATCAGTATGAATTACAATGGCTCACTATGACTCATTTCGATGAATATTTTCTCACCGATATGTCCCTATTTCTTCAATCGGTGAGACACAAATGTGATCGCCATGACTTATTTCGATGACCACTGTTTTGCTGATAGAACCCCTTCATCGCTGAAACTGCAAACTTCATCATGCTAATGTGTACTACCAAATGAAATAACATCAGTAAGACTCTCCCGATGTCTTTCCGATAGATTGCAAAAGACACAAATTAGTATAAAATTCCTTATGGATCGGGGAGACCCTCACCATCTCTTGCCGATATGACTTATAATTTCAAACGCTTAGGGCCAAGTGAATTTTACGGGGACAAACAATGAAAACTGGCAGAAGTATGGGAAGAAATGTCACTCAGAGCAAATGGCATGGACTTGTCGAGAGACTATACGGGTACAGGAAATCATAAAATTTCTCAAAATTTCATAGTTCTAACACACTCCTAGTATTGACACTAGTTCACTAGGTATGGACCATACCCTTAACAACTCTTTGCCTTCAAGTAGTGTGATGTATGTTGAAACAATGATTGGTAGAAGGAAACATAATCCAAATTCATGAAGACCTAGAAAACCTACAAAATCAAATAAGTATAGAGAACATTTCAACTATTGCCATCCCTACCATAGATAACATTCATCGCATGCTTGAAAGTGAAGATGGAGTTGACCTTGTGCATACCATAGTTCAAATCTTTGGAAAACATCTTACATCAACCACAAGTTGTCCTTTACCCTCAATCAATGTTACAAGCGAAGGAGGAATTCAAATTCCTCCTCCCACAACAATTACCTTTATTCCTACCTATACCAACCCTCAAGTTACAACAATAGTGCAACCAACTAGTAATTTGATTCCTTCCTTGGGTATTTATGCTAGCATCCCTAGTACCTTTGTGGCATCACACATCATATCTCCTACCACTTTACCACTTATAAGAATTCCATTCACTTGTCCCTTGAAAAAATACACACCTCCACCTTATTCACCTCAATCTCACAATACAAGCAATGACCCTCTCATAAACCAACTTTTGCAAACTGTTTCATCCCTTGAAAAGCAAGTTTCCACCATAAATAAAAATCAAAATGTCCCACCTACATATTATGTCAAAATCAGTTCATTGTCCTTAAATATTGTGAACACTGATGCCATAAGGTGTAGAGGTGCCTAGATTCAAGAAATATGGAGGGAAAGGAGATCCTTCTAACCATGTTTCCACTTACACATACTTATGTAGTGAATTTATTCTTGAAGATAAACTCTTGGCTAAACTTTTCCCTAGATCCTTGAAAGATACTTCCTTAGAATGGTTTTCCTTGTTATTGAACAACTCAATTCATTCATTCAATGATCTTGTTGAGGAATTTATCAATCACTTTCAAGTGCATATGACTCCTAAAATGACCTTGGATGATTTGATGACATGTACAAGCAAAAAGAAGAAGAAAAGATTACCAACTTTATTTCATGATATCAATTTCTTTATTCCCAAATCAATGTAAAGGTCCCTAACCCTCACCTTCAAAAGATGTACATAGATAATTTTCAAATTAAGATATAAGATAATCTTACCAAGATGAAGTTCCCCTCCTTCATGCACTTATGTACTTCCCTTTATGATTATCAAAGCTTGGTTAGTAGTCGAGATGCAAAATCCACCTCTAGCCAAACTGAGAAGTCTGAGTCCACAAACTAGAACAATTATCAACCTTTTAGAAAATAGAATAAAGGTTTCCTTCAACTAAATCCCCCTCAACAAACAACTCAACATGTCGATACCCAAGTAGCTTCTGTAAAAGAGACGATACCCTTTAGCTATTGTGACCTGAAAAGGAAATTACTCTCTTGCTTGATACCCTTCATAACACAGTGTCACAACTCTTAGAATAGAAGATGTTTACTTTACCTCTCATTAAAAATCCTAATCATAATAAAAATTTACCTCTAAACTTTAGATAAAATGCTTATTTCCATTATCACTGATGAAATAGACATGACACAAAACATTTTAAGTGTCTTAAACATCTTGTGCAAGACCTCATTGATTTTGGTAGGATTTCTATTGGAGGTGTTAATGATCAAGGAAATAAGTTCTATGCCCCTCCTAACCAAAACTTACAAATATTTACCAACCCCATACCTAATCATAATATTTCATTTGTCAAAGCTAGTTATAATACAAAGACTAATGTGATGAATGTTGACATAGATGATGAGAACATAGATACAATTCAACAAATTCCTATGGATATTTATCATCAAGAAGAAAATCCTATCGATGGTTTGGTTGAATTGGTCAAAAATCAAAATCGTAAGGGCCAACATAAAGAGCCTCTTGACATTTCTTTCTCATCCAAAGATATACTTAAACATGCACCCAATGGTCCGCTTTACATAGTTGGCTGAATCTATGATAAGCCCACTAATGGGATATTAATAGATCCCGTCTATGGAGAGAATATGATCACTGAAGAATTCTTACATATGCATGAACTCTACCAAGAAAAATATGATAAACCAAAATCATGGATCAAGACACATAACGGTTTTGCTTTCCCTATGATGGGATTGATCACCTTACCTTTGCAAATAGGACTGAAAACATCAGATGTCCCATTCTGCATCATCTCAACATTGGACCAATTCCATGTGAAGCTTGGTTACCTATGGCTACACTCCATGGAAGTTGTCCCACTGGTTGTGCATAAATGCCTAAAGTTTCCCTTTGATAATGAAATTTTCAACGTGCATCATATTTTCTTTAACCCTTTGTCTTCCTGTGGAAACTTTTCATTAGATTTCTTTTGGCCCGAGTCTATGGAACCTATTAATCCTCAAGAAGACTTTTTTTTCAAATCCTATGAAAAGTTCAAAGAGAAATGCATAGCAAAACTATCCCTTAAAAAAATTCCTCAACCTATGACCGAACCTACAATCCTCGATGAAACCATGATTGAGCTTCTATACATTCCAAACAACCAAGACCAACCTTAGATAGATCCTTTGCTTATTTCCTACAAAAGACCAAGAGATAAAAAAGCAACCCCGTTATGCCTCCTAAAATAAAATAGGTTTACAAAGCTAAAGAGAAAGTGGTTGAACAACCTTCCATGATTCCTTGCATTCCTCCCCTTAGGGAAGAAAAGAAACCTTTGGTTGATCAACCTGGTCCTACAATAACACAACTTGAAAGTCATACTAAAATAAATAGAGGTGCTAGAGAGCATAGGCATAGGCATCGTGCTCTTGATCGAAGGTTAAATGAAGAAACAAACAAAGAAAATCAAAATCCAAACTTGACTAAAACAATACGCAATGAGTCTCTCTTGTAGCAACAAAAAGACCCTCTAATGCAACTGCAACAAGAGCTCAACCCTTCTTTAGATATTATCATTCGACCTACTATTTTGATTAACTTTGATCATGATGATGAGGTTCCTAAAATTGATGAAGAGGTGCATAATGAATTGAATTCATTTTTTTCCTCTTCTATGAGCTTGCATGACAATTCTCCTAGGAATATTGTTGAACTTGGCAATGACTCTAGTTCAACACTTGCTATTGTCCCTTTGGCTAGTTTTTCAGCTTTCATATAGGATGAACATGATTGGGATGCATACGACCTACTAATAGGTTGAATCGTATGTTCCTTACTAGTATTTTTCATTATTTATTTATTTTTCATGTTTTTCTTTTGTGTGATTGCATGTGCATAATGTGATACCCTATGATGTTCTGTTTAATGTATTCTTCTCTTTTTGAAATTCCTCTATTTTTATCTACATACTTCTTTATATCGTTTAGCTTTTCCTTTTATATTTTTATTTGTCTTGTGTTTTCCTTTCAGGGATGATGCAAAGCATCGAGACCTTTAGGTCTCTTCCATGTTGACCTAAAAGCTTTTCCTTTTATCTTTTTCTTTGTCTTGTGTTTTCCTTTTGGGGATGATGCAAGGCGTTGAGACAGTCATGTCTCTTCCATGTTGACCAAAAGGTTTTTCTTTGTTTTCCCTCTCTTTGTATCATTCTTCCTGTTCTATGAGTATTTTGGGGAATGATTATAGTCTCGGGTATGTGTAGGATCATGGTGGGCCAAAAAGTGGCAATGAGGAAAAAAACACGTCTTTCATCGACCGAAAAACATGAAAAGAACGTGTTGACTTTTTTAGGCTTGGGTGTCACCATACCAAACACCAAACCTAATTTTACAAATTAGATATCCAATTCAAATCGGATATCCGATTTGCAAAAAGAATATATATAAAAAGTCAGTCGTTGTTTTGAAGTTATTTGACAGTGAAGAACCCGCAGGTGCACAATGCATTGCTTCTTCATGTAAGAGATATCCAATTTGGAAAGGTAAGTTTTTTTTTTATTTGAATTGATTCAATTTTTATTTAGATTTGAATAATTTCATATGGTTTTTGGTGGATTTTTTTAAAAAATAGGGTTTTTGATTGATTTTTGTGAAAAAATTGAGTTTATAAAGATTTTGATAAAAATGTTTTTGTGGATTTTTTTTCACAATAGGGTTTTTGATTGAATTTTTATGTAAAAATTGAATTTAGAATGGATTTTGATAAAAAAATGAATGTTTTTTGTGGATTTTTTTTCAAAATAGGGTTTTTGATTGAATTTTTATGAAACAATTGAGTTTAGAATGGATTTTGATAAAAAATGAATGTTTTTAATGGATTTTGATTTAAAAATAGTGTTTCATTTATAATGTCTAATTTTAGATTAATTATTTTTTAACTTTAATCAGGCATTATGGCTGTCGAGAATGAGAATGCATGAATTCCACCAGTTGAGAATGAAAATCCACCAGCTGAGAATCAAAATGTAGAAATGCCAAATGCTCCACCACCTCCTGACCATCAATTGAGACTTAATTCCTGAAAAATTGGAGCAATTGAGGGGCATTTGTGATGTTTATAGAAAATACCGATTATCCCATATGTCAACCACATTGTTAGGAATAATTACAAATGTGAAACCCTCTCCACCCAACATAATGCATTTCATTCGTGGTGAGAAACCATGAGGCAATATTATGCATGTGGATTGTCTTATGATGATGTGAAAGATCTCCAAATAACAAAAGCACAAATAGCCTCTTTATTTATTAACCCCAACACTGGTTTTCCAGTTAATGTTAACAAACCAAAACTTTCTATAAAATGGTGCACACATAGGGGCATAGTAGATAAATTTTGGGATCATTGGTGTATGGTTTTTGATAAACCACCCAACAAT
Organism: Sequoia sempervirens; assembly: GCA_007258455.2. Classification (NCBI taxonomy): domain Eukaryota; kingdom Viridiplantae; phylum Streptophyta; class Pinopsida; order Cupressales; family Cupressaceae; genus Sequoia; species Sequoia sempervirens. The sequence goes on along the minus strand of VDFB02256132.1, from coordinate 183,101,291 downwards.
AATCTTGATGTACCTTTTTACTTTATTAAAAAATTATATGCTGAGTTTTTGTTAGGTCATCATGTTAATTACTTTGACATTAAACCCTTATAGGGTGTTGGTTATGCCCTAGGATAGGCTAGGGTAGCTAGAGTAGTTAGGCACCCACATGTTCCCCATCCTCCCCTTCCTCCTCCACCTCCAGTACAACATCCAGATATTACGGAGGATGCAACCACACAAACTATCCAGGCTATTCACTCTTTGAGTGGTCTTTTGGTTTCCCATGCTTCTTCAGTAGCTTAGCCACAGTCTGGTGATCTTGGTGATGGATCCAGTGCTGCTACATCATCCTCCTCGGGTCCACATATTTGCAATATGTGCCTACAAATATGTTTGGGTCCTATTGTATAGCCCCCTAAGTAGCCATTAGACACTTCTGATTATGACATCCAGGATGTGGAGATTATAGCAGATCACACGCAGGGGAGTGGAGCGCACCCTACAGAGTCCTATCCTACTAGAGAGGTGGACATTGGAGTAGTTACACAGGTAACATTTAAGGTGTAAATTCATAACTTGCATTTTTTTAAAAATGAATATTAATAAGAGATAGTATCAAGTACTAATATTTATTTACATGGTCTATTTAACAGTTAATGTCTGAGGAGGAGTTCACATGGGTGAATGATAGCACCCTGAGGGGCATTTCATTTGGCCTTCAGACACACACAGTATGTATTTTTTCACTCACTCATTTACATTTTTTTACTGTATACTTGCTTGTCATTTGAATTGTCATTAATGAAATTATATATTAACTTATATGTTTATCTTATTCTCTGCTTGTAGGAAACACCTAGTGCGAGCAAGGTGCAATGCTCTCCAGACTATGGACACACAATGTTAGATAAGGGAAAGGTAATTGAACTCAAATTTAATTGAATTAAGATTTATAAGATATTTTATTGATTATGCATACATTGACATAGATTCATAGTTTCATATGTACTTGTCATTTTTATGTACAGACGGTTGTGAGCTATATATCATTGTTGATAAGTGCCACAACACCCGAAGGAGTAGGTATTCGAACACCTGAAGGAGGAGGTGTTGAAACACCTCAAGGAGAGGTGTTGAAACCTAAAGGAGATATAGAAAAGATCACCTAAAGAGGTATGTGTTTATTTTATTTTGTGCTTGGTAAATATGTTCTTATTAATGATAATTCTATGCTAGCGGATCAATTTCATGTTTTTGTTCAATATTGATGTTACAAAAGTTGGTTTGGTTGGTTCTTTGAGAGGGTATATTCTGGTCTCCGGCCGTTCGAAGAGACATATATTTCAAGTAATCAAGATTTCAATTTTTTAAGTTCAATTATAATTCAGTGTGTATTGGTTTTATGTTAGTTGTGATTTTAAATTATATAGTATAACTAATCTCAATTGTGGTTTGACTTTTTCTTGTGCAGCTACCTTGAGCCAACAGTGCTCAAAGAGGCTCCATTTTATTATCACCAGTAGTTTAGGATGAGATATACATTTTATGTAAATATTGAATATATCTAGATGGCATATGCCACATATTGTAAAACTTTGTTTGAGTTGGTGTTGATGCCATTTTGTATATGGACATACACTTGATTATTGGATAATTTGATATATATAGAAGTTGATAATCAAAATTTAATTTCCTCCTCATGTGCATGATTAAACTCTTTGAAAATTTAATCAAGTGAGCAATGGTTAAATATCAATGTACAATAGCATAAAAGAATGGTTAAATATTATGTAGTTTATATTCATATTGTTGATTACATTGCATTGCACATCTTTCAAACTCAAAGCATTACTTCACTGCATAAGTAACAACTAGATGTAATAGATGAAAAATTCAATAACAATATAGTTTTACAGTCAACTAGCGGTTATGCAATTACTTCCCATTACATAACTAATAGCTAGGAGCAGCTATCAATTGCATTAGCTTGTCATGGAATTCTATGAGACCACATTTCTTTAGATTGTAAAAATCACAAAAATTAAAAGAAACACTCAAACAAACTTTAAAGGGGTCTTAGGCCTTTTGCCCCTCATTCATGCTATGCAAATTTGCTTGTGTTAGTTTTATGGTCAGTGGTTGATTCCACAAAGGATATAAAGTCATGGAAAATCCTAATTTGGGATTGGACATTCTAGTAGGTGACTAACATCTTCTTATGGTGTTCATTACATTTTCAAACCAGGCGTATACTTGGAATGGAGTGCTTGTAGTGTACTAAGAACGGTTGGGTTACAATTTACGAGAAATAGTGCTTGGAAGAATTCTACTTATGTTTAGGAATGTAATGTAAAGTCTTCTTAATTAGCACCTTAATCAAAGCAAAATCATGACAACTATTACTAAGAAACAAACTATGAACTAGCCTTGCTGCAAGAACAAACATGGATGGATTCCGATCTGCGGGAACCATACTTTCTGAGTTTTCGCTGACGTAAGAATGAAATCAACATAATCAACATAGATAAATAACCCCTTTAGATGTTCATAAGTGGGCCCCTAGCAAGCATCAACTAGTTTATGCAAGAACTAAACTCAAAACTTCATCAACTTTTATTCATAAACTTGGAATCATATACATTGATTGTTCTGCTTGTAAGAAAACTAACAAAAAACACCGTTTCTCATTATAATACTAACTTTAACACACTCTGTTGCTCACTCATGCAGGAGGAACACTTATTTATATTAGAAAAGCAACTAACTACCTAACTCTAACAGAGAAAGACGTGGACATAAATGCATCCTGAAACTGAGGAACAAACTTCTCATAAATGAAGGCATATCTGTTCAACACGATTCAGAGAGAATTTAGTATTCCACTCTTCCTAGATTAATGATCATTTAGATTTCCTCCCAACGACTCGGTCATAGAGTCTTTGTTGGAACAACTTCCTCGATGCCGTGCTAGAAATGGACTTTACTGCAGGGTCGAGATCTGCTGCGCTTTGACTCGTTCATGCTTCCTTCAACAACCTGCGATGCACATGGCGACAGAAGTGAAAGAAAGAATGTGTGGAAAATAACACGATACACATTCATTAATCACATATTAAATCCATTTCATTATCCAAAAACCACATGCATTATATCAGTCATTCAGGAGGTGAAACAGAGCAATTAATACAAACACATAGAGATGTTAAGCTACATGAATATAGGAATGTGTTGCTACAAGATACTACCCGATTTTAGATAAAAAGCCTTTAATCAAAGAGTTAAAACAACCATCAGCAATAAGAGTGAGGGTATTAAAAATACATCATAATATTCAAATTATGAGCATATTTTGAGCTCATCAATCGGATTTAATGCACAAAAAATTAATTCTAAATCAAACACAATAACACAATAGATACCCAGGAAAACCCTCCTCTTGAGGGAGAAAACTAGCCAATAATATCAATTATATTATTGAATCACAATAGAAACTCCTTTACAATGAAGGCCAATAATGAGGCCTAATAATATGCACCACAGACTGATGCCAACACATCAATACAATGACGTAATTCTCAAATGATAATCCTCAACCTTCTCACAATAACTCGATCTGCACTTGAAGAGTTTCTCACTAACTCACACTTGATATGAAATGGAATGTATGAAAAATGTATGTCTCAAAACAATGAAATGTATCTAATATATATACAAGTTGAGAGAGATGCGACTCTTCACAATATAGGTCGGCCTCCAAAAAGAATGTGCCTCCTCAAAGATTGCGCCTCCAAGATAGAAGTTGGCCTTCATAAAATAATAAATATTATTTGACATAAATCGTGCCTCAAGCATGTTGGCCTCTTCATAAATGCACCTCTTCATTAACTCGTATCTCTTGATGAATTAGCATTAATCACAAATCGATATATATATATATATATATAAATTAAATAGCTTTGGCTATATTTAATTTATTCTTATGTAGAGGAGATCGCTAGAAGGATATGAATGACACTGCAATAATCATCAACACTCCCTCTCAGCTAGGGAGGATACTTCCAGCTGCACAAGGAAAATCACCTCATCGTGATGCCTAGTACTATGGCTACAACCATAAGTGAAAAGAAGAATATCATCTCATCGTGATATTAGATATCGCCTCAACATGATTTGAACCATAATGGCTACAACCATACTATGGTGTGTACAAGTGTTCATTGCAGACCTCAACTAAAACAACATCCACAGGTGCTCTTCCGGTCAGCAACACAACCATCTTCTTTAGGTTCAGTAGGCTCCCTCTGAATCTTTGAGTACTCTTCTGGTCAGCAACACAACCATCCAGAGGTGCTCTTCTGGTTAGCAACAAAACCATCTTCTTTAGGTTCAGTAGGTTCAGTTCCATGGCTGCAAGTTGTGACTTCACCCTTGATCATTTCTTTGGTTGGCATGACTTCCTCATAAGATGCCTCAAGCTTTTCATTGCTAAGCAATCTCTCATCACCTTCCTGTAGTAGAGTTATCAGCATTCTTCAAAAATCATAAGAATTCTTTTAGTACACTCAAGAGTTATCAGATGTCTTCTTGCAGTCTCAAAAGTTATATTGTATCATTGTTACATTGGTACTTGAGAGTGGTAGCTTAATATAGGTCCACAATACAAAACCTGGTTTACCTGTGCAGTGTAACAGTGGCATAGGAAGATTTTTCTTTGAAAGCAAAAATGAAAGCTCAGCCTCTTGGAATGAAAATTCTTGTTTGCAAAACAAATGAATAAGAATGAGGTAGTTAAGGTGTTTGAAGTGATTTAGAGGTCGCTTTTAGGGTCACTTTTAGGGTAGTTAAGGTGCTTGAAGTGATTTAGAGGTTGCTTTTAGAGAAGAGAGATGTTGAAGAGTACATCAAGTTAGTGAGAACCAAAGTGTAATGTGTTTTATTTTGTGGTACTCCTTTGAAAAAGAAATTTGTGTCACGGTCCATTTAATCCAACAAGCAAAAATGAAAGCTCAGCCTCTTGGAATGAAAATGCTTGTTTGCAAAAAAATGAATAAGAATGAGGTAGTTAAGGTGTTTGAAGTTAGAGGTCACTTTTAGGGTGGAAGGCTTAAAAATCCATTTTAAATGCATAAAAAATGAAATTACTTCAAACCAAGTTTGTGAAGAAGTTAACTATGTTTCTTACTAGTTTCCCTTAAGAGTTCAAAGTGCTAAAAGGCGAAATATTTGAAGGTCTATTTTTCAAAGACTATGATGCTTACTTTCTTCTATGGCTATGGATCGTGTTGGACCATCTACAAAACCTCTCTCAGTTTTTTCTATCTTAGAGGCATTTTCCTGTGGTGATGACTTTTTAATGGAGGGAAAAGTTGCTAGATGCAAGCGTGTAAAGTTGGAAAGTGGTGTAACTTTCATTCTGCAACTCGTGCTACCAAACATACTATTCCAACACGTCTGATGGGTATGTTTATGCTAGGGATGGTCCTCTCTTGCACCCAAATACGCCGAATCACTCCGAGCTACATTGGACCAACGATTTCCCTTAAGAGTCCAAAGTGCTAAAATGAAGAAATCTTTAAAGGTCTATTCCTCGGAGACCGTGATGCTTACAGACTCTCTGTATGAGGCTATGGGATTGTGTTGTGACTATATACAAAAACCTCTCTCAATTTTTTCTATCTCAGAGACATTTTCTTGTGGTGATGACTTTTTAGTGGAGGGAAAAGTTGCCAGATGCAAGCAGTGTAAAGTTGCAAAGTGGTACAACTTTCATTCCGCAACTCGTACGACCAAACAAACTATTCCAACACGTCCGGATGGGTATGTTTACACTAGGGATGGTCCTCTTGCACCTAAATATGCTGAATCACTCTGAGCTACATTGGACCGATGATTTCCCTTAAGAGTCCAAAGTGCTAAAAGGTAGCAATCTTTGAAGGTCTATTTCTCAGAGACCATGATGCTTACAGACTCTCTATTTGAGGCTGTGGGATCAAGTTGTGACCATCTACAAAAACCTCTCTTAGTTTTTGCTATGTCAGAGGTGTTTTCCTGTGGTGATGACTTTTTAGTGGAGGGAAAAGTTGCCAGATGCAAGCAGTGTAAAGTTGCAAAGTGGTGCAACTTTCATTCTGCAACTTGTACAACCAAACAGACTATTCCAACACATCTGAATGGGTACGTTTACGCTAGGGATGGTCCTCTCTTGCACCCAAATATGCTGAATCACTCTGAGCTACATTGGATCGACGATTTCCCTTAAGAGTCCAAAGTGCTAAAAGGAAGCAATATTTGAAGGTCTATTTCTCGAATACCATGATGTTTACAGACTCTTCGTCTGAGGCTATGGGATTGTGTTGTGACCATCTACAAAAACCTCTCTCGATTTTTGCTATCTCGGAGGTGTTTTTCTGTGGTGATGACTTTTCAGTGGAGGGAAAAGTTGCCAGATGCAAGAAGTGTAAAGTTGCAAAGTGGCACAACTTTCATTCCGTAACTCATACGACCAAATAGACTGTTCAAACACGTTTGGATGGGTACATTTATGCTAGGGATGGTCCTCTCTTGCACCCAAATACTCTGAATCACTTCGAGCTATATTGGACCGAGTGAAATTAGGTGAAAAATTGATGCAGACACAAGGGTACAATCACAAATTCTTTGCAACCTGCCTATTTGAGGCATCTAACAAGATTATTTTGACCTCTTTGGATAGTCCAAAACTCCCTTAAAAATTGACAAGCAACTAAATACACTTTTCCCTCTTTAATAGTGAGAAACTAGTTTTTGTCCAATTACTCCACAATCTTCCAAAACACTAGACGAACACATGACTAATTCAAACACCCATATCCAAGTTACACAACATATATGAGAAACAACATAGACTCCTTTGGACCAATGTTGACTTCCTATACATTCACCCTTCAACAGGCTACTTAATTAGCCCAAAAATGCAAAGCAACATACCTTCAAACACCACACAAACCCCTGAAACCTTGGGGTAGAAAATAAATTGCCAAGAAAACAAAGATTCTACAATTGGATTCCATTTGTACAGACCTGTAACCATCAAATCAAAAAACCCTTGTTTTTAGTGTAATTCTTGAGGGTTTATTGGATGTAGCACTTCCACAACCTTTCAGACTCTTCCACCACCTTAGACACCTTTATTTAGGCCCCAATATGCTTAGAAAAGAAAGAAACTTTTGGTATCTCAAAGATTTTTGCAAACACTAGGGTAAAAACTCTATTTTCAAGTGAAAAAAAACCACCATTTTTAGACCTTTAACTCTTCATTTTATTTCAAAACCTAGTTCTCCACACCTTCCACTCTTGAAATAATGTCAAGACATGTAATCACGTTTCTACATAAAGTTTTTGTACAAAAATTCTTGAATGGCTTGTGCACAGGCATAAAACACAAGAAAAATAGTAAAATATGAACTGAGCAATTGAAACTTTATTGATTCAAAGAAAAAAATCCTTCAACAAAACCCGTCTCAAGCCCTTGAAGGCCTTAAGTACACCTGCATAACCCATGAAACCTCCATATAATTCCTCCAATTTACAAAGCAATGGGAAGATAAAACCATGTAAGTGGTTTCCCCAAACTAATTGCCACCAAAACCATTCTTATAGTTTAAAACCATGAACCACCCCAACGTGTAATTATGATAGCACTCAAGATAGAATCCATGAATAGATAATGTATTTCACCAATAACTCATTGAGAGCACAAATTCCCAAAACTATCCCTCCACTATGAACATATCAACTAAGTAGGAACCCATAACATTATGGAAAGATGATCCACTTCTCCCAATGTAACTCCCAAACATTACATGTGAGAGATGGTCAATTTAATTGATGGCAACGATGGTCAACACCTCATGATCATTCAAGTACTCATTCTAACAATACAAGAGATTTACACATCAAATTGTAAGTGAATATAATTTACTATATCTTAACATAAAAAATGCAAAACCTAATAGAAAAATGTATCAATGACGTACAAGGATGTATAAGAAAGTTCAAATTTGAAAATAGAATGTAAACTTAGAAAACTGTAGATTTGAAAACCTTAATAATGTAAAACCCTAAAAAGAAGGTTGGATCAAGTGTAGGATTGGTTGGGCTCAACAAAATATAAAGAAAAAAAAAAGTTTATTTATGAAGTTAACCTAGGATAATTAAGTAAATGCAATCAATCAAACACAATCAACCTAACATAATTAAGGGTTGATAGGGGTATTTGATAATTAAGGGTTGATAAGGGTATGAATGTTTATCTTTGATCTACTCTTGAATATCTAGGGACTTGGTGGTATTTAGAAATATCATAAGGGTTGTTGATTTCTCATGGGGAGGCAAGTTCTCCTAGATGAATCCCCAAAAAGTGAAACAAGATTAAAAATAGTTGGCAAGCACTCTAGATGTTCAAATTTGTTACTCATTTTTATTGCATTGAATCAAAATGTCTCACTATTAATTGCTCCAATGCTATAAGATAAATTAATGTTTTCATGATTATAATGAATATATTGTATGTTATTAATGCTAGCGTATATCATCAAATTATGCCAAACATGTGTTTAGTCAACTCAAAGTGGGTGAATGACTCCACTTAGCCAAAAGTTTGAATTTTGAATTTTAAAATGAAAGGGAATAGGTTTGTGACCATGAGGTCACCCTTGCAATTGAAGAAGTGTCCTAGAATGGGTTAATAGTTAAATCTAAGTGGCTAATGCATAAATGAGGGCATACCCATTGGTGAATGTGATAAATTGGAAAATAAGGTAAATGTATAGATGTGTGTGAATAAGAATAGGATAGGGCTAATTATATAGTGATTTAAGTATGCAAATTGATAAAAGGCTAGAGAGATGAGCTTGAATTTAGATGTTGAGTCACTACGTACATGTATCAAGACATTTCTTCAAAATAGACACAAAATTATGTGGGAAATGACATGGTATGCACAAATTTTACTGTTACAATTACACACATATTGATTTACAAATGATTTGCATATAGATTACATTTACTTCAAAATTAATACCTATTAATACTTCTTTAAGAAAACATGATTATGTATTCTCTAATAAAACTTTCACCATAACAAGACTTCTTGCAATTACTTCAATTGTAGCATACATAATTTCATATTGCACCTATCAATGTGCCCATTACATCTTCACGTGTGATTTCTAGTATATGTATGTCTCTTCAAAAAACATAGATGGGTTAAGCTCTCTCCTTACTCTTTGAGTAAGAGATATAGTAAGAGATAGTAGGGGAGAGGACTAGATAGTATTACAAAACTTGGTTCAAACGAGCATACTGATAGGAAAGAACCAGGAAGAAAACCTTCGGTTGTAGCTCGATTAAGTACAAAAATAGACCCCTTTACAAATATAATAGTGGTTTACAATTTTTGGCCATTGGACTCTGAAATTATTATTTTTAACTAAATCTCACATTGTGCACCTATGGTGGCTTGAACCGTGAGTGAAGATGGTGCAACTAGAGTCTCATCAAATTTTGTTTGTAGATTCAAAAATATTTTTTCAAAAATTTTGGAATCAATTGACTTCTTTTCCATCTCCCATGAAAATTGGTTTTTTGAAAACAACATTTTTAAAAGTGGCCTTTACTTATATGCGCTTTTTTCTATGAAGGATAAAATTCTAATTCTTCAAATTTAGATTTATAACTTGATATCTAGTGCTTCCACTGTTAGATAGTTTTATTGAATATTTTTCCTTAATCAAGTTTCAAAGTCGTCAAATTACAATTCAATGTATGCATCGTATAATGCATAACTTTTTTTTTTGTATCAAAATTTTATTTTATTTTTTGTTGGATCAAGGACTCAATATCTGGTGCACTCATATTTTTCAATTTTTTTTTTTGATAATCTTCTATTTTTCCACATGTGAAGAACAAAGAAATTCATTTTGATGAAAAACCTATGTTTAATAAAACTTAAAAAACAAATACATAACAAACCAAAACATATTAAAATTATATTCATTATAGTTTGTCTGAGGAATACCATAATCATTTGAGCTAAATTTTAAATGAATTCATTTGATTCCCCAAAAGCTAAATAAAAGTGATTTTTATCAGTATTTTGATAGTGTAAAGGAGACGATTAGTATGGTTTAAAACTAGCTAGGTTCTATCCAAGGGGTTTGATCTAAGGTGGTTTGATCAAACCCTCTTCAATTGCAATCCTTAAAATGAAACTTTTTAAAGATTAAATTATTATATTTTCTAAAAATATGTGATTTCAGCTAAAATCCATTCCTCTCAGGAATTATAAACCACTATTGTGACAGCACCCAAAACCTATGAGTTTGCAAAATACAGACCCCTTTACATTTTAAACATACCCTTTATACAATGCCAAACATTTGACCCATATTTCAAAAAACATAACTGGGTATAGATTATTCCCATACATAATTATGACTGTTTTACATTGTTTCCAATTTGAGAATTTAAATTTTACAAAATTTTCCTATTAGAGGCATTCATGGCACAATCTTCAACAATAGTAGTATGTTCACGTTCTGGACTGACAAGCCCCTGTACAAACCATCAAGGTAGCTTAGAATAACCAATCTATATTATTCTAAATGACACAAAATATGATGAGATGGTAATGGAAAGTATAAAAGACGCTTAGAATAACCAATCTATATTGTTGTAATCTGTTGCATACCTCTTCGAAAGGATCAAAGCTATATATTTTTGTAGCAGGTCCATGATCAATCGTGCCAGGAATATCACAAAAGTGGGAAAATGAAAAATCTATATTGTCACAATAGAAAAGATGCTTAGACTAACATATCTATATTAATCTAAACAACTTGAATGATGATGAGTTGGTGATGCAAACTATAAAAGACACATACCTCTTCGAAAGGTTGGAGCTGGCTGTTGTTGCGTGGGTCCATTATCAATCTTGCCAAAAATATCACAAAAGTGCATACAAAATATCACTATTAAAGACACCTGCATTGCAATTGTATATAAAATATCAGTATTAATTAAAGAACACTAATGAACTTAATTATAATGAACATAAGCATTCTACCTTCCATTCTTGAAAATGCTATTCAAGTGTGCCTGAAGGGTCATCTCTTTTCTTAAGAGTATCCAATATTGCTTCATGATCAACATTACTAAGTGTCCATAGTTGTTTTGTCTTTGGTTTGGGATGATGCTTCAACAAATTAACATTTGTTGCTATAACAAGGTATGAATACATGAGAATGGTTTTGTGTTTCTCATAGTCTTCAAATGCAGGTATTCCATTCTTTCCTGCAACCACAACTAAACCGTAGGATACATGAAAACATCATCATCTTCCATCGGTTGTGTTAGCTTATGCTTTACCCGCACACAATGAGCCAACCAATAGTCTAATCTCTCTTCATTCCCCTACAGTACAACAAATGCAAAAATATGTCCTAGCTGTAGTAGATATGAAAGCAGGTCGTAATCAACTGAACTTTCCATTGTGTCATTTGTCATGGATATTGTTTGAGATAAAGGAGTTAGATACTATGGTACCCATGTATCCACCCACTCACTTGACTCGCATTGATCCCACTCGTATTGAATACAACTCTAACAAAAACAAGCCAACTCTCATGTCCAAATGGTCCATGTGCCTGCATCTGAGCTTTGAAATGAATGCATCTTTGAAGAATCTTTGATTGTATGACAATCCAATCTACCTCCCACTGTACCCTCCTCAATGAACCAAAATAATTTGTGCACTGTTGAATCAAGTGTCTCTCCTTGTGACAATGCTGAACTACACCAATCAACTATAGAACATGCATCGCTGAATTTTGCTCCTGAAATCTTCAATTGCTCCTTAACTAGAGCTCTCTTTACGCATGCACCTGCTCCATCATGCTCCCCTTTCCCATGTCTAGCTTAAAAAAACCTCCAAATATGAGGTAGACCCCTCTCTACATGCATTCTACTCAACCAATAAAACATACAAGCATTCTTGAATTGACCTGTACAATTATCTGACCAAATTAGATGTCAGCCCAATGGTATATCATGCTCCTACAAAAACTCAAAAAAATTCTCGAAACAATGTTGGACATACTCAGATGAATGAGATCTATCATCACTCATATAAAAATGATACTCTCTGATTATCTTTTGATCCTCCTCTGTACTATCAGGTGCATTTCTAAATGTTATGTGGACAAAAATAGCAATCTGAATGGAATTGTAATACTGAGATTGTACCTCATTTTGTGGTTGCAATGTGTAGTTTTCTACAAAATCAACCACTTATATAATAGTGCCAATTAGAAAAAAGTCCTTATACATCCTAAATGATTGATCCAACCACTGAGACCTATGACTATGCCTTGCATACTTGTAGAAAAGATTGTCCTTAAAATCTGAAATAAAATCAGCAACACTGCATTCTTTTGAAACCAACTCACATCTAGAACCTTCACCTCCACTTTACAAAGTATATTTGACTATCTCATATCTCTTTTTCTCAACAAGCTTCTTTCCAAATTCATGTTCAAAACTCTCATGAAAACATTGAACAAACTTTGACAAGCCACCACATTGTGAGAACTTTGCATT
>VDFB02256132.1:183059346-183088653 GCA_007258455.2 Sequoia sempervirens | reverse complement strand
AGATATGAGAGAGAGAGAGAGAGAGAGAGAGAGGGGAAGAAGAGAAGAAGGGTAGAGAGAGGGAGAGAGAATTAGGAGGGGAATAATTCGAGAGAGAGAGAGAGAGAGGGAAAGAGATAATATTTAAATATTTTATATGTTAGTAATATTAATTAGTTATATAATATTTTATATATTAGTAATATATATATACATTAACTAAAATATAGAAATAATGTTTAAAATATTATACATAATATAATATATATATATATTAAGGTATAAACTATATTATACATATTCTAAACTAGATATATTAAAATAAACTATAAAATATTTATTGCATTTTCTAAATCATATATTATAAAGTATAAAACATTTTTTAAATCATACATAAACCAAATCAAATATCCGATATTTCTGACAAATAATTTATTTCCTAGGGATTAGCCTCGGGCTTGCTTTGGTATTTGGCTTGGACATGCCAATCCTAAGAAGTCAACCAAAAAATGTGTTTGACAACTCACCTTGTTTTTCTAGAATTCGTCCATGTGGCTGACGACTTTATTTTAGCCAAAATTGATGAAACGAAAAGGGTTTGTAGAGGAGACTCTCAGTTTTTCCACCAATATAAATTATTCTTTACTTTGAATTTAATAAATAATATTATTCATTTTCTATTAGAATTATGACTAAAGTCCGATTGATAGGCTGATTGAAAAATATCTATAACTTTCAAATGGTATCATATTTTGAATCAAAACATGTGTCACATTCTATGCTTCATATACTATAGGATTAAAAAAAAATGAATTTCATGAAGTTTGACCAAGTTAAAGATTAATTGGACATCTGAGTTTTTATATATTTTAAAAATTGTAATAAAAATTCATAATTAATTATTTACTTAGAAAAAAATTACAAAAATATCGTCACATCGAACATGAGTCCTCTACTTATATCAAGATCTTATAAAAAATATTATCATTTTATTGTGGTTAGGGTGGTCAGAAAGACACCTACTTCTTATTTTTCCCTGAATTTAATTACTACTGCATTGAAATTTCAAATTTTCACCAAATAGAATTTAAAAAAATAAAATAAACTTAGTAGTTTAGAAACTACATTCAATTTTCCACAGATTCTATTCTTACATATTTTTGAAATAATATAGATAACTTATTCAAATTTTTATGTCAAGTTGCCTAACTCTGATTTTTTTGAATTTTCATTGCCACTTAAGGGCCTATTTTTTCCATTATGATCCTACACATACCCTCTTGAGCTCTCTAAAAAAATTGTAGCAAGAACATACTAACCCCAAATCCATAGATCCCACATGTGTTTGGAGTTCCATTTTGCAGAAAAACCCTTTTGTTTTTCATTTTTCATGACACAACTTTATTTGGAAACATATGACTTGGCATAGGGTTTTCCAAGTTAGCTCCCATGTCTTTTTTATTGTTAGCATTCATCATTTTCTAGTTTAAAGTAATTTCCCACAACATGGTGTTTAGTAATTTCTTTAAAGTGGGGGCATACATTGACGTTATTCTTTTGCATTTCATGTTTCATGGTGTAGTCTTTGTACTTCACGCAATGTGTCTTTTGCTTTGTGTCGACATTGGGTGTGATTTCCTTCTAGAGTGTGATCTCTCTTAGCATATTATATTCCTCTTGGTGGCTTGATGCAACACATTGCATCCCCTGAGTTGTGAATCTTTTATTCTTTGAATGGTCTTCTCTTGGATACATTAGGCACAACGTTCCATAAGTTAAAGACCTTTCATGAACTAAGAAATATTCCCTTAAATGTTCTTTACATTATTTTGCATTTACAAAATTTTGATTATATGGCAACCTTGCATAACACACTTTGCATGCCTATGGAGCCATCTTGTTTGTTTATGAGTATCAAGCATGCAAATCCTTTCTTTCCTCATGAAGCTCGAAGTTCATTGTTGTGTGAAACCTTATCAAAGTTATCAAGAGATATAACTTTGGTTTGGTTGGATGGGAAGGCCCACTGATGCATGAATTTCCCATAGCCACTCATGTGTGTGTGTGAGCACATACCAGTCATGTGTGTATGTGTCTCACCTCTTTGGATACTCACCTCGTAGACAACTTGAAGTTTCATTACCTCAGAGTGAGCATGCGTCTTTAGACAAACAGCCTAGATCTGATCCACATTATGATGAACAAATGGTTGAAGCTTGATCCACCCCCTTCTTTTACTTTTTCTTCTCTCCTTGTCTTTGACAGTGCATTCTTGTATCTTGTTGTTGCTCCTTATGCCATTTTTTAAGTGTGTTCTCTCGTGCCTATGTTAGATTGCTATAGGATCTCAATCCTAGGGGCTTGCACAACCCTCTTGATCAGTGTTGTCCTATCCCACTAGTATTGGTACGATTGCACCCCTCTTGATGTGATCTCATCTACTTTAGTGTGAGTTTGAAGTAGATTCCTCCTCTCGCTAAAGTGGGGGCTAAATTTAGTGTTGAAAAATGTTGTTTGTGATATTTTAACACTTGTTTGGGTCCTCATAAAATTGATCTTAATGATGCCTAGACTCAGTGTTGTAATGTGTTTAACACACTCACATTATATCATGAGCCCTTATGAACTAAAATGACTTAATTATACCTTATTCAAGGTGTTGTAAAATCTTGTTCAATACTTTCACAATTTTCTAGGGTTTTCATTACTAATTAGGATTCTTTATGCCTCATTTGGCCATATTTTGCATTTGCAAGCCTCATTTAATGCATCTTTATGAGCATAATCTTGACATAAACTTGCATCCAATCATAATTCAGGTGCTTTTAGGTTGTGTGGCCTAGATTTAGTGATCTGGGACTCATACACCACCTTGGACATATGATTTCCACCTAATTTTTTGGGCCTCAATCATAATTTCACATCATTCTAGGAATTTTTGAAAAAGTGTCCCATAATTAATGCCTAATGGGACTCATACGCCACTCCTTGATCCTTTTTTGAAATCCTACTAAATGAAAATGCAAAGTGAACCAATCTTTTATAATCTTAATTTAGGGTTTAAGTGTGCCCTAGAATATTTTGAATGTGTAGCCCTTATGTGGGTTAAATACCAATTAATTTTCCTAGGCAAGATTGATAGTTGATTAACCTTCTTAATTGATTTTGAATTATGCTTACCTAGTTAATAATGGAACTTTAGAAGAATTAGATAAATTTAACAAAAAAAAATTAAAACATTTTAGTAGAGAATCCTTTTATCCCTTTTAGTAAGGTAATTTAATAAATGAAATAATTTACTTTCGGGTATGTGTAGGATCATGATGGGCCAAAAAGTGGCGATATGATGGGTTTTTGTAGGGTATGTGGCTGACAGTTTTTTTTAACCCAAAATTGAGGAAACGAAAAGGGTTTTTAAAGGAGACTCTCAACTTTCCACCAATATAAATTATTCTTTACTTTGAATTTAATAAATAATTATTATTTATTTTCTATTTGAATTACAACTAAAGTCCTTATTGATAGGCTAATTGAAAGACATCTATAGCTTTCAAATGGTATCACATTTTTTGAATCCCAAACATGTGTCGCATTCTATGCTTCGCATAATATAGGATTAAAAAAATCATAAATGAATTTCATGAAGTTTTCACCAAGTTAAGTTGGTTAGACATACAAGTTTTTTTATTTTTTAAAAGTTGTAATAAAAAATTCATAATTAATTATTTACATGGAAAAAAATTACAAAATAATATTAATCACATCGGGACATGATTCCTCTACTTATATCAAAAATATTATAAAAAAATATTATCATTTTATTATGGTTAGGGTGGTCAGATAGACACCTACTTCTTATTTTTTCCCTAAAATTTAAGTACTACTCCATTGAAATTTCAAATTTTCACCAAATAGATTTTTTTTTTAAAATAGACCTTGTAGTTTAGAAACTACATTCAAATTTCTACAAATCCTATTCTTATAGATTTTTGAAATAATATATATAACTTATTCAAATTTTTACGTCAAGTTGCCTAACTTTGATTTTTCTAAATTTTTTGCCACTTAAGGGCCTATTTTTTCCATGATGATCCTGCACATACCCTTTCTTAACAAATTAGTTATTTTATTTAAAAGTTAAATTTTTAAAATGGTGATTTTTTTGGATTAAAAAATAGAATTTAAACCTTAAGATTTAGTAATATTTAGTTAATCCTTAAAGAAACTTAAGATCTTAGATAGATTTTAAAATCACATTTTATATTTAGTCTTTAATTGGATGATCTCTTAACATTTTGAATAAATGTTAATGAGTAAATTTAGTTGCATTGTAAAACCATTAATTTTTCTAAGGAATTGAAGGTGATTATAGTTTTAATAAAATAAAAATTCTAAAATCAAACTTAGGGTAGATAAAAAGGAATAAATACTTCATCCTCCTTTCTTGAACCTAGTCAACTTGATTTTTGTAAAAATATAAATATTGTTTATTACAACTTATATTCAAGAAACTAGGTTAGTCAAAATTATCTTCTTAATTTATTAAGTTGCAGATTTAACTTTAATGTGTTAATAAATATATTTTCAAGTTGTTTTAATTATGCTAAACATTGTAAATTTAGTGTGGATTAAATGATGAATCTTAGTATATTATTTTAATTATAAAATATTAAATGTTAATTAATTTAGTCAATATAATATAGTTAAATGTGATTTACTTTAATCATGGTTAGTTGTTATAGGATCTTGTGGCACAACCACTTAACTTCTACATAAGGACTTGAGGAGAAATACCCTTGTGTAACCTCTCCTTGAGGTGATGTACACTAAGATACCTACCATCAATTTTGTTAACCATCATCATATGGTGTGCAAAATAGGTTTTGCACCACCTGTACTCATTCTCCCCTTCCACCCACTCTTCATTGGTGTGGTTATGATGTTTTTGCATGTGAAACATCTTCAAGTGCACTCGATACTCTAACATGTAAGCATGGTAGATAATGTTATATATCAATTCAATGAAAATAATTATTAGTTGTGTTTGACCCTAGAGTTAAATTTTTTACTTCAAAAGAATACAAAAAATGTTTGGATTTATTTGGGATATTTCCAAGAATGGTAAAACCTCTATTTTATTTCATAAAACTCAACTTAAAATAGGATATTGAAAATGATAAAAGAGTGTGTATCTTCATAACCCGTCTATGTCAAGGATTAAGAGAGCAATCACAAATGTAAGTGTATTAAAATAAAAAGTAGAATAATGAAGAATAGGAAATGAGATCCTAGGTAATAATACTAAGAGAAACCATGATACTACAATAAAAATAAAATAAAATAAAGAAAAATAGAGCAATAGTATTACATAAATTCCCTCCAAAATCTTGATGAAAATAGTGGAGGCAATAATGTTGTTTTAGAATTCTTCTAATCTTTCCACTAGAATAATAAAATTTTGGAGTATTCACATATGCTTCAAAACACTACTAAGATGGTCAATAACATATTAATGATGGTGTGAACATGTTGAAAGAGTGTGAAGTTCCAAGAGAGAGTGATAATGAAAAAGATAGATTCAAAATAAGTCAAATGGAGGGATATGAGGTAGCTAAGTACCTATTTAGTTCACTCCAAAAAAATTACCTATAGATTTAGAAGGTGGTAGGGAATGAAATGATAAAAATAGCTATATATGATCAATGCTAATGATAATTTATTGCATCACATGGATATCTATGTGTTGCCTTATTGTCAAGACAATTCTGTTTCATCAGAGGTCTAAGCACTAGGGAACAACACATATAATAATTGTGATATTAGTAGCTAATACATCGAAACATGGGTTGAAATGGCTAAGATAGTGGGAAAAAATGAGCTACAAACATAATAAGAGAGATAGGCACCAAAGTGATCTCAAAATCAATGAAAATTGATAATAGTATACAATTTAGGTCAGTACACAAAGGTTAGGGAATTGATTAAGTTTCTTGAATTTTTCAATGGCTATATAGTATTATGATCAAGAGGGTGTGATAGGAAAATTGCCAACATATAAGAAACCTAAGTCAACCAATATTGTTACTCTATGTTTCTTAAAGAAACCCATCAACTTAGGAGTTTATGGGGTCCTAACTCTTACAAGTGTATGCTGTGATATCATCTATTGTGTATATCTCAATTCCTCCTCTAGCAAATTGCCACCATCTAGTATTCATGCCTCGTCATCTTCTTCCTCACTTGGTCCTTCAATATAGAATAACTTCTTTTTGATGTATTAATTTCCTCAAATATAATTTTTATTGTACTTAAAACATAATCTTTTCCTCTCTTCTCCTTATTGTGACATCAATCTACTAGGTAGAGGAAGTGATTATGATAAAAATAATTTCTGAGACACTTGCCTTCTAGAAACTAAAAACATATCTTCCACTTATGTGCTAGGAAGAAATACTCAAATATATAATTAGTACTAAACATGCATTCCTCATTTGATGTGATTCTTGAGATCAGCGAAAAATAAATCATTGAACTGCCCTTCAAGATTTTTACCAATTCCCACATATATAAACCATAATTTTTTAATATAATCCACGATAGATAATTCTTATTGAAGTTTTAGCTAACTAGCTGAACTGCCACACTATTGTTGTACATTAATGCATGTGTAAGTGAAGTAGGTTTTACTGCCACTTGTTCAACGTGGAGAACAGTTAAAAAAGATGATTAAAAAACAAAGAATCGCATACAAAAGATGGCAGGCATGCCAGATTATTTGCGCTATCGGCGATTCGCTCAAACCAAAACGTTCAATCACATATTTTATCATCTAATGTGCAGAGGCCGGCCTTCAAGAGACATTCAGGTTCCTCTCGGTGGCAAGAAGCATATTCTTGTCTCATATATGATAAGAATCTGATGGCATGTTGATGTGTTTCTTCTGTTGCAGAACCACTCGTTTGCGGGTGGATAGTTTGTGCTAATCAAAATAGTATTCTATTTGATGGGCGACTAGGTCGGCTTCCGCATATTCCTTGTCTTCTTAAAATTAGTTCAATTGCAGGCGGAGCCGCCCATGAAAACAAGACGATGAGAATGAAGTGGACAATCCAGATGGTATTTAATGATGTTGCATGAAACAAACATTCTCATCTGAGCTCAGCCATTTTCTGTGACTTCTCGCGGACAAGAGAAAAAGAGGAAGGAATCATGGCAATGAAAATGCGTAGCGCAGATCTGGTTACGATGGTTGGTATAATGCTAATTGCAGTAATAATAATGGTTAGCATTAGCGTTGCTTCAGGACAACCAGCAGCATGCTATTATTCTCTGTGCTTCGACGAAAACTATTGTGTTGGATTAGATCGTGGCACCCCTCATTGCTGCGAAATCGGCAGCTGTGCGGATGGATTAGGGTACTGCGCTGCCGCATGCTAATTACCAAGTCCTTTCATGCCTTCTATCGCCTCATACATCAATTTCCTGTGTTTCTCTATTTGAGCAGAATGCTTGCAATCCTCTCGCCTTCATTTACCTATGTCGTTTAAGAGTATTTATAATGTGGAGTAAGATGCTTTTGTTCTTAACTAGGATGGATGTGTTTCATAATTAACAATATTATTTAAATTGTTAAGTAAAATATGTTTTAATTATGCTTTTAATTTCTTTTAACGTTGTGTAATTTATTCTATTTGTTTTTAGACGGTTTATTATTGTATATATAATATTTAAATATTTAATATTAATTAATTTAAATTGATCTTTTAATATTATAAATGGCTTTTGACATATTTAAAAAAATAATAAATCTATATTTAATATAAATTGTTGAAATCTTTCCAATCACAAATATAAGAATAATAAACTGTTTGATAAATATTTTTTTTAATTTTTGTTATGAGAATAACTCTATAAGATAATATAATAATTATTGTTGGATTTTTCATAAAATTGACTTAACTTGGTTCATCTTTTTTGTTTTATATTTACTCTATTGTCTTGATTGAGAATAATAGTTTTTGTTTATAGATGATGTGCTCATTATTTACGAACAATAATTCCTTACAAATATCTTGATCTTTTGATGCTATACTTTTAATA
Source organism: Sequoia sempervirens (assembly GCA_007258455.2). NCBI lineage: Eukaryota > Viridiplantae > Streptophyta > Pinopsida > Cupressales > Cupressaceae > Sequoia > Sequoia sempervirens. The sequence goes on along the minus strand of VDFB02256132.1, from coordinate 183,080,574 downwards.
TGACCCATTAATGTCTCAAATTTTGGAACTCTACTTTTAATATGATCCACCAATGTTTAATCCCTTAGAAAAATTTATGTAGGGAAAGTAGTTATGATTTAGATTTTTACGTTGGTAATGAGAATTATAATATTGTTTTAGTTATTCTAAGGGTTGCTTTTGTAGTTCTTGATATAGTTTGTAGCTACAAACTTGGCCTATAATACTCACTAAATTCTACTACATGAATTCCACTAAAAAATAGACTTTAGGGATTTTCTATTAAGATACCAATGTTTAAAAGCACCTTGATAGATAAAATGGTTAAATTTTTTTTTGATGAATTCTAGAATGATTAATAGGAAATTCATATTGGCTAGGATGAGAGTGACTAGATATGCTAGAATCCTCGTATGCTTTTAGAATTTGAGTACAAATAAAAATAACTATTTTGTATGATGAGATGATGATAAATATAAAATTAATGATTATAATTGAATGTATCAAAAAATTTCTAAATGAAAACACAATACCAAATACCAAATATTAGTTCCAATTTAGCATAGGATGAAAGTGCAAGATGGGACTAGTTGGATAGACCTTTTGTTTTAATCTTTACATATAGTGGATCATAATCATTATTTTAAGGATGACCTTGGACTCATGGACATGAATTAGGTAAAACTATGTTGGATTTACATATGATATGACTCTCAAATTATGGATAATGATCGAATTAATGAGAATAAAAAACTAACATGCAAACTAGAGTTAGTTTTAGTGTACATAATAATTGTGCTAAGAAATAAGAATAGAGATAGAATTAATGTGCAAAAGAATTGTGCTAAGAAATAAGCATATAGATAAGAATGCACACCTAGTTATAAACAAAAAGTGGACCATGAGGGAAGATAAATAAATATGTAGGAGAATGCAATATGGAGGGGTGAAGAGATAAAGATGAATGGGGATAAAGAGGGTGGTGGGATAAAGGGAGATAGAGAGAAATAGATAAACATGATGGAGAGAGAGGGAGGTAGAGAGGGAAAAATAGAGAAGTATAAAAAATTGAGAGGGAGGGAGAAATAGATAGATAGATAGATAGATAGAGAGTGAGTGAGGGAGAAAGAGAAAGAAAGGAGAGGGGAGAAATATATACAAAGGGGGAAAGAGAGATATAAAGAGATGGAAAGAGAAAGGGAATGATAGAGATATCTAAATAAAGGGGAAGGTAGAGAGGGATAGTGAGATAAGTATATAAAGAGAGATAGAGATAGAGAGAGGTAGATCAAGAGATGATAGGAGATAGATGTGGGGAAGAACAACGGAGGTGAAAGAGGGAGAGATGAGTGAGAGAGAGTGTACAAGAGATAATATGATGTATTGCAAATAATTGAATGTTTACATCTAGAGTAGACAAAGAGAGAGATAGAGAGGAAGAAATACAAATATAGATAGAGAGAAATTAAAATTAAAGGAGTTGGAGGATGATAAGGGAGAAAGAGATGGGAAGTGATATAGAGATGATGGAGAAATAAAGAGATAGATGATTGAAGAGATAAAGAGGGATAAAAAGAAAGATTGAGAGAGCAAGAGGGAGTGGATATGAGATGGATAAAGATAGAGGAAGATATAATTTAAGAATTTAATAAAGGATAAATAATTAAATAAATAACCTAGTAAAGATATAAAACATAATGTTTTGACAACACACTTAGAAACAATAACACTTAAGTGGATTTTTGAAACTGAGCAGAGCGAATGGTGTTGGGTAGGAATCTCCTGGATCCTATCCTCTACTACGAAGGAATTCTGGCATTTCTTTCATTCAGAGTGGGGCTCCCAAAGATTCTCATGAGTTATTTGGATTTGTTTCTATCACCTCTGTGGTGACACCTCCTCCTCTGAACTAGATTTTTTTTTTCCAAAAGATTCCATTCAAAATGATGATGCTGTCATAGTTGGGGTCCTTCTAGTGCATTCTAAGGAGTGTTGATGGTGTTTTCTGCACAACAACTCAGACAGAATATGATATCCCATCTCTCTTGAAAGGTGAATCTCTATCAGCAAGCCTCAAGAGATAACCCCAAGGTCTCTAATGTCAGGTCTTGACAATGCATAAACAACTCAGTGAGAAATGTGAAAATGCTAGTAATCACAAAGGGACCTTACTACAAGCAAATATTGAATCTTAAATTTATTAGATCTAGCTCAATATGGTGATACTTCCAATCCTAAATCTAACTTGAATGATAAATAAATATAAAAAGGGAAAGGTTTCAAGAGACTTCTAAGATTAAAATTACTCCTAAGATTGACAATGCAAATGATGAAATACTTGAAATGGACCAATCCCTCAAAAATTGATTTTTGCCTAACCAAGAAAAATCTGCAATATTACAAGAATAGAGCAATCTTCTAAGGTATTGAGGATTTTCAGATAGATGAAAATTCATCCAAAACAACCCTATTGCAATTGAAATGAATAAACCTTCACAATTGAACTAGCACAATAAATATAAGGTCTAGGCTAACTTTGCAAAGCAACTAACAATCAACTAGCTACAAAAAGTATGGACCAAGGATTGCTGCAAACACTTCAAACATCAAACCATAAAAACCATTGAATCATATCTAATTCTAAATCTAACATATATCTAATATTTCCCAAGAAATCTCAAAGATAGAACAACAAGAAACATGCAAGATAAATCAACACAAGAGAATTCACCAAAAGCACAATGTCTTCAATTGTATTGAATCACCCAATAATAGGAACAATTCCAATGTTCTGTGTTACAACATTTGCTAAAAATTGAACTAACTTCTAACTCTTGCTCTACTACTTAATTCGATCCAATATCAAAAACTATCTAGCCCTTACAAATGAGGCAAAATTCCATATTTATAGAAACCTCCCAAGATATGTCGGCCCAATTAGGTTTACAATAATAATCGGCCACAAACAAGTCGGCCCAAGAGGAATTCAAAATAAACAAAGTGGACATTAAATGTGAGTATTCCATCCAGGTTGGCCTGGGGTCTTCAACAAAGCTCAGTCCAATGCATGTGAAAGAAGAAGAGAAATAATGGGGAAGCACAAATTCCGATGTAGCATTGCATTAGCTGCCTTCCCCTTTGTCCTTATTTCGCTCCATCCTATCATGCACCATCAAAAGTATCTTGTCCAAGTTGACCATAGGTGGCATAGATAAAAAATTAATTCTCCTCTCAATGGATTTAATATCCTCCCTTGACTGCTCCACCAACTTATCCCATTCTACCTTATTGCTTTGATATTTATCAATAACTGCAATATAGATGACTGCATCATCCAACTAATGTTCAGTGATTGGGTCTTCATTGGTTGGAGAATATACATCTCACCACCATTTTCTCAGCTGTTCCAAGATCAAATGCTTTGGTGCAAAATTCTTTCTTCTTGTCATCACTTCAAAGAAAGAAATACATTTATTGTAGATCTCGGTCAGGGTGTCTTCAATTTGCCTCCTCTTCTTATACACCTTCTTTAAAACCTTCTGTGTTATTTGAAAAGCTTCATACCATTCCCAAGGTTCTGCAACTCTAGAGGAAGGAAGAATTCCATCACTTACCAACTTATCTTCAGTATACTCCATGATGGTCTTGGTTTTCTGCAACAAGAGATCTACATCCTCCTTATCTTGAGCCAATACATCTTTCAACCAATTTATTGACCTCATAGCATCTCCACCAGTTGAAAGGATGTCTTTGATAGCATTATCTCCCTTAGCTTGCACCCCTTGCAACTAGTTTTTTGTGGCATGAGTAGTAGTCTTCATTCTCTCCAGCTTCGTTATGGTTTCCTGTGGCAGAAAGCTCGCGACAGATGATGAGTAGCTAGTAGATTGCAAGGGCTTCATCAAGTCCTGCAAGTAATTCTTTAATTTATCATTCTCCTTCTTCAATTATTGCTTGGTTTGCACCTCCTTTCTCAACCTAACCAAGATCACAACACTAGAGCCCTCATATTCTTCAATCTCTTGTTCCATACAAGTGGACCCTAGTTTGATAGTCTGCACATTATAATCAATTCTAGAGTTATATAATCTCTATTCTTATTAGGGGCAGGAGTAGCAATGTGAACTGCCCTATTATTTGTTTCATCTCTCTCAATCCTAGAGATGATCCTAGCTTTCTTCTTTCCTTTACCTTTTCCTATATTTTCCAATAGCTCATCCCAATTAGGAGGGGTGTCATCTACAATAATCTGTTTACTCTTTAACTCCTTATCCAACCAACCTAGAATAGTAGATTTAGATTGTACTTTACTTTGCCCAACTTCATCCTATTGATTCCTGGGTATATCTTTGCTCAAATCTTGTTTCTTAGGAATCTTCTCAACTATTTCTTATTTTTCTTTATTTTTCTCTTCTTCTTCATACACTGTGGTGGAGTCCTAGCTGGAACTTCCCCCTTTTGAGGAGATCTATCTTCTTCACCCCTGATAGGTGAATCTTCATAAGTTACTAGAGGAGACTGTAACACCCTCTCTATCTCTGCTTTAGCACTATAGAGATCACCTTCCTAAAATTATTCTTCCTCTAGATCTTGGTGACTCTCTGCCTCTTTGGATTCACCTGGTACATTACGAGCTTCCTGGGAAGAAGGAGTTTCATGATGTTGTTCTATAGCAAGAGTGACTGAAGGAGCATATTTCTTTGGCACACTGTCTTTAGGAGGAGTTCTTGATTTCCTTGTATACACTTGTGTCCTTTCTCCTGAGCTCTCCACATTTATCACAGGTGGGCTAACTCCCTCTACTACCTTGGAGCTTTCCTGTTCCTTCTATTACATTCTTACTATCCTTCTTCCTTTGGGAACGAAACCACTAACCTCTTTTTCTTCCTTTTCAGCTTCATCTTTTTCTAGCTTCTTAGTCCTTGAAGTGTGCCCTCTTTTCTTGGCAATAGGTTTTCTTTGTTTTGCTGCCTCCTGTATTTCCTCTGCTTGAACATCCTTAATCTTGATTTTGAAAGGAGATCTCACCTTGCCCTTACCCTTAGGGTCCTGTTCAGTCGACTCCTCAGAAGTAGAATGAGACTCCAAGTCTCCCATTAGATCATAGGTGCATTGCACACCTTCACTTTCCAGTTCCCACATTTTATGCTTGCTCAAGCCATAATTTTGTATACTTAATCATTGGATCCATGAGCTGTTCTAGTTTTTTTTTCTCCTCTTCCAATCAGTTTACTTCTCCCACTAGTTTTCCCTTCACTAGCTCATAAGCACGTGGCCTTGAATCAAATCTCCATCATCTTCAACTTGATATGGAATGGCCTTCACATTATATAGTCAGACCAAGTTAACAAGCAGCCTGGGAAACTTCTTCTTTCTAATCCCAAACTCATCACTGCAATTGGTCCAATAGCTTCTATATCATCTTTGTGGTTGTATTCCCTGCTGGCCTTCTTCTATGCTTCGCTAATTCTTTCAAACCTGGATCTTTTGGAATGAAAAGATAGCCCAAGGGTGCTCATTTCTTCTTCAAAGGCATAGGACGAATTAATAGAAGGACATGCCTCCCCAATGCCTATCCTCAGAGGGAAATATCCCCCGAATCCAGTCATATGCTTATCCTTTGTCACAATGGCATCAAAATCACATATTTGTCTTCTGACTTCTAGAAGTATAATGTGATCTATGGGATACCTAGGAAGCCTATATGGATCCCTTTGATAGCCATCTATCCATATGTATGAGAAGGTGGGAAACTATATGAACCAAGCCCCATACCTTTTGATTAGCTCCTTGGCATTGTCAGATATCCTCACATGCTCTACACCTTGGAGCAACCTAGTGATGAACATGGTGAATGCATCATTCACCCTCCTATAGCTTGAGTTACCCAAGTGTAGTTGTGGATAAACCTCATAAATCACATCCTGTCCAAACACACCCCTTGTACTTAGTCCCTTGTATGGATGAAATCTTGCAAGTGCATAGACTAAGTAGGAAGTCATTGTGAAGGTCTTTGTTTGCAAGACATTACACATCTATTCATGAATTATGGAACTTATAATGCCTGCCCAATGATAATCTACATTTTGTTCCATCCTCACAATGACATGAAACATCCAATTTTCAAACATTCCAGCACTCTTCAATCCTACCACCCTGCTGAGAAGGGTGATGACATCATAGTAATCCTTGAATTTTGTCCTAAATAGTTGCTTGGGTAGCTTAGAAAAGTGAGATTAGGGTTTCTCCAACCAAGAATTGATGACCTGTTGGGCATTGATGGTATCCTCATAAAACTTCTTTGCCATATCCATATCAAAATCCACCACATGAGATCTATCAGGCATGTCAAAGGTCTGGGCAATAGACATAAGATTTAGATTTGCCACAATTCTCCCTTGGGGACCTACTATCCTCTCTGTACCCCTATCATAGTGTCTAGCACACTCAAGCACTAACTCATAACATTGCACAGTAGGAGGGAATCCAGCTACATGAGCCAACCCTGATTCCAATGTTCTTCTGGCTAGCAAAGGAAGGTTTTGTGCTGCCATCCTAGCCTTAAATTCCTCATAGTCCCACAGTCCAACATTTGTATCAATCACTTATGACCAGATGGAAGTAATCTTAATCTTAGGGATTTTTTTCTTGATATCCATTTTAATTCTTTCTGCCTCAGAAACCGAAGACCCCTCTGCACTTGGATCCATCACTTTACCCTTGGTTCCACTTGTCACTACCTTACTTGACTCAGCCTGCACTCAACAAAGAAACCACAATAAAGATCACACGAAACCCAAGCTAATTTATCACAAATGACATGTTCATCCACAATATAAGTCCCGTGACAAGAAAAATGCTCGAAAACCTCATAAAAATTAATCATCTCAAAGTTCATATTTTTAGACCTCCCTTACAATGCAGGCTAGAGAGGAATCTTAGAAAATTCCTAGCTAGGCGGATTCTAGAAAAATAAACATCAAAGTACCAAATAATCACTTAATCAACTATTATTATCCTAAGAAACAACATGATACATATTTAAATAATTCAAATTGATCATCCAAAGCATAATCATCAACTAATAAATCATGCAATCTCTTAGTCCTTCATTTTCCACAAAGTTTCAGAGAATTTCGTCCAAGACGAAATCCCGCAAAATTAGTGATATTCTACAATTTTTTGAAAAATGAAGGGACAAAGGAATGTTTGGGAAAATTCGGGTGGGACAGAAATCCGCGAAGAAGGCACAACTTCGGATTACTATAAATTTCGGGAAAACGAAGGGACAAAGGAATGTTCGAGAAAATCTGCCATCAAAGGAAAATCTCGAAGTTGAAGGAAAACCCAGATTTTTGGATATCAATGTTTTCTTGTGACTTCACTCAAATTGATCAAATGATCACTAATTTGAGGATCTTGGGCCTGCAAATAGCTTGATTTGAACCTCCTATAGATCATCCTTAAATTCGAGGCTCATCCTAAAGTAAATTGAAAGGGATTGGTGATGCCCTAAATTTGAAACCCTAAAATTCTGATATGAATGCACAGGGCGAGCTTGGACTCAACTTATTTAATTGCTAGGTTTACAAAAAGTTCATTATGGCCTACAAAAGTAAGCTAGCTCATGATAAAGATGAAAGAAAAGCTCACAAAACTCACTTGAAATCGTTAATCTAACAAAACTGAGCAACCCTAGCTTCAAATGTTCAATGCCCAAACACACAGAAATTCAAACTCCAAGCATGCTCATGATGTTAAAGAATCAGTGACATTCAACAAAAAAAAGCAAGGGAATACATACATACCATTTTTGAAGTGAACAACAATGACAAACAACAATCCTTAGCGCCCGAGCAACAATAGTAGTTATGGTGCCCAAAAAATCACCACCAAATCGAGAAACTCATAGATTCAACACACCAAATCTAGCCAAGCACTCAAGATCATGCACTCTAGATCAGAGAGAGAAAATGATAAAAAAATAATGGCATAAAATGTCCCCATGATCGATTAAATACCTCCCTCAACAATCGTACAAATGATCATAAATGCAGTCGACAAGACCACCAAGACCAGAATCTAGGAATCTGACAAGACAACAGACACTCAGAAAAATCCAACCAGCAAGGAATTCAACGAAGACCAAGAAATTATAAACCATAGTGCAACACTGACAGTATTGGGTTATGAGAGGATCCGGGGAATTCCGCCAGGAGCGGATTTTCCCGAAAGTAGTGAAAAACCCGGACTAAGTCCAAAACATGAGGTTCTCAAGAAAAATCATAGAGGGATGACCAATGTTGGATAAGATAAATGTTCAAGTTCATGCTAAAGCAAGGTAAATCCTCTAGATCAAAGGGGAAAAACACAAGGAACAAAAGCAAAAGAGGGTCCCTACTTTCAGCGGGGCGTGTGTGCGAAAAACTGCACAACAAGGAGGGCACGACCTTAAAAATCTTGGACCTGTCTTTGGAAAGAAAAATAACTAAAATGGAAAACTATCTGATTGCAAGGTTTGTGGTAAGATAGCCCAACATTGAATTGGTTTGCAAGTGGGCTACTTCCAAATGGACTGTTAAGGGTTGTTTCTTTGTTTCTGCTCTTCTGAAAGTCTTTTTCTATTTTAACTTCAATCTTCGAGAGGAATGTGTGGTGACTCTCATGGGGGGCCCCTGGTTATTCGGTAAGCATATCCTGGCCTTATGTAAATGGCGACCTAGTTTCAATCCATCAGCTCACTTGGCAATTGCTATTCCTACCTAGGTTTGTCTTCTTGGGTCTCCCATTGGAGTTTTAGGATGAAGAAATCATCATTGGATCCAAATCATTTGGCAACTTCATTTCACTAGATTATGTCACTAAAGAGCATTTTAGGTTGGTGTTTTCCCACTTCGGTGCTAGTATCAAGCCGAATAAGGTCCTCCTAACCTTGATTATTCTAGAATCTCGACTTGGTAAGTGATCCCAAACTATTGAATATGAAAACTCTGCTCCTTCCTATAGAAATTTCTCTTCTTTTGGTCACCTCTACAATGTTTTCCCTAAAGGTTTGCTTAGGTCCTCTATGGGTAAAAATACGGCAATAGCCTCCCCTCCTCATGCCGCTAGTGCTATGGGTCCCTTGGCCAAGAATTTGTTCTCTCTACAACCCAAATCTACCCCAATGCCTCCTTTCCCCTCCTTTGGAGTGAATTCTTTCTGTAGATTGCTGGCCCCTTCTCCTTCTATAGATCTTGCTCTAGCTAAGTTGATTCCCTCTGTTTCATGCCTAGTCCCCCCACCATCCTCTCCAGTTGATGACTAGTGTTTTTCTATGAAGCCTTCAAAGTTCTATTCAGTGGTTCTCACCTTGAATCTGTCCCCCTGTTACGTGATGATGGCCCATAGCTAGTGTCAAAAAAAAATTTCAACTAGTGTCTCTTTGGTCATCCCCTACATTGTTCCTCCTTCCCTGGTGAGGACTGGCCCCTTGTTCAGCCCTCAGAAATTAGTAGATGTGTGAATGATAGCTAAGGATATTAGGAAACCTGGAAAAGTTTCCAAATAGCAAAGCACAACTAAGGATATTGCAAATGAAAATCAAGCAACTTTGGAGCAAGTCAACTTCAGGTGTAGTAAGAAATGAAGATCCTCTCATGGAACATTAGAGGGTTGAATAGACTTCATAAGAAATGTATTGTTAGGGATTTCATCAAAGATTTGAAGCTTGAGATTCTTCTAGATTACAAGAAACCAAAATGAAAATCTCTTTAATGGCTCTTTATTTTGATGGTTGAATTTCTTGTTCACAATCTTGAACGCAAAATTTTTAATGGCTCTCTAGTGGGGTTTTCCCCTTCATCTGTGTCTCACCCAATCTCCCATCAATAATTTATGGACAATACTTTCATGATGGGGGAGGCCACCTTGGTGAAGGCTAATGGCTAGAAGGAAACCCTTTTTAAGTTTTCTTTAGCCTTTGGGAAATGTATTAACTTTAATAAAAGTGTCATTTTTTTCTTGAATGTTGAGCCTTCTCTCCAAGATAGGATTTAGATTGTCCCCCTCCCCTCAACTTATCTAGGTATGTTGTTCATGGTTGGAAAGGTGGATAACTCTATCTGGTCTTCTCTACTAAAATGGGTTCAAAGAAAGCTTTTTGCATAGAAAGGGACCTTTCTCAGTAATGTTGGTAAGTTCCTCCTCCTTAAAACCACCCTCTAAAGCTTAGTTTTGTACCTTATGTCTCTATTTTTAATGCCCGTGGCATGGTCATAGAAACCTTAAAAAATCCAACGTAGATTCTTGTGGCTAGGGACTAAGGAAAGGAATAGGTTCTCCTTGGTTAATTGGGATACTGTGTGCTCTAGGAAATGTTATGGTGGGCTAGGTTTTAGGAAAACTAGATTGTTGAACATGTATCTTATCACCAAAATTTCGTGGAAGCTTCTTAACAACCAATCTGAATGGATTACTATCCTCAAAGATAAGTATCTGTAGGGCCATCATTGTCTTTCCTTGTTGAGCAATGAGTCCCTGCCTTCTGGTTCGGTGATCTGGAGTAACCTTTTAAAAACTTGGAATATACTTTCTTTTTGGGCCTCTTGTTTCGTTAGATTAGGCAACTTGGTCTCTTTTGGGATGATAATTGGTTGTCTTATGAAGCTCTTAAAATCCACCCTATTTTATCTATTGTTCGCTAGGACCTTTGCAATTGGTTAGGAGATAAAGTCTCAGATTATGTGGATTTCTCTCTAGATCCCCCTAGATGGAAGATTGACCCAAATTGGTTTGACCCTACCCTGTTGTTGGCTACTGAAGAACTTATTAGAACTATCAAGATTCATAATTTCTTCCCATCTGATCTGCCTAACTCGCTAGTATAGAAAAAATCCAATGATATCATCTATTATGTTAAGATTAGCTACAACCTTCTTTTGAGTTCTTTGGACTCCTTGTTTGATTGGACACATCTCTAGCATGGCAATACTTTACCTAAAGTCAAATTATTTTGGTGGACTGTTTATCACAGGTAGATCCTCATGCTGAATAATATGAAGAAAAAAGATATTCAACTTGGGAACCATTGTTTTTTGTGTGAAAATGATGTTGAATCCATTCCTTGCTTTCTCTTCCACTACCCCTTCTCTTGGCAGGTTAGGTAGAGAATTCAATCCCTTTTCAAAGTCTACTAGATCTAGAAGAGGGATGTGCATGAGATCTTGAAATTCTAGCCCCCTCCAGTGTCTCACCCTTTGACAGTTGAGTTGTGATGGAAATCATTGTTTGTCATTGGTTGGGCACTCTGGAAGGAGCACAATAACAAAGTATTCAGGAACAAAAGTTCCTCATGGTAGGTGGTGGCTAACAAAATTATCAGTGAGGTTGTGGAATTAATTTTTGCAACCTCTTGCAAGCCCAAAAGAAACCCTACTGATCTAGAGATTTCAGTTGCTTCTACTTGGAATATTTCTAGGACCCTTAATTCCCTCAGCTCACTCATTCCTCCAGACAAAAGTAGCACACCCTAGTGCCCCCTCGATCTTGGATAGAAGAAGCTCAATTTTGATGGGTCTTCCAAACCTAACCCAAGTTAGGCAGGTGCGGGTGGGGTCTTCCATGACCACAAGGGAATGTTTGTGATGGCTTATGTGGTTAATTTGTGGATTTAATCCTCTAGTCTTGCTGAGGTGGTTGCAACCTTGTATGATATTTTAATTTCCACACAAGATGAGTTTTCTAACCTAATCATCAAAGGGGACTCAAGGAATACAATTCTCATGCTGACTAGGCTAGCTTCTCCATGTTGAACTCTTCAAGCTCCTGTGTCCTTAACTCGTAATCTAATGATTTCCCTTAGGAATTACAAAGTGTATCATATGTTTAGGAGCGATAATAAATTCATTGATGCCTTAGCAAATCTAGGAAATTTTACTCCTAATTTGGAAAAATGGGATAATATCTGCCATATCCCAAGTTAGGTGCTTGAGTTAATTCGAAATGATGTCAAAGGTCTATTGAATTGAGATTGAGTTGTATTTGTTGTTAGCTCATTTTGATAGGTTTCATGCTTGTCATTTATGAAAACTTAAGCTTCTTAATCACTCTTTGATGGGCCATCATTATTTATGCCTCTAGTTTTTGAAGAGCCATCTCCATTTTTGGTATCCCATTGCTCTAATTTTTGTGGGTGTCATGATAGGTGGGGATTTAGTTCAAGAGGAACCTACTACTTGTGATGGTTGGAAGTAGGATAAAGAGGTCTAGGAAATTATTGAAAGGGGAAATTTGGCCTTATATGTTGAGGGGATGCAAGGTGTTAACCCTAAAATATCCATGTAATTCACCAATTCGAGGGTGGATGGGATTGCTATTGTCGGTTGTGTTTCTTTTATGGTGTCCCATGAACTTATTGTGTAGGTTACAGGGATTTCTTTGGAGGGAATTTGTATTTAGTGCAAATCCAAGAGCCATTACTAGGAGGACATGAAATAGTTCCTGAAAGAGGGTGAGAAGGTGAATAGGCTGCAGAATGGTTTCAATTGTGCAGACCTTCCTAGTGTTTGGAGTGCCATCGCTGAAATTATCATGAGGTACATCACTCTAGAAGGAAATTTTTATTGCTTCCATTCCCACCTTTTCCCCATACCCAACTATCTTAGGTACATAATATTAAGATGAATTTCCCCTTCTAGATTATGTCTTCACTTGAGTAGTCTGTCAGGAATGTCCAGGTAGAAAGTAAGAAATTATCCCTTCATCAGGCTCTTATCCCATATCTTTGTAAGTTTCATGAGGCTTTACTTCCCTCCCTTGCTACTATGCGCAATAATTCTTTAACTATTTTGGGCCCAACTAACTCTTAAGGGACCCTATCCCTTTTTTCACTATCGACAAAACTCCTCCTACCATTCACCATAGCACCTAGGCCCAGGGTAAAGCCCTTCCTAATGATAACACCTACCTTATCCCTATCAATTGCAAGCCCTTGTTGGAGACCACTCCCACCACCATTTCTTTTGGGTTAGGGGATTCTGATAACACCAATGATGATGATGACTCATGGAACCCCACCCCGACTAATTCTCTCATCCACTCCTCAGCTCAAGGCCATGATTTGGAGGTCGCAAACAACCCACTTATTTCTAACCCTCACCCCCATAATTCCCCCAAAATGTGTGTCAGTTTGGAGGAACCTAGAATTGAACCTAGGTCTATTTGTATCCCTACCAACCCCATAAGTAAAAAATTGAATGAAATCTAAGATACCATCAATTCTTAGAAGGATATTATGAAATGTATCTTGGGGCAACTAGTTACTACTAAAGACATGATTCAAATCCTGGAGAGCAAGGTGTTGGAACAACATGATGTGTGGCTTGGGGAGGTGGAGAAAAAAATGCATTGGGACATGATTACCTCCTTGGCCAAGTCTTTTGAGAGGTGGGAAATATGGTAAAAAGAGTTGGATGATCTTTGGGCCATTGTTGGGTCTACGAAAGATAAAAAGTGTCTTTTAGCTAAAATTGATGCCATTCACTAGAACTAAGAGAAGACCATGTAGTGCCTGAGGGTTATCACCAACTACAACAAGGAAACCATGAAGAATATGGCCATCACTCTTCAAGTTTTTTAGGATGAGATAAGGAAGAGCCAGGGGAAGTGACTGGAAGAAGGGTAAGAAGGTAGATACCTCAACCCACAATATTACCACGGATACCCAGGCCATTCTTTAGGGGTCTGTGACTTTTGAGAAGAAGTTCGAGTTCCTATCTCAAGAGTGGAATGCGATCACTGGTCTCATGCTTCTTGGAGACTTGTAGGTGTCTGTTGTTTTTGTGCTAGTCCTGGTGCTTTGGTTTCTTTTTGATGTTTTTTTCCTACTGGTCAAACTTTTTAAGTATTAGTTTATGTCTACTTTTTTTGGTTTTCTCATTGCTTGTGAGTCCTTGGTTTGCCTCTATGGCTATTTTGTAATGGGTACTGGCCCTTCCAATTTTAATTTATAATCAAAACTATAACACTAAGTGCTAGTATACCAATTTAATTGAATGGACCATATATTTTTTAAAATAATAAAATTATATCTAATACAAACTATTGAAACCTTTCTAACCATAAATATCAATGATAATAAACATATATGATAATATTTTAAATTTATTTTCCATAAAAAAATATAAGAATATAATGTATACATGGGGTTTCTCACATAAAAGAATATACTAACCATTTTTTATGTTTGCATACAATTGAAACTCATTACATGGTTCTATAGAGGAGGAAATTTTCTACTCCCGAGCCTCTAGGACAAAGAAGAGTCTACAGGGAGAAAATGATCCTAAACTACCTTAAGGAGCAAAGCTTAGCTAATATAATAAAATTGACGAGAGTTCAAGAAACATAAAGAGTAGGTCACAGAGGTCTTCTAGATATACTAAAAATTTCTCAGCTAAGGAGGACAACATGACCCAAGGATGATAACATGGTGCACTATCATCTCAATGGTGTGTCAGCGTCTCGTATGAACTAAGAGCTAAGACTATTACAAAAAAAACTTAAGTGGCTACTAACAATCTAATTGCTAGGAATTCTTTAAATGTGGGGAAATAATAGAGTATAACAAAACTAAATTAAATTAAATTAAACTAAGAAAAATGTAGATTAAATGGAATATAGATGATGAAATCAAGGAAGAGAAAGAAAGCACTCACAACCAACCAAGAAAAGAATTATCCAACAAGTAAATATATTCAATACTTGCACACATAAGACTGAGGGAAAATGTTGGAGCTATTTAGGGGCTCGCCTCAATCAAACCCTCCTTTTGGTGCTTCCACCTCCTCAGACAACCAAATAGACAGATAGATAGAAAGGTAAATAGATAGAAAGATAAAACGTATAGATAAGAGATGTGATAAATCCCAAGATGCTCAAACACATGAGACAAGTAGATATTACCTACAAGGTTTGAGGAATCCAAAGAGAGAGAGAATGAAAGAGATAGTTGTGAGAGCCAATAAAGTTGTAGAGAGAATTGTGAGAACTTGAGACCACTGAAGCAAGCAAGAGATTTGTGCAATCTTGAGAGAAAGATAGAAAGAGAGATTTTAAGAGAAATAAAAGAGAGCTTTTGAGAGAGACCAAGAAGACCAAATGAATTGAAAAGAAGGATTTTAAAGAGATAATAGGAGGGAAAAGAAGGTTTTCGAGTTGTTACAAGGAATCTCAAACAATTTCTATTGGAAAAGGTATGTGACAAGTGGAAACAATGCTCGAGAATGAACATTGGAATGTTGAAATGTCATGGGATGTTAGTGCAGTGTGTGAACATCTACACAAAATGCTAGTGTCTACACAAATCATGCTAAAAAATTGTGGGAATGAGGAAAATACAAGGTTTGATGTAGAGATGAAATAAGAAGATAGCTACTAAAAAGGTGTCCTAAACATCCTGAGAAGGAAAAAGGTTGATGCAAGGGCTAAAATGAGCCTACATAAATACTAAGGGAATGTACACTAAAGTGGATGCAAAAGTGTGGGTGAAATTTCCACAAGCTACAATTTTACAACACTATAAGTTCAAACCTTTATTTTTGTATTTACTATGTTGGATTGCTTAACAATGCGACATTTTTTATTATTTATAATTTTCTTCCTATTTATAAAAATAATTACTTATAAAGTGTTTGATCTCTTGACACTATGCACTTTGAATATTACCCATCAATGCCTCAACTTTTAATATTTTATTTTTTATATGATTAAACAATGTCACATTCCTTAGGTACATGCAAGTAATAAAAATATTAAACTTTTAGAGATATTACTTAGGTACCAAAATATTATGTGTATAAATGAGAATTATAATATTTTCTTATTTTATATTTCCTCACTTACATGAAAAAATCAACCTATCTTTTTCTCTAAATTATTTCCCCATTGATTCTCCAAAATTTAGTATAAATGATTTTTTTTATCAACATGGAAGTATTTAAAGATAACTTGATATATTGAAATATCCAAACAGGCAAATTAATTCTAGAATAATTGCTTGGTAAATCATAATTATAGGGTGAGAGTGCTTAGATTTGTTAGAATTGGTCATTTGTTTTAATAGAATCTCAATGCAAATGAAAATAATTATTCTTTCATGATTAACATTAAGATATACATATAGAATCTCAATGCAAATGAAAATCATTAACATTAAGATATACAAAGGGATTGTAATTGGATATACATAATGCATGTATTTTTAACTAAAAATGTAATACCCAAGTGAAAATATTTATGCAAATTTAGTATGGTCTAATGTGTAATATGGGGCTAGTTAGCTAAATGTATGGCTTTTATATTTGTATATAAGTTGATTAAGAACACTAATCCAATGATGAATTGGAAATAGTAGACATGAACTATATCAAACAACTTGGTTGCGTCTATGTATGATATAGGACTAGATTATGGATAATGATTGGATTAACAATTAGAAACAAGTTGATAATACAATTTGATTAGAATTCGATATATATAATAATGTAGTCAAGTAATAATAATATGACTAGGTGTAAATAAGGATAAGTAAGTATACCCATATATATACAAAATTACATCATTTGTACCTATATAAATCTACTAGTACTTTCTTCAAGTTGGGTGAAAAAATAAATGTAAAAAGCATCATCAATGTTCTCTTCACCACTATAGTTTCACATACCTTGAGATGCTTATGAGTCTCTAAGTTTGTTAATTATAAAATTCATATAAAATAAATGAAATAGAAAAGTGGACCTATGGTTCATAAAGGATGGCGATTCTCATTCCATGTTGTTTTCTTTCACATAGTTTCTTCCATGATTTTTTATAAGATACTGCAATTTTTTTTTGTAAATATTATAACTACCAAGATAGTTCAAATGTGGATATTAGAATATTAGTGATTAATTTTAGGAAAAATGGTGTCTCAAACTTTCAATTATAATAGGTCAATATATTAAGCATGGGGGTGGGTTACCCCCTTGTAGGGTCTAGGGGAGATGAGCCCTAAATGTGGGTCGAGGGGTTGCATTCCCTAATGTGGATAGTGCCCTTGAAAGAAACTTTGTGTGCATTTTATTATTCTAAATTTGGACTGCTCATCATTAGGTCTTAGATTTGATGGTAGATATTTTGTTGAATTTTCTTTCCCTAGAAAGAAACTATATTTTATGAGGGCAATGTATTATGACTCTATATTATGATTTTGTAAAGTGTTATTTTTGTGTTGTCTCTAAATCGTTGATTCATGATACTCTTATGAGAAGAATTCTATGCAAGTATATTATAATCTTCAAGATTTTTGAATAATATATTGGACGATTTTTGGAGTGTTGTGTTTTTCTCCTAAAAGAGATTTCCCCATGTAAATCACTATGTTGTAGTATGTATGATATTATGTTTTTTTTTTTTTAAGTTTCCATAGTTCTAAATATTTGTAAATTATTTCATTACCCTCCACTCAAGATTAGTGTAATAATTTAAACATATGCTACCTTAGCTCCCTTACAAGTGGTATCAGAGATTGTTCACCTTCTGTTTTAGTTGTGAGTTGAGTTTTTTAAACTAATCTAGATTTGAGTGGGAACTTATGCAAAAGATACTTTGTGATCTTGTTGTCAGAATGTTTAGATGGAAAGTTCATTAAGGAGAATAGAGTTCTTGTCGAGGAGAATAGAGGTGGATAATTTTGTTTAAAATAATTTTGAGATGTGGAAGTTGAAGATGGAGGATCTATTGATAGATCGAGTTTTGTGGGATGTTGTTGATGAGAAATTTTTAGGGGTCATAAATTATATATGATGTTATGAGCTATAAATCCAAAGGTCTAATCAGATTGTGCTTGGAATACTTTCTTAATGAATTTCCATGAAGATACATTTACAAAAAAACTACAAAAGAAACTTAGTGAGATGTATCAAGAAAAATATTTAGTGAATAATACTTTCTTGAGGAAGAAATTATATTCCTTGAGAATGGAAGAGGATAGAAGAATTATAGATCACTTGGAATCATTAAATATGTTTGTGGCTCAACTGGTATCAGTTGGCTTCAAAATAGATGAGGAGAAGAAATGTTAGATCTTGGTTTGTTCGTTTCCTGATGCATGGAATTCTCTTGTTATGGCTTTTGGGAGTACTTTTATTATCTTGAAGACTAAAGATGTAGTCGGTTATTTTCTTTATAAAGAGATGAGGAGGAAGGTATCTATTAGTGCTAAGGAGGCCCTAAATCTTCATAGAAGGCCTAAGTAAAGATGAAATAAGAATGAGAAGCATGATAAATCCTAGTTAAAGAGGAGATCCAAATCTCTTGGAAAGTCAAAAGTTATTTGTTGCAACTACCGTAATCTTGGACACTTTTGTAAGGAGTGCAAAGAAGAAAAGAAGGAAAAAAAAGAAAATATATAATGATTTTGAGTCGAACAAGGAAGATAGTGATGCATTAAAGTTATCTTTGGCAACTCATGTATGTAATGATGCATGGTTAATTGAACCAAGTACATATTTCTATATGACCTCTAATAGAGATTGTTTTTTTGAATATAAATAATTTGATAGAGGTATGTTGTACACGAGTGATGATTCTTTTAAATATTTTTTGGCTATGGTATAGTTAGAATTAGGTTTTTTGATGGTAGAATAAAAAGGATTAATGGTGTGTTGAATATCATTGAATTAGCTTCAATTTTTTTTATTCTTTGAGTGAATTAATAGATACACATGTGTAGGTAGTCTTTTTTGATGTAGGATGCAAGATAGTTAGACATGCTCTAGTGATTACTAGAGGTATCAGATATGACACATTGTATAATATTAATGCATGCACTATTGAGTCTAATAGAACTTCTATGAAAAGAAAGTTTGTCGCTACTTCTTTGGAAGAGGTGAGGGTTTCACCTTCAGTAGATGGTCATGGATTCTAGGTACTCAAGGGTTCTCTTTATTTTGAATCAAATTTAACTATAGAGAAGACTATGTTATGGAACAAGAGACTAGTCCACATTAGAGAAAAGGGTCTAAGGACCTTGAATAATAAAAACCTTGGTGAGGGGTTTTCCAATTATAATATTAAATTTAGTTTATGTGAGAATTGAATTTATGGAAAATAAAACCACATTTAGTGATATTTGAGTTCTCATAATTTTTTTGGTGTATTAGATCTTATTCATTTTGATGCGTTTGGTCTTGTATATGTCCCTTCAATTGAAAAATCCACATGCTATGTTTCATTTTTTGAGGATTATAGTAGGACATGGGCATATTTTCTAAAGAGTAAATCTAAAATTTTCAATCGACTTAAATTTTTTAAAGAAATCTAGTTGAGATGTAGACTGAAAAACATAAAAAAATTGAGGTCTAATAATGGTGGTGGATTTTTCTCTAATGATTTTGATATATTTTTTAGAAATAATGAATAGGACATTGGAGGAGAATGGTAAGAGTATGTTAAGTGGTTTGGTATACAACAAAGTTTTTAGGCTAAAGTTATTGTCACTTCTTGTTACTTGGTTTATAGGTCTCCTACATCAACTCTTGTTGATAAGATGGTTATAGAGGCATGAATGAGTCAAAAAAATCACTAAGACATCTTGAATGTTTTGGTTGCAAGGCATATGCATATGTACTAAAGGAGAAGAAAATGAAGTTGGACAACAAGGTTGTGAAATGTATCTTCATTAGATACAATTATGGTGTGAAATGATACAATAGTTAAGATCCTATTGCACAAAATGTATATATATTAGAAGTGTTATTTTTAGAGAAACTAAGCCTTGTTCTATTATATTCAAGATGTAAGAAACTGAATAGGAAGATGTGATTCAACTTCCCTCTATGCCTAGAAAATTTTAATCGAGACGCCTACATAGGGAAAAAGTTAAGGAGATATCATCTAGGATTAAATCTTAAGAAGAGGAGGAAGAACCTCCAACTCATCTTGTTAATAGGTCTACAAGGCATAGGAAACCACGTAAATGGTATTCAATTGATGATTGGAGATGTAATTTTTCTTTGAATACTAACATCAATGAGTACACAAATTTATAGAATAGGTTTAGGATATAAATGACGTAGAATATTGGAAGATTGGTATGGATAAATAAATGGAAGCTTTGTACAAAATGATATATGGTCCCTTGTATCATTTGCTGAAGGATAAAAGCCTGTTTGTTACAAATGGGTAGTTAAGAAAAATATGGGTCTAGATGGAGGTATTGAGAAGTACAAAGTGTGGTTGGTTGCAAAAGGCTATTCCTAGGTTGAGGATATTTATTATGGTGAGATATTTTATCCCATTGCTAAAATGACACCCATTATATTTTGTCTTTCTATTGCTATTGCTTATGAACTAGAGGTTGAGCATATGGATGTCAATTTTTTTTTCCTTCATGCTTATTAGAGGATGATATTTATGTGACACAGTCAAAATACTATATGGTGAAAGGTAAAAGTATTTTGGTTTGAAAATTAAAGAAATATTTGTATGGTCTCACATATAGTCATAGGATGTAATACAAATATATTGATACAAATGTATTGAGTTTGGTTTTTGAGCATTTTAAATCAAGTCACTATGTTTATTATACATTAGATGGCATGATTGTTTCCTATTTATTGTATTATGTGTTGATGATATGTTATTCATTGGTAAAGGAAAATGAATTATTTTAGAACTTAATTCTCAACTTGTAGCTAAATTTAAAATGAAAGATCTTGGTGCAACTAAAAAAACCCTTGGGATGGAAATTAGAAGAGATAGAGTGAACAAAAAGCTATGGCTTGGCTAGAGTAAGTATGCCAATTCAATTTTATAGAGATTTAACATGTAGGATTGTAGTTTATTTTTTGTTCCTTTTGCAGGTGGAATGAAGTTATATATTTCAAATTGTCCAACATCCCAATTGGAAATTTTATGTATCTTATGGTTTGCACTAGACTAGATATTATCCAAGTAGTGGGAGTTCTCTCAAGATCTATATGTCTAATCCTAGAAGAGTTCATTGGGATGCATTTAAAAGATTCTTCAAATATTTCTAGGGTACCTTGATGTATTTCATTTGTTATCATGGTAATTTGATAGAAGAAAAAAATTCCCTTGATATTCATGGTTATGTCGATTAAGACTGGGTAGATGACGTGGATAGCAGATTATCCACTAATACTAATGTGTTTATTTTATTTAGTGGTGCAATTAGTTGGATGAGTAAGTGATAGATTGTGGTTGCTT
>VDFB02256132.1:183013205-183059326 GCA_007258455.2 Sequoia sempervirens | reverse complement strand
AAAAATAAAATAAACTTAGTAGTTTAGAAACTACATTCAATTTTCCACAGATTCTATTCTTACATATTTTTGAAATAATATAGATAACTTATTCAAATTTTTATGTCAAGTTGCCTAACTCTGATTTTTTTTTGAATTTTCATTGCCACTTAAGGGCCTGTTTTTTCCATGATGATCCTACACATACCCTCTCGAGCTCTCTAAAAAAATTGTAGCAAGAACATACTAACCCCAAATCCATAGATCCCACATGTGTTTGGAGTTCCATTTTGTAGGAAAACCCTTTTCTTTTTCGTTTTTCATGACGCAACTTCATTTGGAAACATATGACTTGGCATAGGGTTTTCCAAGTTAGCTCCCATGTCTTCTTTATTGTTAGCATTCATCATTTTCTAGTTTAAAGTAATTTCGCACAACATGGTGTTTAGTAATTTCTTTAAAGTGGGGGCATACATTGACGTTATTCTTTTGCATTTCATGTTTCATGGTGTAGTCTTTGTACTTCACGCAATGTGTCTTTTGCTTTGTGTTGACATTGGGTGTGGTTTCCTTCTAGAGTGTGATCTCTCTTAGCATATTATATTCCTCTTGGTGGCTTGATGCAACACATTGCATCCCCTAAGTTGTGAATCTTTTATTCTTTGAATGGTCTTCTCTTGGATACATTAGGCACAACATTCCATAAGTTAAAGACCTTTCATGAACTAAGAAATATTCCCTTAAATGTTCTTTACATTATCTTGTATTTACAAAATTTTGATTATATGGCAACCTTGCATAACACACTTTGCATGCCTATGGAGCCATCTTGTTTGTTTATGAGTATCAAGCATACAAATCCTTTCTTTCCTCATGAAGCTCGAAGTTCATTGTTGTGTGAAACCTTATCAAAGTTATCAGGAGATATAACTTTGGTTTGGTTGGATGGGAAGGCCCACTAATGCATGAATTTCCCATAGCGACTTGTGTGTGTGTGTGAGCACATACCAGTCGTGTGTTTATGTGTCTCACCTCTTTGGATACTCACCTCGTAGACAACTTGAAGTATCATTACCTCAGAGTGAGCATGCATCTTTAGACAAACAACCTAGATCTGATCCACATTATGATGAACAAATGGTCGAAGCTTGATCCGCTGATCCAGGTGGATCTCGAAGACCTCAAAATACAACATCTTTAGAATCTCCTGGAACTGGCATCAATGCATAGAGCACAGTGATACGATTCCAACACAACTTGAATCACGTCAAAAGGATATCGTACGTGTGAGTTATGCTTGGTCAGAGGTTCGGTCAAACTGAGTTCCAGAGCCATCAAGAAGCGAAAAAATTGATCATCTCAGAATTTGTTGAAATTGATGTCAAATCGAAGTGCTCGTCGAGACGATTCTGACAACATTCATTTCGTCGAAATCCGACATCGTATGCTCGAGTTACAAGCAGTCAAAGTTTAGTTGACTTGAAGGTACAAATGATGACGTCATCATGCTGACGTGTTAGTCCGTACTGTACGAAATCCACATGGAAGAATTCGGACGACACACGTGGTAGGTGAGTCAAATGGTACAGACCAATCAGTGGGCGACACGTGGCACCCAGTCAGCGTACGAATTATCTTCGTCAGCGGACACATTGGCAGGTTCTGGGGAATAACAGTTTGACACGTGGCACTGTGTACTTGCGCTCCTTCGGCCGGTGGATGAGTTTGTTTTGTTTAACAAAAAGTTTGTTATACGGGTTTGAACCCATAACCTCCTGCGTAACAACCGCAACCTCAGCCGTTACACCACCAATGGGCCGCTCAAACAGAATTGGAGTGAGTTTTCTTTTGTTATTGATTTCTTTGGAAAACCATTTAAAATTTGTTGCCGCGGGTTTCAAACACCTGACCACTGGGTTGGTAAAAGCTTAGTGCGCCGATAGGCCACTGATACATATTTGGAAATATGTAGAGTCTGTTGTATTTTGTTGTATTATCTAGCCCGAAGCCTTATCAAAATAGGCTATTTTTGTTGTATAACTCCCTAACTACTTAAACAAAAGATGGTTAAAAATACAAATGCAAACATTGTACGAAGGTTGAGATGGGGTTAGGCAATTAATATTTTGTTAAGCCTTATTTGGCTTATTTTTATGTATATAAGGGAGATGGTGAGAGTGTTTTATTCATTCAAAAGGGGATTTGAGTGTTCTCTTGGTGAGAGCTATTAGAAAACTCTTGAGGAATCTCATTCTTTGTAAAAACTCTTAGAGAGTTTATTTTATCTTAGTAAAGGGTTTGGAGTGAGAGTTATTGGAGTCTTTTGAGGGCTAAGTGGTCTCTAGGAGAAGAGATAAGAACTTAGTGAGTCCTTGAGGATTTGTTCGACTTTTTGAGTCATTTGTAAAGGCTTGACGCCTATGTAATCTTGTTGAGAGAGAGAGAGAGTTACAGTTTCATTGTCTGAAAACATTGTAAAACTGATAGAAGGACTGGGCAGGGTGCTAGAAAGTTCTTGTCAAGATAGTGTTTCAGTGGGAAGCGGATTGTAACTCAGTGAAAGACCATGGTGATGTAAAAGCAGTTGCATCATAGTAATGGCATTGATCATGCTATTTTGCGGTTTCCAGAGACGTAGCCAAAAACTGGTGAACTCCGTAATCAAATCTTCGCCTCTCTTTACTTGGTGCATGATTTTTGTCAGCTTCTTTACTTTCCTATGTTTTATGTGGTTATTTTCTCAATTCACAAGCATCGTCAGTTACGATCTTAATTTTAAAACTGTATCCTAGTGAATCTAACAAGTTGTCAAGTAATTCATAGTAAGGAGTTTACAGATCAAGTTGGTATCAGATCTAGTTTTACAAGTTGCAGGTTGTGGAATACTTGGAGCAAATTCAAGCAGTGAGGTGAGATGTCATCACATAAGGAAAATTAGTTTCCTTTTCTCTTCGATGCAGAGTTTTATAAGGTCTTCATGGCAATGAAAGCCAAGGTTGATGAAATGTATGAGGAATGGAAGTCTGAAAAAGAAGGTTTGTTGAAGAAAGCTGAAGATGCAGACTTAGTGAAAGCTCCTCATTCTTCTCATTCTCTTCCTTGTTCTCTTGGTGATTCTGAGAAACAGTCTCAAGGTGTTGGATTGAGGTTGTCCACCAAGATGGACTATGACAGAAAGGGTCTTGGTAGTCATGGACAAGGCATGGTTGAATCTGTGAAGATGGAAGCTGGACCTCGCTATGCAAGATCGGGGTATGGTGATGGAGAATGCTCCAAGGCAATGGACACAAAGAATTCTCCGAAAGAAGAACCATTCCAAGAATGATCTGAGAAAGGTGATGGCACATCACTTTCAGGCAGTGGTGACACATGCAAGATGTCCAAGAGAAGGACGAACAAAGATTCTTCACAGCATGCATGCAGCAAGGGTGACCATCAAAGGTATAATAAAACTGATTGTTCCAATGTTTCTTTTGATTTTAAGAAGATTGGCAATGTAAAAGGTTTATGGTATAGAAGACCGTGCACATTTTGTGGGTTGAATAACCATAGTGTTGCCAAGTGTTGGAAAAGAATGGTTTTGTACAGGAAGGTAGAGTCAACCAGGAAAGGGACACAGCGTAAGGACCCGTCTCCAAGTCAGAGGAAAGAGAAGGGCAAGAAAGTCTGGATGTTGAAAACACCTTGCTCTTATTGCAACAAAGGTGGACATCAGGAAGCTAACTGTTGGAAGCTTCATCCGGAGCTTCATCCAAAGAAGGACAAGAAGAAGATTGCAGTTGATTCTCTGTTGGTGAACACAGGGCAAATGAAGAAGCTCATGTATGTGAGCAAAAATTCTTCACTCATGTGTGCAAAGGTGGGAAATGCAGATGATTTGAAGCATGAAAATGAAGTAGTTGCTTGTAAGCCTAACTATCATGTGTTTCAGGGATCATCAGCGCCGCAACATGAAGATTTGTCATGGAAACCTGTTAAAAGGATTAGAAGTATTGTTAGCTCATTGTCATTATCATCCTTGTATTTGTTAATGTTGCTAATGTTTTGTACATGGATAGTAGCTGGGGTAATGAATGCAGAAGGATGTGAGAAAATGCAAATGGGTAGCAATGTGATTGCAGTTTTCATAATTGGTTTACAACTTTTTGATGAAGCAGGTGCACAGAAAGGGTGGACAGATACTGGACAAGTGGGAAGGTGTTTTCTCTCACATCATGTTTGATTAAGAACCTTTTGGAGGTCCAAAAGTTCCTCAGTGGGTAGGAATGATCTAGGTGGATCTCGAAGACCTCAAAATCCAACAGCTTCAGAATCTCTCGGAACTGGCATCAATGCATAGAGCACAGTGATATGATTCCAACACAACTTGAATCGTGTCAAAAGGATATCGTACGTGTGAGTTATGCTTGGTCAAAAGTTCGGTTAAACTGAGTACCGGAGCCATCAGGAAGCGAAAAAACTGATCATCTCAGAATTCGTCAAAATTGACGTCAAATCGAAGTGCTCGTCGAGACAATTCCGACGACGTTCGTTTTGTCGAAATCCGACATCGTATGCTCGAGTTACAAGCAGTCAAAGTTAAGTTGACTTGAACGTACAGATGATGACGTCATCATGCTGACGTGTCAGTCCGTACTGTATGGAATCCACATGGATGAATTTGGATGAGAAACGTGGCAGGTGAGTCAGATGGTACGTACCAATCAGCGAGCGACAAGTGGCACCCAGTCAGCGTACGAATTATCTTCGTCAGCGGACACATTGGCAGGTTCTGGCAAATAATAGTTTGAAACGTGGCACTATGTACTTGCGCTCCTTCGGCCGGCGCATGCGTTTGTTTTGTTTAACAAAAGGTTTGTTATACAGGTTTGAACCCGTAACCTCCTGCGTAACAACCGCAACCTCAGCCGTTACACCACCGATGGGCCTCTCAAATGGAATTCGAGTGAGTTTTCTTTTGTTATTGAATTATTTGGAAAACCGTTTAAAATTTGTTGCCGCGGGTTTCGAACACCCGACCACCGGGTTGGTAAAGGCTTAGTGCGCCGATAGGCCACCGATACATATTTGGATATATGTAGAGTTTGTTATGTTTTGTTGTATTATCTAGCCCGAAGCCTTATCAAAATAGGCTATTTTTGTTGTATAACTCCCTAACTACTTAAACAAAAGGTGGTTAAAAATACAAATGCAAACATTGTACGAAGGTTGAGATGGGGTTAGGCAATTAATATTTTTTTAAGCCTTATTTGGCTTATTTTTATGTATATAAGGGAGATGGTGAGAGTGTTTTATTCATTCAAAAGGGGATTTGAGTGTTCTCTTGGTTAGAGCTATTAGAAAACTCTTGAGGAATCTCATTCTTTGTAAAAACTCTTGGAGAGTTTATTTTCTCTTAGTAAAGGGTTTGGAGTGAGAGTTATTGGAGTCTTTTGAGGGCTAAGTGGTATCTAGGAGAAGAGATAAGAACTTAGGGAGTCCTTGAGGATTTGTTCAACTTTTTGAGTCATTTGTAAAGGCTTGACACCTATGTACTCTTGTTGAGAGAGAGAGAGTTGCAGTTTCATTGTCTGAAAACATTGTAAAGCTGACATAAGGACTGGGCAGGGTGCTAGAAAGTTCTTGTCAAGACAGTGTTTCAGTGGGAAGCGGATTGTAACTCAGTGAAAGACCATGGTGATGTAAAAGCAGTTGCATCATAGTAGTGGGGAGGAATGATCCAGGTGGATCACGAAGACCTCAAAATCCAACAGCTTCAGAATCTGCCGGAACTGGCATCAATGCATAGAGCACAGCGATACGATTCCAATGCAACTCTAATCGCGTCAAAAGGATATCGTACGTGTGAGTTATGCTTGGTCAAAGGTTCGGTCAAACTGAGTACCAGAGCCATCAAGAAGTGAAAAAACTGATCATCTCAGAATTCATCAAAATTGACGTCAAATCGAAGTGCTCGTCGAGACGATTCCGACGACGATCGTTTTGTCAAAATCTGACATCGTATGCTCGAATTACAAGCAGTCAAAGTTAAGTTGACTTGAAGGTACAGATGATGACATCATCATGCTGACGTGTCAGTCCGTACTGCACGGAATCTACATGGACGAATTCAGACGAGAAATGTGGCAGGTGACTCAGATGGTACAGACCAATCAGCGGGCAACACGTGGCACCCAGTCAGCGTACAGATTATCTTCGTCAACAGACACATTGGCAGGTTCTGGAAAATAATAGTTTGACACGTGGCACTGTGTACTTGCGCTCCTTCGGCTGGCGCATGAGTTTGTTTTGTTTAACAAAAAGTTTGTTATACGGGTTTCAATCCGTAACCTCCTACGTAACAACCGCAACCTCAGCCATTACACCACCGATGGGCCGCTCAAACGGAATTGGAGTGAGTTTTCTTTTGTTATTGATTTCTTTGGAAAACTGTTTAAAATTTGTTGCCATGGGTTTCGAACACCCAACCACCGGGTTGGTAAAAGCTTAGTGCGCTGATAGGCCACCAATACATATTTGGATATATGTAGAGTCTGTTGTATTTTGTTGTATTATCTAGCCCGAAGCCTTATCAAAATAGGCTATTTTTGTTGTATAACTCCCTAACTACTTAAACAAAAGGTGGTTAAAAATACAAATGCAAACATTGTACGAAGGTTGAGATGGGGTTAGGCAATTAATATTTTGCTAAGCCTTATTTGGCTTATTTTTATGTATATAAGGGAGATGGTGAGAGTGTTTTATTCATTCAAAAGGGGATTTGAGTGTTCTCTTGGTTAGAGCTATTAGAAAACTCTTGAGGAATCTCATTCTTTGTAAAAACTCTTGGAGAGTTTATTTTCTCTTAGTAAAGGGTTTGGAGTGAGAGTTATTGGAGTCTTTTGAGGGCTAAGTGGTCTCTAGGAGAAGAGATAAGAGCTTAGTGAGTCCTTGAGGATTTGTTCGACTTTTTGAGTCATTTGTAAAGGCTTGACACCTATGTACTCTTGTTGAGAGAGAGAGAGAGTTGCAGTTTCATTTTCTGAAAACATTGTAAAGCTGACAGAAGGATTGGGCAGGGTGCTAGAAAGTTTTTGTCAAGACAGTGTTTCAGTGGGAAGGGGATTGTAACTCAGTGAAAGACCATGGTGATGTAAAAGCAGTTGCATCATAGTAATGGCATTGATCATGCTATTTTGCGGATCCAGAGACGTAGCCAAAAACTGGTGAACTCCGTAATCAAATCTTCGTCTCTCTTTACTTGGTGCATGATTTTTGTCAGCTTCTTTACTCTCCTATGTTTTATGTGGTTATTTGCTCAATTCACAAGCATTGTCAGTTACGATCTTAATTTTAAATCTGTATCCTGGTGAATCTAACAAATTGTTAAGTAATTCATAGTAAGGAGTTTATAGATCAAGTTGGTATCAGAGCTAGTCTAACAAGTTGCAGGTTGTGGAATACTTGGAGCAAATTCAAGCAGTGAGGTGAGATGTCATCACATAAGGAAAATCAGTTTCCTTTTTTCTTCGATGCAGAGTTTTATAAGGCCTTCATGGTAATGAAATCCAAGGTTGATGAAATGTATGAGGAATGGAAGTCTAAAAAAGAAGGTTTGTTGGAGAAAGCCGAAGATGCAGACTCAATGAAAGCTCCTCATTCTTCTCATTCTCTTCCTTATTCTCTTGGTGATTTTGAGAAACAATCTCAAGGTGTTGGATTGAGGTTGTCCACCAAGATGGACTATGACAGAAAGGGTCTTGGTAGTCATGGACAAGGCATGGTTGAATCTGTGAAGATGGAAGCTGGACCTCGCTATGCAAGATCGGGGTATGGTGATGGAGAATGCTCCAAGGTAGTGGACGCAAAGAATTCTCTAAAAGAAGAACCATTCCAAGAATGATCTGAGAGAGGTGATGGCACATCACTTTCAGGTGGTGGTGACACATGCAAGATGTCCAAGAGAAGGACGAACAAAGATTCTTCACAGCATGCATGCAGCAAGGGTGACCATCAAAGGTATAATAAAGCTGATTGTTCCAATGTTTCTTTTTATTTTAAGAAGATTGGCAATGTAAAAAGTTTATGGTATAGAAGACCGTGCACATTTTGTGGGTTGAATAACCATAGTGTTTCCAAGTGTTGGAAAAGAATGGCTTTGCACAGGAAGGTAGAGTCAACTAGGAAAGGGACACAGCGTAAGGACCCGTCTCAAAGTTAGAGGAAAGAGAAGGGCAAGAATGTTTGGATGTTGAAAACACCTTGCTCTTATTGCAACAAAGGTGGACATCAGGAAGCTAACTGTTGGAAGCTTCATCCAGAGTTTCATCCAAAGAAGGACAAGAAGAAGATTGCAGTTGATTCTCCGTTGGTGAACACAGGGAAAATGAAGAAGCTCATGTATGTGAGGAAAACTTCTTCACTCATGTGTGCAAAGGTGGGAAAAGTAGATAATTTGAAGCATGAAAATGAATTAGTTGCTTGTAAGCCTAACTATCATGTGTTTCAGGGATCATTAGTGCTGCAACATGAAGATTTGTCATGGAAATATGTTAAAAGGATTAGAAGTATTGTTAGCTCATTGTCATTATCATCCTTGTATTTGTTAATGCTGCTAATGTTTTGTACATGGATAGTAGCTGGGGTAATGAATGCAGAAGGATGTGAGAAAATGCAAATGGGTAGCAATGTGATTGCAGTTTTCATAATTGTTGTACAACTTTTTGATGAAGCAGGTGCACAGAAAGGGTGGATAGATACTGGACAAGTGGGAAGGTGTTTTCTCTCACATCATGTCTGATTAAGAACCTTTTGGAGGTCCAAAAGTTCCTCAATCGGGAGGAATGATCTAGGTGGATCTCAAAGACCTCAAAATCTAATAGCTTCAGAATCTCCCAGAACTGGCATCAATGCATAGAGCACAACGATACGATTCCAACGAAACTTGAATCGCGTCAAACGGATATCGTACGTGCGAGTTATGCTTGGTCAAAGGTTTGGTCAAACGTAGTACTAGAGCCATCAAGAAGCGAAAAAATTGATCATCTCGGAATTTGTCGAAATTGATGTCAAATCGAAGTGCTCGTCGAGACAATTCCGATGTTCATTCTGTCAAAATCCGACATCGTATGCTCGAGTTAGAAGCAGTCAAAGTTCAGTTGACTTGAAGGTACAGATGATGACGTCATCATGCTGACGTGTCAGTCTGTACTATATGGAATCCACATGGACGAATTCAGATGAGACACGTGGCAGGTGAGTCAGATGGTATGGACTAATCAGCGGGCGACACGTGGCACCCAGTCAGCGTACGAATTATCTTCATCAGCGGACACATTGGCAAGTTCTGGAAAATAACAGTTTGACACGTGGCACTGTGTACTTGTGCTCCTTCGGCCGGCGCATGAGTTTGTTTTGTTTAACAAAAAGTTTGTTATACGGGTTTGAACCCGTAACCTCCTGCGTAATAACTGCAACCTCAGCCGTTACACCGCCGATGGGCCGCTCAAACGGAATTGGAGTGAGTTTACTTTTGTTATTAATTTCTTTGGAAAACTTTTTAAAATTTGTTGCCGCAGGTTTCAAACACCCGACCACCGGGTTGGTATAAGCTTAGTGTGCCGATAGGGCACCGATACATATTTGGATATATGTAGAGTCTATTGTATTTTGTTGTATTATCTAGCCCGAAGCCTTATCAAAATAGGCTATTTTTGTTGTATAACTCCCTAAATACTTAAACAAAAGGTGGTTAAAAATACAAATGCAAACATTGTACGAAGGTTGAGATGGGGTTAGGCAATTAATATTTTGTTAAGCCTTATTTGGCTTATTTTTATGTATATAAGGGAGATGGTGAGAGTGTTTTATTCATTCAAAAGGGGATTTGAGTGTTCTCTTGGTGAGAGCTATTAGAAAACTCTTGAGGAATCTCATTCTTTGTAAAAACTCTTGGAGAGTTTATTTTCTCTTAGTAAAGGGTTTGGAGTGAGAGTTATTGGAGTCTTTTGAGGGCTAAGTGGTCTCTAGGAGAAGAGATAAGAACTTAGGGAGTCCTTGAGGATTTGTTCGACTTTTTCAGTCATTTGTAAAGGCTTGACACCTATGTACTCTTGTTGAGAGAGAGAGAGTTGCAGTTTCATTGTCTGAAAACATTGTAAAGCTGACAGAAGGACTGGGCAGGGTGCTAGAAAATTCTTGTCAAGACAGTGTTTCAGTGGGAAGCGGATTGTAACTCAGTGAAAGACCATGGTGATGTAAAAGCAGTTGCATCATAGTAATGGCATTGATCATGCTATTTTTCAGATCCAGAGATGTAGCCAAAAACTAGTGAACTCCGTAATTAAATCTTCGTCTCTCTTTGCTTGGTGCATGATTTTTGTCAGCTTCTTTACTTTCCTATGTTTTATGTGGTTATTTGCTCAATTCACAAGCATCGTCAGTTACGATCTTAATTTTAAATCTGTATCCTAGTGAATCTAACAAGTTGTTAAGTAATTCATAGTAAGGAGTTTACAGATCAAGTTGGTATCAGAGCTAGTCTGACAAGTTGCAGGTTGTGGAATACTTGGAGCAAATTCAAGCAGTGAGGTGAGATGTCATCACATAAGGAAAATCAGTTTCCTTTTCTCTTCGATGTAGCGTTTTATAAGGCCTTCATGGCAATGAAAGCCAAGGTTGATGAAATGTATGAGGAATGGAAGTCTGAAAAAGAAGGTTTGTTGAAGAAAGCCGAAGATGCAGACTTAGTGAAAGCTCCTCATTCTTCTCATTCTCTTCCTTGTTCTCTTGGTGATTCTGAGAAATAGTCTCAAGGTGTTGGATTGAGGTTGTCCACCAAGATGGACTATGACAGAAAGGGTCTTGGTAGTCATGGACAAGGCATGGTTGAATCTGTGAAGATGGAAGCTGGACCTTGCTATGCAAGATCGGGGTATGGTGATGGAGAATGCTCCAAGGCAGTGGACACAAAGAATTCTCTGAAAGAAGAACCATTCCAAGAATGATCTGAGAGAGGTGATGGCACATCACTTTCAGGCAGTGGTGACACATGCAAGATGTCCAAGAGAAGGACGAACAAAGATTCTTCTCGGCATGCATGCACCAAGGGTGACCATCAATGGTATAATAAAACTGATTATTCCAATGTTTCTTTTGATTTTAAGAAGATTGGCAATGTAAGAAGTTTATGGTATAGAAGATCGTGCACATTTTGTGGGTTGAATAACCATAGTGTTGCCAAGTGTTGGAAAAGAATGGCTTTGTACAGGAAGGTAGAGTCAACCAGGAAAAGGACACAGCGTAAGGACCTGTCTCCAAGTCAGAGGAAAGAGAAGGGTAAGAAAGTCTGGATGTTGAAAACACCTTGCTCTGATTGCAACAAAGGTGGACATTAGGAAGCTAACTGTTGGAAGCTTCATTCAGAGCTTCATCCAAAGAAGGACAAGAAGAAGATTGCAGTTGATTCTCCATTGGTGAACACAGGGCAAATGAAGAAGCTCATGTATGTGAGGAAAACTTCTTCACTCATGTGTGCAAAGGTGGGAAAAGCAGATGATTTGAAGCATGAAAATGAAGTAGTTGCTTGTAAGCCTAACTATCATGTGTTTCAGGGATCATCAGCGCCGCAACATGAAGATTTGTCATGGAAACTTGTTAAAAGTATTAGAAGTATTGTTAGCTCATTGTCATTATCATCCTTGTATTTATTAATGCTGCTAATGTTTTGTACATGGATAGTAGCTGGGGTAATGAATGCAGAAGGATGTGAGAAAATGCAAATGGGTAGCAATGTGATTGCAGTTTTCATAATTGTTGTACAACTTTTTGATGAAGTAGGTGCACAAAAAGGGTGGACAGATACTGGACAAGTGGGAAGGTGTTTTCTATCACGTTATGTCTGATTAAGAACCTTTTAGAGGTCCAAAAGTTCCTTAGTGGGGAGGAATGATCTAGGTGGATCTCGAAGACCTCAAAATCCAACAACTTTAGAATCTCTCGGAACTGGCATCAATGCATAGAGCACAGCGATACGATTCCAATGCAACTCTAATCACATCAAAAGGATATCGTACGTGCAAGTTATGCTTGGTCAAAGGTTCGGTCAAACTGAGTACCAGAGCCATCAGGAAGCGAAAAAATTGATCATCTCAGAATTCATTGAAATTGATGTCAAATCGAAATGCTCGTCGAGACGATTCCGACGACGTTCGTTTTGTCGAAATCCGACATCGTATGCTCGAGTTACAAGTAGTCAAAGTTCAGTTGACTTGGAGGTACAGATGATGACGTCATCATTCTGACGTGTCAGTCCATACTGTATGGAATCCACATGGACGAATTTAGGCAAGACACGTGGCAGGTGAGTCAGATGGTACGGACCAGTAAGCGGGTGACACGTGGCACCCAGTAAGCGTACGGATTATCTTCGTCAGCGGACACATTGGCAGGTTCTGGCAAATAACAGTTTGACACGTGGCAATGTGTACTTGCGCTCCTTCGGCCGGCGCATGAGTTTGTTTTGTTTAACAAAAAGTTAGTTATACCGGTTTGAACCCGTAACCTCCTGCGTAACAACTGCAACCTCAGCCGTTACACCACCAATGGGCCGCTCAAACAGAATTGGAGTGAGTTTCATTTTGTTATTGATTTCTTTTGAAAAACATTTAAAATTTATTGCCGTGGGTTTCGAACACCCGACCACCGGGTTGGTAAAAGCTTAGTGCGCCGATAGGCCACCGATACATATTTGGAGATTTGTAGAGTCTATTGTGTTTTGTTGTATTATCTAGCCCGAAGCCTTATTCAAAATAGGCTATTTTTGTTGTATAACTCCCTAACTACTTAAACAAAAGGTGGTTAAAAATACAAATGCAAACATTGTACGAAGGTTGAGATGGGGTTAGGCAATTAATATTTTGTCAAGCCTTATTTGGCTTATTTTTATGTATATAAGGGAGATGGTGAGAGTGTTTTATTCATTCAAAAGGGGATTTGAGTGTTCTCTTGGTGAGAGCTATTAGAAAAATCTTGAGGAATCTCATTCTTTGTAAAAACTCTTGGAGAGTTTATTTTCTCTTAGTAAAGGGTTTGGAGTGAGAGTTATTGGAGTCTTTTGAGGGCTAAGTGGTCTCTAGGAGAAGAGATAAGAACTTAGTGAGTCCTTGATGATTTGTTCGACTTTTTGAGTCATTTGTAAAGGCTTGACACCTATGTACTCTTTTTGAGAGAGAGAGAGAGTTGCAGTTTCATTGTCTAAAAAGATTGTAAAGCTAACAGAAGGACTGGGCAGGGTGCAAGAAAGTTCTTGTCAAGACAGTGTTTTAGTGGGAAGCAGATTGTAACTCAGTGAAAGACCATGGTGATGTAAAAGTAGTTGCATCATAGTAATGGAATTGATCATGCTATTTTTCGGATCCAGATACGTAGCCAAAAACTGGTGAACTCCGTAATCAAATCTTCGTCTCTCTTTACTTGGTGCATGATTTTTGTCAGCTTCTTTACTTTCCTATGTTTTATGTGGTTATTTGCTCAATTCACAAGCATCGTCAGTTACAATCTTAATTTTAAATCTGTATCCTGGTGAATCTAACAAGTTGTTA
Source organism: Sequoia sempervirens (assembly GCA_007258455.2). Taxonomy (NCBI): domain Eukaryota; kingdom Viridiplantae; phylum Streptophyta; class Pinopsida; order Cupressales; family Cupressaceae; genus Sequoia; species Sequoia sempervirens. The sequence continues at coordinate 183,045,767 of VDFB02256132.1, read as the reverse complement.
AGTAATTCATAGTAAGGAGTTTACAGATCATCCACCCCCTTCTTTTACTTTTTCTTCTCTCCTTGTCTTTGACAGTGCATTCTTGTATCTTGTTGTTGCTCCTTATGCCATTTTTTAAGTGTGTTCTCTCGTGCCTATGTTAGATTGCTATAGGATCTCAATCCTAGGGGCTTGCACAACCCTCTTGATCAGTGTTGTCCTATCCCACTAGTATTGGTACGATTGCACCCCTCTTGATGTGATCTCATCTACTTTAGTGTGAGTTTGTAGTAGATTACTCCTCTCGCTAAAGTGGGGGTAAATTTAGTGTTGAAAAATGTTGTTTGTGATATTTTAACACTTGTTTGGGTCCTCATAAAATTGAGCTTAATGATGCCTAGACTCAGTGTTGTAATGTGTTTAACACACTCACATTATATCATGAGCCCTTATGAACTAAAATGACTTAATTATACCTTATTCAAGGTGTTGTAAAGTGTTGTTCAATACTTTCACAATTTTCTAGGGTTTTCATTATTAATTAGGATTCTTTATGCCTCATTTGGCCACATTTTGCATTTGCAAGCCTCATTTAATGCATCTTTATGAGCATAATCTTGACATAAACTTGCATCCAATCATAATTTAGGTGCTTTTAGGTTGTGTGGCCTAGATTTAGTGATCTGGGACTCATACACCACCTTGGACATATGATTTCCACCTAATTTTTTGGGCCTCAATCATAATTTCACATCATTCTAGGAATTTTTGAAAAAGTGTCCCATAATTAATGCCTAATGGGACTCATACGCCACTCCTTGATCCTTTTTTGAAATCCTACTAAATGAAAATGCAAAGTGAACCAATCTTTTATAATCTTAATTTAGGGTTTAAGTGTGCCCTAGAATATTTTGAATGTGTAGCCCTTATGTGGGTTAAATACCAATTAATTTTCCTAGGCAAGATTGATAGTTGATTAACCTTCTTAATTGATTTTGAATTATGCTTACCTAGTTAATAATGAAACTTTAGAAGAATTAGATAAATTTAACAAAAAAAAATTAAAACATTTTAGTAGAGAATCCTTTTATCCCTTTTAGTAAGGTAATTTAATAAATGAAATAATTTACTTTCGGGTATGTGTAGGATCATGATGGGCCAAAAAGTGGTGATATGATGGGTTTTTGTAGAGTATGTGGCTGACAATTTTTTTTTAACCCAAAATTGATGAAACGAAAAGGGTTTTTAAAGGAGACTCTCAGCTTTCCACCAATATAAATTATGCTTTAATTTGAATTTAATAAATAATTATTATTTATTTTCTATTTGAATTACAAATAAAGTCCTGATTGATAAGCTAATTGAAAGACATCCACAGCTTTCAAATGGTATCACATTTTTTGAATCCAAAACATGTGTCATATTCTATGCTTCGCATAATATAGGATTAAAAAAATCATAAATGAATTTCATTAAGTTTTCACCAAGTTAAGTTGGTTAGACATACAAGTTTTTTTATTTTTTAAAAGTTGTAATAAAAAATTCATAATTAATTATTTACATGGAAAAAAATTACAAAAAAATATGCATCACATTGGAACATGATTCCTCTACTTATATCTAAAATATTATAAAAAAATATTATCATTTTATTATGGTTAGGGTGGTCAGATAGACACCTACTTCTTATTTTTTCCCTAAAATTTAAGTACTACTCCATTGAAATTTCAAAATTTCACCAAATAGATTTTTTTTTTTTTAAATAGACCTTGTAGTTTAGAAACTACATTCAATTTGCTACAAATCCTATTCTTATAGATTTTTGAAATAATATAGATAAATTATTCAAATTTTTACGTCAAGTTGCCTAACTTTGATTTTTCTAAATTTTTTGCCACTTAAGGGCCTGTTTTTTCCATGATGATCCTGCATATACCCTTTCTTAACAAATTAGTTATTTTATTTAAAAGTTAAATTTTTAAAATGGTGATTTTTTTGGATTAAAAAATAGAATTTAAACCTTAAGATTTAGTAATATTTAGTTAATCCTTAAAGAAACTTAAGATCTTAGATAGATTTTAAAATCACATTTTATATTTAGTCTTTAATTGGATGATCTCTTAACATTTTGAATAAATGTTAATGAGTAAATTTAGTTGCATTGTAAAACCATTAATTTTTCTAAGGAATTGAAGGTGATTATAGTTTTAATAAAATAAAAATTCTAAAATCAAACTTAGGGTAGATAAAAAGGAATAAATACTTCATCCTCCTTTCTTGAACCTAGTCAACTTGATTTTTGTAAAAACATAAATATTGTTTATTACAACTTATATTCAAGAAACTAGGTTAGTCAAAATTATCTTCTTAATTTATTAAGTTGCAGATTTAACTTTAATGTGTTAATAAATATATTTTCAAGTTGTTTTAATTATGCTAAACATTGTAAATTTAGTGTGGATTAAATGACGAATCTTAGTATATTATTTTAATTATAAAATATTAAATGTTAATTAATTTAGTCAATATAATATAGTTAAATGTGATTTACTTTAATCATGGTTAGTTGTTATAGGATCTTGTGGCACAACCACTTAACTTCTACATAAGGACTTGATGAGAAATACCCTTGTGCAACCTCCCCTTGAGGTGATGTACACTAAGATACCTACCATCAATTTTGTTAACCATCATCATATGGTGTGCAAAATAGGTTTTGCACCACCTGTACTCATTCTCCCCTTCCGCCCACTCTTCATTGGTGTGGTTACGATGTTTTTGCATGTGAAACATCTTCAAGTACACTCGATACTCTAACATGTAAGCATGGTAGATAATGTTATATATCAATTCAATGAAAATAATTATTAGTTGTGTTTGGCCCTAGAGTTAAATTTTTTACTTCAAAAGAATACAAAAATGTTTGGATTTATTTGGGATATTTCCAAGAATGGTAAAACCTCTATTTTATTTCATAAAACTCAACTTAAAAAAGGATATTGAAAATGATAAAAGAGTATGTATCTTCATAACCCGTCTATGTCAAGGATTAAGAGAGCAATCACAAATGTAAGTGTATTAAAATAAAAAGTAGAATAATAAAGAATAGGAAATGAGATCCTAGGTAATAATACTAAGAGAAACGATGATACTACAATAAAAATAAAATAAAACAAAGAAAAATAGAGCAATAGTATTACATAAATTCCCTCCAAAATATTGATGAAAATAGTGGAGGCAATAATGTTGTTTTAGAATTCTTCTAATCTTTCCACTAGAATAATAAAATTTTGGAGTATTCACATATGCTTCAAAACACTGCTAAGATGGTCAATAACATATTAATGATGGTGTGAACATGTTGAAAGAGTGTGAAGTTCCAAGAGAGAGTGATAATGAAAAAGATAGATTCAAAATAAGTCAAATGGAGGGAGATGAGGTAGCTAAGTACCTATTTAGTTCACTCCAAAAAAATTACCTATAGATTTAGAAGGTGGTAGGGAATGAAATGATAAAAATAGCTATATATGATCAATGCTAATGATAATTTATTGCATCACATGGATATCTATGTGTTGCCTTATTGTCAAGACAATTCTGTTTCATCAGAGGTCTAAGCACTAGGGAACAACACATATAATAATTGTGATATTAGTAACTAATACATCGAAACATGGGTTGAAATGGCTAAGATAGTGGGAAAAAATGAGCTACAAACATAATAAGAGAGATAGGCACCAAAGTGATCTCAAAATCAATGAAAATTGATAATAGTATACAATTTAGGTCAGTACACAAAGGTTAGGGAATTGATTAAGTTTCTTGAATTTTTCAGTGGCTATATAGTATTATGATCAAGAGGGTGTGATAGGAAAATTGCCAACATATAAAAAACCTATGTCAACCAATATTGTTACTCTATGTTTCTTAAAGAAACCCATCAACTTAGGAGTTTATGGGGTCCTAACTCTTACAAGTGTATGATGTGATATCATCTATTGTGTATATCTCAATTCCTCCTCTAGCAAATTGCCACCATCTAGTATTCATGCCTCGTCATCTTCTTCCTCACTTGGCCCTTCAATATAGAATAACTTCTTTTTGATGTATTCATTTCCTCAAATATAATTTTTATCGTACTTAAAACATAATCTTTTCCTCTCTTCTCCTTGTTGTGACATCAATCTACTAGATAGAGGAAGTGATTATGATAAAAATAATTTCTCCCTTATCCAATTAGACACTTGCCTTCTAGAAACTAAAAACATATCTTCCACTTATGTGCTAGGAAGAAATACTCAAATATATAATTAGTACTAAACATGCATTCCTCATTTGATGTGATTCTTGAGATCAGCGAAAAATAAATCATTGAACTGCCCTTCAAGATTTTTACCAATTCCCACATATATAAACCATAATTTTTTAATATAATCCACGATAGATAATTCTTATTGAAGTTTTAGCTAACTAGCTGAACTGCCACACTATTGTTGTACATTAATGCATGTGTAAGTAAAGTAGGTTTTACTGCCTCTTGTTCAACGTGGAGAACAGTTAAAAAAGATGATTAAAAAGCAAAGAATCGCATACAAAAGATGGCGGGCATGCCAGATTATTTGCGCTATCGGCGATTCGCTCAAACCAAAACGTTCAATCACATATTTTATCATCTAATGTGCAGAGGCCGGCCTTCAAGAGACATTCAGGTTCCTCTCGGTGGCAAGAAGCATATTCTTGTCTCATATATGATAAGAATTTGATGGCATGTTGATGTGTTTCTTCTGTTGCAGAACCACTCGTTTGCGGGTGGATAGTTTGTGCTAATCAAAATAGTATTCTATTTGATGGGCGACTAGGTCGGCTTCCGCATATTCCTTGTCTTCTTAAAATTAGTTCAATTGCAGGCGGAGCCGCTCATGAAAACAAGACGATGAGAATGAAGTGGACAATCCAGATGGTATTTAATGATGTTGCATGAAACAAACATTCTCATCTGAGCTCAGCCATTTTCTGTGACTTCTCGCGGACAAGAGAAAAAGAGGAAGGAAACATGGCAATGAAAATGCGTAGCGCAGATCTGGTTACGATGGTTGGTATAATGCTAATTGCAGTAATAATAATGGTTAGCATTAGCGTTGCTTCAGGACAACCAGCAGCATGCTATTATTCTCTGTGCTTCGACGAAAACTATTGTGTTGGATTAGATCGTGGCACCCCTCATTGCTGCGAAATCGGCAGCTGTGCGGATGGATTAGGGTACTGCGCTGCCGCATGCTAATTACCAAGTCCTTTCATGCCTTCTATCGCCTCATACATCAATTTCCTGTGTTTCTCTATTTGAGCAGAATGCTTGCAATCCTCTCACCTTCATTTCCCTAGTTGTTGTGAGGCTTATTTTAGTAATGTTTGCTTCTTTCCAACAACTTACAATTGTTGTTGGAAAATGTTTTACTGTGGACTGTACTGTAGCTGTTGAGGTGGTGGCTGGCCAGCTCCCCTTAATCTTTTACCTATGGCGTTTAAGGGTATTTATAATGTGGAGTAAGATGCTTTTGTTCTTAACTAGGATGGATGTGTTTCATAATTAACAATATTATTTAAATTGTTAAGTAAAATATGTTTTAATTATGCTTTTAATTTCTTTTAACGTTGCGTAATTTATTCTATTTGTTTTTAGACGGTTTATTATTGTTTATATAATATTTAAATATTTAATATTAATTAATTTAAATTGATCTTTTAATATTATAAATGGCTTTTGACATATTTCAAAAAATAATAAATCTATATTTAATATAAATTGTTGAAATCTTTCCAATCACAAATATAAGAATAATAAACTGTTTGATAAATATTATTTTTAATTTTTGTTATGCGAATAACTCTATAAGATAATATAATAATTATTGTTGGATTTTTCATAAAATTGACTTAACTTGGTTCATCTTTTTTGTTTTATATTTACTCTATTGTCTTGATTGAGAATAATAGTTTTTGTTTATAGATGATGTGCTCATTATTTACGAACAATAATTCCTTACAAATATCTTGATCTTTTGATGCTATACTTTTAATATGACCCATTAATGTCTCAAATTTTGGAACTCTACTTTTAATATGATCCACCAATGTTTAATCCCTTAGAAAAATTTATGTAGGGAAAGTAGTTATGATTTAGATTTTTACGTTGGTAATGAGAATTATAATATTGTTTTAGTTATTCTAAGGGTTGCTTTTGTAGTTCTTGATATAGTTTGTAGCTACAAACTTGGCCCATAATACTCACTAAATTCTACTACATGAATTCCACTAAAAAATAGACTTTAGGGATTTTCTATTAAGATACCAATATTTAAAAGCACCTTGATAGATAAAATGGTTAAATTTTTTTTTGATGAATTCTAGAATGATTAATAGGAAATTCATATTGGCTAGGATGAGAGTGACTAGATATGCTAGAATCCTCGTATGCTTTTAGAATTTGAGTACAAATAAAAATAACTATTTTGTATGATGAGATGATGATAAATATAAAATTAATGATTATAATTGAATGTATCAAAAAATTTCTAAATGAAAACACAATACCAAATTACAAATATTAGTTCCAATTTAGCATAGGATGAAAGTGCAAGATGGGACTAGTTGGATAGACCTTTTGTTTTAATCTTTACATATAGTGGATCATAATCATTATTTTAAGGATGACCTTGGACTCATGGACATGAATTAGGTAAAACTATGTTGGATTTACATATGATATGACTCTCAAATTATGGATAGTGATCGAATTAACGAGAATAAAAAACTAACATGCAAACTAGAGTTAGTTTTAGTGTACACAATAATTGTGCTAAGAAATAAGAATAGAGATAGAATTAATGTGCAAAACAATTGTGCTAAGAAATAAGCATATAGATAAGAATGCACACCCAGTTATAAACAAAAAGTGGACCATGAGGGAAGATAAATAAATATGTAGGAGAACGCAATATGGAGGGGTGAAGAGATAAAGATGAATGGGGATAAAGAGGGTGGTGGGATAAAGGGAGATAGAGAGAAATAGAAAAACATGATGGAGAGAGAGGGAGGTAGAGAGGGAAAAATAGAGAAGTATAAAAAATTAAGAGGGAGGGAGAAATAGATAGATAGATAGATAGATAGAGAGTGAGTGAGGGAGAAAGAGAAAGAAAGGAGAGGGGAGAAATATATACAAAGGGGGAAAGAGAGATATAAAGAGATGGAAAGAGAAAGGTAATGATAGAGATATCTAAATAAAGGGGAAGGTAGAGAGGGATAGTGAGATAAGTATATAAAGAGAGATAGAGATAGAGAGAGGTAGATCAAGAGATGATAGGAGATAGATGTGGGGAAGAACAACCAAGGTGAAAGAGGGAGAGATGAGTGAGAGAGAGAGTGTATGAGAGATAATATGATGTATTGCAAATAATTGAATGTTTACATCTAGAGTAGACAAAGAGAGAGATAGAGAGGAAGAAACACAAATATAGATAGAGAGAAATTAAAATTAAAGGAGTTGGAGGACGATAAGGGAGAAAGAGATGCGAAGTGATATAGAGATGATGGAGAAATAAAGAGATAGATGATTGAAGAGATATAGAGGGATAAAAAGAAAGATTGAGAGAGCAAGAGGGAGTGGATATGAGATGGATAAAGATAGAGGAAGATATAATTTAAGAATTTAATAAAGGATAAATAAATAAATAAATAACCTAGTAAAGATATCAAACATAATGTTTTGACAACACACTTAGAAACAATAACACTTAAGTGGATTTTTGAAACTGAGCAGAGCGAATGGTGTTGGGTGGGAATCTCCTGGATCCAATCCTCTACTACGAAGGAATTCTGGCATTTCTTTCATTCAGAATGGGGCTCCCAAAGATTCTCATGAGTTATTTGGATCTGTTTCTATCACCTCTGTGGTGACACCTCCTCCTCTCAACTAGATTTTTTTTTTCCAAAAGATTCCATTCAAAATGATGATGCTGTCATAGTTGGGGTCCTTCTAGTGCATTCTAAGGATTGTTGATGGTGTTTTCTGCACAACAACAACTCAGATAGAATATGATATCCTATCTCTCTTGAAAGGTGAATCTCTATCAACAAGCCTCAAGAGATAACCCCAAGGTCTCTAATGTCAGGTCTTGACAATGCATAAACAACTCAGTGATAAATGTGAAAATGTTGGTAATCACAAAGGGACCTTACTACAAGCAAATATTGAATCTTAAATTTATTAGATCTACCAATATGGTGATACTTCCAATCCTAAATCTAACTTGAACGATAAATAAATATAAAAAGGGAAAGGTTTCAAGAGACTTCTAAGATTAAAATTACTCCTAAGATTGACAATGCAAATGATGAAATACTTGAAATGGACCAATCCCTCAAAAATTGATTTTTTCCTAACCCAGATAAATCTCCAATATTACAAGAATAGAGCAATCTTCTAAGGTATTGAGGATTTTCAGATCATGAAAATTCATCCAAAACAACCCTATTGCAATTGAAATGAATAAACCTTCACAATTGAACTAGCACAATAAATATAAGGTCCAGGCTAACTTTGCAAAGCAACTAACAATCAACTAGCTACAAAAAGTATGGACCAAGGATTGCTGCAAACACTTCAAACATCAAACCATAAAAACCATTGAATCATATCTAATTCTAAATCTAACATATATCTAATATTTCCCAAGAAATCTAAAAGATAGAACAACAAGAAACATGCAAGATAAATCAACACAAGAGAATTCACCAAAAGCACAATGTCTTCAATTGTATTGAATCACCCAATAACAGGAACAATTCCAGTGTTCTGTGTTACAACATTTTCTAAAAATTGAACTAACTTCTAACTCTTTCTCTACTACTTAATTCGATCCAATATCAAAAACTATCTAGCCCTTACAAATGAGGCAAAATTCCATATTTATAGAAACCTCCCAAGATATCTCAGCCCAATTAGGTTTACAATAATAATCAGCCACAAACAAGTTGGCCCAAGAGGAATTCAAAATAAACAAAGTGGACATTAAATGCGAGTATTCCATCCAGGTTGGCCTGGGGTCTTCAACAAAGCTCAGTCCAATGCATGTGAAAGAAGAAGAGAAATAATGGGGAAGCACAAATTTTGATGTAGCATTGCATTAGCTGCCTTCCCCTTTGTCCTTATTTCACTCCATCCTATCATGCACCATCAAAAGTATTTTGTCCAAGTTGGCCATAGGTGGCATAGGTAAAAAATTAATTCTCCTCTCAATGGATTTAATATCCTCCCTTGACTGCTCCACCAACTTATCCCATTCTACCTTATTGCTTTGATATTTATCAATAACTGCAATATAGATGACTGCATCATCCAACTGATGTTTAGTGATTGGGTCTTCATTGGTTGGAGAATATACATCTCACCACCATTTTCTCAGCTGTTCCAAGATCAAATTCTTTGGTGCAAAATTCTTTCTTCTTGTCATCACTTCAAAGAAAGAAATACATTTATTATAGATCTCGGTCAGGGTGTCTTCAATTTGCCTCCTCTTCTTATACACCTTCTTTAAAACCTTATGTGTTATTTGCAAAGCTTCATACCATTCCCAAGGTTCTGCAACTCTAGAGGAAGGAAGAATTCCATCACTTACCAACTTATTTTCAGTATACTCCATGATGGTCTTGGTTTTCTGCAACAGGAGATCTACATCCTCCTTATCTTGAGCCAATACACTTTCAACCAATTTATTGACCTCATAGCATCTCCAATAGTTGAAAGGATGTCCTTGATAGCATTATCTCCCTTAGCTTGCACCCCTTGCAACCAGTTTGTTGTGGCGTGAGTAGTAGTCTTGATTCTCTCCAGCTCCGTTATGGTTTCCTGTGGCAAAAAGCTCGCGATAGATGATGAGTAGCTAATAGATTGCAAGGGCTTCATCAAGTCCTGCAAGTAATTCTTTAATTTATCATTCTCCTCCTTCAATTATTGCTTGGTTTGCACCTCCTTTCTCAACCTACCCAAGATCACAACACTAGAGCCCTCATATTCTTCAATCTCTTGTTCCATGGAAGTGGACCCTAGGTTGATAGTCTGCACATTATAATCAATTCTGGAGTTATATAATCTCTATTCTTATTAGGGGCAGGAGTAGCAATGTGAACCACCCTATTATTTGTTTCATCTCTCTCAATCCTAGAGATGATCCTAGCTTTCTTCTTTCCTTTACCTTTTCCTATATTTTCCAATAGCTCATCCCAATTAGGAGGGGTGTCATCTACAATAATCTATTTACTCTTTAACTCCTTATCCAACCAACCTGGAATAGTAGATTCAGATTGTACTTTACTCTGCCCAACTTCATCCTATTGATTCCTGGGTATATCTTTGCTCAAATCTTGTTTCTTAGGAATCTTCTCAACTATTTCTTATTTTTCTTTATTTTTCTCTTCTTCTTCATACACTACGGTGGAGTCCTAGCTGGAACTTCCCCCTTTTGAGGAGATCTATCTTCTTCACCCCTGACAGGTGAATCTTCATAAGTTACTAGAGGAGACTGTAACACCCTCTCTATCTCTGCTTTAGCACTATAGAGATCACCTTCCTAAAATTATTCTTCCTCTAGATCTTGGTGACTCTTTGCCTCTTTGGATTCACCTGGTACATTACGAGCTTCCTGGGAAGGAGTGACTGAAGGAGCATATTTCTTTGGCACACTATCTTTAGGAGGAGTTCTTGATTTCCTTGTATACACTTGTGTCCTTTCTCCTGAGCTCTCCACATTTATCACAGGTGGGCTAACTCCCTCTGCTACCTTGGAGCTTTCCTGTTCCTTCTGTTACATTCTTACTATCCTTCTTCTTTTGGGAACTGAAGCACTAACCTCTTTGTCTTCCTTTTCAGCTTCATCTTTTTCTAGCTTCTTAGTCCTTGAAGTGTGCCCTCTTTTCTTGGCAATAGGTTTTCTTTGTTTTGTTGCCTCATGTACTTCCTCTGCTTGAACATCCTTAATCTTGATTTTGAAAGGAGAGCTCACCTTGCCCTTACCCTTAGGGTCCTGTTCAGTCAACTCCTCAGAAGTAGAATGAGACTCCAAGTCTCCCATTAGATCATAGATGCATTGCACACCTTCACTTTCCAGTTCCCACATTTTATGCTTGCTCAAGCCATAATTTTGTATACTTAATCATTGGATCCATGAGTTGTTCTAGTTTTGTTTTATCCCCTTCCAATCAGTCTACTTCTCCCACTAGTTTTCCCTTCACTACCTCATAAGCGTGGCCTTGAATCAAGTCTCCATCATCTTCAACTTGATCTGGAATGGCCTTCACATTATATAGTCAGACCAAGTTAACAAGCAGCCTAGGAAACTTCTTCTTTCTAATCTCAAACTCATCACTACAATTGGTCCAATAGCTTCTATATCATCTTTGTGGTTATATTCTCTGCTGGCCTTCTTTTGTGCTTCGCCAATTCTTTCAAACCTGGATCTTTTGGAATGAAAAGATAGCCCAAGGGTGCTCATTTCTTCTTCAAAGGCATAGGCCAAATTAATAGGACAGGCCTCCCCAATGCCTATCCTTAGAGGGAAATATCCCTCGAATCTAGTCATATGCTTATCCTTTTTCACAATGTCATCAAAATCACATATTTGTCTTCTGACTTCTAGAAGTATAATGTGATCTATGGGATACCTAGGAAGCCTATATGGAGCCCTTTGATAGCCATCTATCCTTATGTATGAGAAGGTGGGAAACTATATGAACCAAGCCCCATACCTTTTGATTAGCTCCTTGGCATTGTCAGATATCCTCACATGCTCTACACCTTGGAGCAACCTAGTGATGAACATGGTGAATGCATCATTCACCCTCCTATAGCTTGAGTTACCCAAGTGTAGCTGTGGATAAACCTCATAAATCACATCCTGTCCAAACACAGCCCTTGTACTTAGTCCCTTGTATGGATGAAATCTTGCAAGTGCATAGACTAAGTAGGAAGTCATTGTGAAGGTCTTTGTTTGCAATACATTACACATTTGTTCATGAATTATGGCACTTATAATGCCTGCCCGATGATAATCTACATTTTGTTCCATCCTCACAATGACATGAAACATCCAATTTTCAAACATTCCAGCACTCTTCAATCCTACCACCCTGCTAAGAAGGGTGATGACATCATAGTAATCCTTGAATTTTTTCCTAAATAGTTGCTTGGGTAGCTTAGAAAAGTGAAATTTGGGTTTCTCCAACCAAGAATTGATGACCTATTGGGCCTTAATGGTATCCTCATAAAATTTCTTTGCCATATCCATATCAAAATCCACCACATGAGATCTGTCAGGCATGTCAAAGGTCTGGGAAATAGACACAAGATTTAGATTTTCCACAATTCTCCCTTGGGGACCTACTATCCTCTCTGTACCCCTATCATAGTGTCTAGCACACTCAAGCACTAACTCATAACATTGCACAGTAGGAGGGAATCTAGCTACATGAGCCAACCCTGATTCCAATGTTCTTCTGGCCAACAAACAAAGGTTTTGTGCTGCCATCCTAGCCTTAAATTCCTCATAGTCCCACAGTCCAACATTTGTATCAATCACTTATGACCAGATGGAAGTAATCTTAATCTTAGGGATTTTTATCTTGATATCCATTTTAATTCTTTTTGCCTCAAAAACCGAAGACCCCTCTGCACTTGGATCCATCACTTTACCCTTGGTTCCATTTGTCACTGCCTTACTTGACTCAGCCTGCACTCAACAAAGAAACCACAATAAAGATCACACGAAACCCAAGCTAATTTATCACAAATGACATATTCATCCACAATATAAGTCTCGTGACAAGAAAAATGCTCGAAAACCTCATAAAAATTAATCATCTCAAAGTTCATATTTTTAGACTTCCCGCAGAATCCAGGCCAGAGAGGAATCTTAGAAAATTCCTAGCCAGGCGGATTCTAGAAAAATAAACATCAAAGTACCAAATAATCACTTAATCAAATATTATTATCCTAAGAAACAACATGATACATATTTAAATAATTCAAATTGATCATCCAAAGCATAATCATCAACTAATAAATCATGCAATCTCTCAGTCCTTCATTTTCCACAAAGTTTCAGAGAATTTCGTCCAGGACAAAATCCTGCAAAAATAGTGATATTCTACAAATTTTTGAAAAACAAAGGGACAAAGGAATGTTCAAGAAAATCCGAGTGGGACAGAAATCCGTGAAGAAGGCACAACTCCGAATTACTACAAATTTCGGGAAAATGAAGGGACAAAGGAATGTTCGAGAAAATCTGCCATCAAAGGAAAATCTCGAAGTTGAAGGAAAACCCATATTTTTGGATATCAATGTTTTCTTGTGACTTCACTCAAATTGATCAAATGATCACTAATTTGAGGATCTTGGGCCTGCAAATAGCTTGATTTGAACCTCCTATAGATCATCCTTAAATTTGAGGCTCATCCTAAAGTAAATTTAAAGGGATTGGTGATGCCCTAAATTTGAAACCCTAAAATTTTGCCATGAATGCACAGGGCGAGCTTGGACTCAACTTATTTGTTTGCTAGGTTTATAGAAAGTTCATTATGGCCTACACAAGTAAGCTAGCTCATGATAAAGATGAAAGAAAAGCTCACAAAACTCACTTGAAATTGTTAATCTAACAAAACCGAGCAACCCTACCTTCAAATGTTCAATGCCCAAACACACAAAAATTCAAACTCCAAGCACGCTCATGATGTTAAAGAATCAATCACATTCAACAAAAAAAAGCAAGGGAATACATACATACCATTTTTGAAGTGAACAACAATGACAAACAACAATCCTTAGCGCCCGAGCAACAATAGTAGTTATGGTGCCCAAAAAATCACCACCAAATCGAGAAACTCACAAATTCAGCACGCCAAATCTAGCCAAGCACTCAAGATCACACACTCCAAATCAAAGAGAGAAAATGATAGAAAAATAATGGCATAAAATGTCCCCATGATCGATTAAATACCTCCCTCAACAATCGTACAAATGATCATAAATGCAGTCGACAAGACCACCAAGACCAGAATCTAGGAATCTGACAAGACAACGAACACTTAGAAAAATCCAACCACCAAGGAATTCCACGAAGACCAAGAAATTATAAACCATAGTGCAACACTGATATTATTGGGTTATGAGAGCATCCGGGGAATTCCGCCAGGAGCGGATTTTCCCGAAAGTAGTGAAAAACCCGGACTAAGTCCAAAACATGAGGTTCTCAAGCAAAATCATAGAGGGATGACCAATGTTGGATAAGATAAATGTTCAAGCTCATGCTAAAGCAAGGTAAATCCTCTAGATCAAAGAGGAAAAACACAAGGAACAAAAGAAAAAGAGGGTCCCTACTTTCAGCGGGGCATGTGTGCAAAAAACTGCACAACAAGGAGGGCACGACCTTAAAAATCTTGGACCTGTCTTTAGAAAGAAAAATAACTAAAATGGAAAACTATCTGATTGCAAGGTTTGTGGTAAGATAGCCCAACATCGAATTGGTTTGCAAGTGGGCTACTTCCAAATGGACTGTTAAGGGCTGTTTCTTTGTTTTTGCTCTTCCAAAAGTCTTTTTCTATTTTAACTTCAATCTTCGGGAGGAATGTGTGGTGACTCTCACGGGGGGCCCCTAGTTATTCGATAAGCATATCCTGGCCTTATGTAAATGGTGACCTAGTTTCAATCCATCAGCTCACTTGGCAATTGCTATTCCTACCTAGGTTTGTCTTCTTGGGTCTCCCATTGGAGTTTTAGGATGAAGAAATCATCGTTGGATCCAAATCCTTTGGCAACTTCATTTCACTAGATTATGTCACTAAAGAGCATTTCAGGTTGGTGTTTTCCCACTTTGGTGCTAGTATCAAGCCGAATAAGGTCCTCCTAACCTTGATTATTCTAGAATCTCGACTTGGTAGGTGATCCCAAACTATTGAATATGAAAACTCTGCTCCTTCCTATAGAAATTTCTCTTCTTTTGGTCACCTCTACAATGTTTTCCCTAAAGGTTTGCTTAGGTCCTCTATGGGTAAAAATAAGGCTATAGCCTCCCCTCCTCATGCCGCTAGTGCTATGGGTCCCTTGGCCATGAAATTGTTCTCTCTACAACCCAAATCCACCCCAATGCCTCCTTTCCCCTCCTTTGGAGTGAATTCTTTCTGTAGATTGCTGGCCCCTTCTCCTTCTATAGATCTTGCTCTAGCTAAGTTGATTCCCTCTGTTTCATGCCTAGTCCCCCCACCATCCTCTCCAGTTGATGACCAGTGTTTTTCTATGAAACCTTCAAAGTTCTATTCAGTGGTTCTCACCTTGAATCTGTCCCCCTGTTACGTGATGATGGCCCATAGCTAGTGTCAAAAAAAAATTTCAACTAGTGTCTCTTTGGTCATCCCCTACATTGTTCCTCCTTCCCCGGTGAGGACTGGCCCCTTGTTCAACCCTCAGAAATTAGCAGATGTGAGAATGATAGCTAAGGATATTAGGAAACCTGGAAAAGTTTCCAAATAGAAAAGCACAACTAAGGATATTGCAAATGAAAATCAAGCAACTTTGGAGCAAGTCAACTTCAGGTGTAGTAAGAAATGAAGATCCTCTCATGGAACATTAGAGGGTTGAATAGACTTCATAAGAAATATATTGTTAGGGATTTCATCAAAGATTTCAAGCCTGACATTCTTCTAGATTACAAGAAACCAAAATGAAAATATCTTTAATGGCTCTTTATTTTGATGGTTGAATTTCTTGTTCACAATCTTGAACACAAAATTTTTAATGGCTCTCTAGTGGGGTTTTCCCCTTCATCTGTGTCTCACCCAATCTCCCATCAATAATTTATGGATGATACTTTCATGATGGGGGAGGCCACCTTGGTGAAGGCTAATGGCTAGAAGGACACCCTTTTTAAGTTTTCTTTAGCCTTTAGGAAATGTATTAACTTTAATAAAAGTGTCATTTTTTTCTTGAATGTTGAGCCTTCTCTCCAAGATAGGATTTAGATTGTCCCCCTCCCCTCAACTTATCTAGGTATGTTGTTCATGGTTGGAAAGGTGGATAACTCTATCTGGTCTTCTCTACTAAAATGGGTTCAAAGAAAGCTTTTTGCATAGAAAGGGACCTTTCTCAGTAATGTTGGTAAGCTCCTCCTCCTTAAAACGACCCTCTAAAGCTTAGTTTTGTACCTTATGTCTCTATTTTTAATGCCCGTGGCATGGTCATAGAAACTTGAACAAATCCAACGTAGATTCCTGTGGCTGGGGACTAAGGAAAGGAATAGGTTCTCCTTGGTTAATTGGGATACTGTGTGCTCTAGGAAATGTTATGGTGGGCTAGGTTTTAGGAAAACTAGATTGTTGAACATGTATCTTATCACCAAAATTTCGTGGAAGCTTCTTAACAATTAATCTGAATGGATTACTATCCTCAAAGATAAGTATCTGCAGGGCCATAATTGTCTTTCCTTGTTGAGCAATGAGTCCCTGCCTTCTGGTTTGGTGATCTGGAGTAACCTTTTAAAAACTTGGAATATCCTTTCTTTTTGGTTCTCTTGTTTTGTTAGATTAGGAAACTTGGTCTCTTTTGGGATGATAATTGGTTGTCTTCTGAAGCTCTTAAAATCCACCCTGTTTTATCTATTGTTCGCTAGGACCTTTGTAATTGGCTAGGAGATTAAGTCTCAGACTATGTGGATTTCTCTCTAGATCCCCCTAGATGGAAGATTGACCCAAATTGGTTTGACCCTACCCTGTTGTTGGCTACTGAAGAACTTCTTAGACCTATCAAGATCCATAATTTCTTCCCATCTGATCTACCTAACTCGCTGGTCTAGAAAAAATCTAACGATATCATCTATTATGTTAAGATTAGCTACAACCTTCTTTTGAGTTCTTTGAACTCCTTGTTTGATTGGACACATCTCTATCGTGGCAATACTTTACCTAAAGTCAAATTATTTTGGTGGATTGTTTATCACAGGTAGATCCTCATGCTGAATAATATGAAGAAAAAAGATATTCAACTTGGGAACCATTGTTTTTTGTGTGAAAATGATGTTGAATCCATTCCTTTCTTTCTCTTCCACTACCCCTTCTCTTGGCAGGTTAGGTAGAGAATTCGGTCCCTTTTCAAAGTCTACTAGATCTAGAAGAGGGATGTGCATGAGATCTTGAAATTCTAGTCCCCTCCGGTGTCTCACCCTTTGACAGTTGAGTTGTGATGGAAATCATTGTTTGTCATTGGTTGGGCACTCTGGAAGGAGCACAATAAGAAAGTATTCAGGAACAAAAGTTCCTCATGGTAGGTGGTGGCTAACAAAATTATCAGTGAGGTTGTGGAATTAATTTTTGCAACCTCTTGCAAGCCCAAAAGAAACCCTACTGATCTAGAGATTTCGGTTGCTTCTACTTGGAATATTTCTGGGACCCTGAATTCCCTCAGCTCACTCATTCCTCCAAAGAAAAGTAGCACACCCTAGTGCCTCCTCGATCTTGGCTAGAAGAAGCTTAGTTTTGATGGCTCTTCCAAACCTAACCCAAGCTAGGCAAGTGCGGGTGGGGTCTTCCATGACCAGAAGGGAATGTTTGTGATGGCTTATGTGGTTAATTTGTGGATTTAGTCCTCTAGTCTTGCTGAGGTGGTTGCAACCTTGTATGATATTTTAATTTCCACACAAGATGAGTTTTCTAACCTAATCATCAAAGGGGACTCAAGGAATACAATTCTCATGCTGACTAGGCTAGCTTCTCCATGTTGAACTCTTCAAGAACTTGTGTCCTTAACTCGTAATCTAATGATTTCCCTTAGGAATTACAAAGTGTATCATATGTTTAGGAGCGATAATAAATTCATTAATTCCTTAGCAAATCTAGGAGCTTTTACTCCTAATTTGGAAAAATGGGATAATATCTGCCATATCCCAAGTTAGGTGCTTGAGTTAATTCAAAATGATGTCAAAGTACTATCGAATTGAGATTGAGTTGTATTTGTTGTTAGCTCATTTTGATAGGTTTCATGCTTGTCATTTATGAAAACTTAAGCTTCTTAATCACTCTTTGATGGGCCATCATTATTTATGCCTCTAGTTTTTGAAGAGCCATCTCCATTTCTGGTATCCCATTGCTCTAATTTTTGTGGGTGTCATGATGGGTGGGGATTTAGTTCAAGAGGAACCTACTACTTGTGATGGTTGGAAGTAGGATAAAGAGGTCTAGGAAATTATTGAAAGGGGAAATATGGCCTTATATGTTGAGGGGATGCAAGGTGTTAACCCTAAAATATCCATGTAATTCACCAATTCGAGGGTGGATGGGATTGTTATTGTCGGTTGTGTTTCTTTTATGGTGTCCCATGAACTTATTGTGTAGGTTACAGGGATTTCTTTGGAGGGAATTTGTATTCAGCGCAAATCCAAGAGCCATTACTAGGAGGACATGAAATAGTTCTTGAAAGAGGGTGAGAAGGTGAATAGGCTACATAATGGTTTCAATTGTCCAGACCTTCCTAGTGTTTGTAGTGCCATCGCTGAAATTCTCATGAGGTACATCACTCTAGAAGGGAATTTTTATTGCTTCCATCCCTACCTTTTCCCCATACCCAACTATCTTAGGTACATAATATTAAGATGAATTTCCCCTTCTAGATTATGTCTTCACTTGAGCAGTCTGTCAGGAATGTCCAGGTAGAAAGTAAGAAATTATCCCTTCATCAGGGTCTTATCCCATATCTTTGTAAGTTTCATGAGGCTTTGCTTCCCTCCCTTGCTACTATGCGCAATAATTCTTTAACTATTTTGGGCCCAACTAACTCCTAAGGGACCCTATCCCTTTTTTCACTATCGAAAAAACTCCTCCTAGCATTCACCATAGCACCTAGGCCCAGGGTAAAGCCCTTCCTAATGATAACACCTGCCTCATCCCTATCAATTGCAAGCCCTTGTTGGAGACCACTCCCACCACCATTTCTTTTGGGTCAGGGGATTCTGATAACACCAATGATGATGATGACTCATGGAACCCCACCCCAGCTAGTTCTCTCATCCACTCCTCAGCTCAAGGAAATGATTTGGAGGTCGCAAACAACCCACTTATTTCTAACCCTCACCCCCATAATTCCCCCAAAATGTGTGTCAATTTGGAGGAACCTAGAATTGAACCTAGGTCTATTTGTATCCCTACCAACCCCATAAGTAAAAAAATAATGAAATCTAAGATACCATCAATTCTTAGAAGGATATTATGAAATGTATCTTGGGGAAACTAGTTACTACTAAAGACATGATTCAAATCCTAGAGAGCAAGGTGTTGGAACAACAGGATGTGCGACTTGGGGAGGTGGAGAAAAAAATGCATTGGGACATGATTACCTCCTTGGCCAAGTCTTTTGAGAGGTGGGAAATATGGGAAAAAGAGTTGGATGATCTTTGGGCCATTGTTGGGTCTACGAAAGATAAAAAGTGTCTTTTAGCTGAAATTGATGCCATTCACTAGAACTAGGAGAAGACCATGTAGTGCCTGAGGGTTATCACCAACTACAACAAGGAAACCATGAAGAATATGGCCATCACTCTTCAAGTTTTTTAGGATGAGATAAGGAAGAGCCAGGGGAAGTGACTGGAAGAAGGGGTGTATGATGGTCTTATGTAGAAGAAGGGTAAGAAGGTAGACACCTCAACCCACAATATTACCATGGATACCTAGGCCATTCTTTAGGGGTCTATGACTTTTGAGAAGAAGTTTGAGTTCTTGTCTCAAGAGTGGAATGTGATCACTGGTCTCATGCTTCTTGGAGACTTGTAGGTGTCTATTGTTTTTGTGCTAGTCCTGGTGCTTTGGTTTCTTTTTGATGTTTTTTTCCTACTGGTCAAACTTTTTAAGTATTAGTTTATGTCTACTTTTTCTGGTTTTCTCATTGCTTGTGAGTCCTTGGTTTGCCTCTATGGCTAGTTTGTAATGGGTACTAGCCCTTCCAATTTTAATTTATAATCAAAACTATAACACTAAGTGCTTGTATACCAATTTAATTGAATGGACCATATATTTTTTAAAATAATAAAATTATATCTAATACAAACTATTGAAACCTTTCTAACCATAAATATCAATGATAATAAACATATATGATAATATTTTAAATTTATTTTCCATAAAAAAATATATAAGAATATAATGTATACATGGGGTTTCTCACATAAAAGAATATACTAACCATTTTTTATGTTTGCATACAATTGAAACTCATTACATGGTTCTATAGAGGAGGAAATTTTCTACTCCCGAGCCTCTAGGACAAAGAAGAGTCTACAGGGAGAAAATGATCCTAAACTACCTTAAGGAGCAAAGCTTAGCTAATATAATAAAATTGACGAGAGTTCGAGAAACATAAAGAGTAGGTCACAGAGGTCTTCTAGATATACTAAAAATTTCTCAGCTAAGGAGGACAACATGACCCAAGGATGATAACATGGTGCACTATCATCTCAATGGTGTGTCAGCGTCTCGTATGAACTAAGAGCTAAGACTATTACAAAAAAAACTTAAGTGGCTACTAACAATCTAATTGCTAGGAATTCTTTAAATGTGGGGAAATAATAGAGTATAACAAAACTAAATTAAATTAAATTAAATTAAACTAAGAAAAATGTAGATTAAATGGAATATAGATGATGAAATCAAGGAAGAGAAAGAAAGCACTCACAACCAACCAAGAAAAGAATTATCCAACAAGTAAATATATTCAATACTTGCACACATAAGACTGAGGGAAAATGTTGGAGCTATTTAGGGGCTCGCCTCAATCAAACCCTCCTTTTGGTGCTTCCACCTCCTCAGACAACCAAATAGACAGATAGATAGAAAGGTAAATAGATAGAAAGATAAAACGTATAGATAAGAGATGTGATAAATCCCAAGATGCTCAAACACATGAGACAAGTAGATATTACCTACAAGGTTTGAGGAATCCAAAGAGAGAGAGAATGAAAGAGATAGTTGTGAGAGCCAATAAAGTTGTAGAGAGAATTGTGAGAACTTGAGACCACTGAAGCAAGCAAGAGATTTGTGCAAGCTTGAGAGAAAGATAGAAAGAGAGATTTTAACAGAAATAAAAGAGAGCTTTTGAGAGAGACCAAGAAGACCAAATGAATTGAAAAGAAGGATTTTAAAGAGATAATAGGAGGGAAAAGAAGGTTTTCGAGTTGTTACAAGGAATCTCAAACAATTTCTATTGGAAAAGGTATGTGACAAGTGGAAACAATGCTCGAGAATGAACATTGGAATGTTGAAATGTCATGGGATGTTAGTGCAGTGTGTGAACATCTACACAACATGCTAGTGTCTACACAAATCATGCTAAAAAATTGTGGGAATGAGGAAAATACAAGGTTTGATGTAGAGATGAAATAAGAAGATAGCTACTAAAAAGGTGTCCTAAGCATCCTGAGAAGGAAAAAGGTTGATGCAAGGGCTAAAATGAGCCTACATAAATACTAAGGGAATGTACACTAAAGTGGATGCAAAAGTGTAGGTGAAATTTCCACAAGCTACAATTTTACAACACTATAAGTTCAAACCTTTATTTTTGTATTTACTATGTTGGATTGCTTAACAATGCCACATTTTTTATTATTTATAATTTTCTTCCTATTTATAAAAATAATTACTTATAAAGTGTTTGATCTCTTGACACTATTCACTTTGAATATTACCCATCAATGCCTCAACTTTTAATATTTTATTTTTTATATGATCAAACAATGTCACATTCCTTAGGTACATACAAGTAATAAAAATATTAAACTTTTAGAGAAACTATTTAGGTACCAAAATATTATGTGTATAAATGAGAATTATAATATTTTCTTATTTTATATTTCCTCACTTACATGAAAAAATCAACCTATCTTTTTCTCTAAATTCTTTCCCCATTGATTCTCCAAAATTTAGTATAAATGATTTTTTTTATCAACATGGAAGTATTTAAAGATAACTTGATACATTGAAATATCCAAACAGGCAAATTAATTCTAGAATAATTGCTTGGTAAATCATAATTATAGGGTGAGAGTGCTTAGATTTGTTAGAATTGGTCATTTGTTTTAATAGAATCTCAATGCAAATGAAAATAATTATTCTTTCATGATTAACATTAAGATATACATATAGAATCTCAATGCAAATGAAAATAATTAACATTAAGATATACAAAGGGATTGTAATTGGATATACATAATGCATGTATTTTTAACTAAAAATGTAATACCCAAGTGAAAATATTTATGCAAATTTAGTATGGATCTAATGTGTAATATGGGGCTAGTTAGCTAAATGTATGGCTTTTATATTTGTATATAAGTTGATTAAGAACACTAATCTGATGATGAATTGGAAATAGTATACATGAACTATATCAAACAACTTGGTTGCGTCTATGTATGATGTAGGACTAGATTATGGATAATGATTGGATTAACAATTAGAAACAAGTTGATAATACAATTTGATTAGAATTTGATATATATAATAATGTGGTCAAGTAATAATAATATGACTAGGTGTAAATAAGGATAAGTATGTATACCCATATATACACAAAATTACATCATTTGTACCTATATAAATCTACTAGTACTTTCTTCAAGCTGGGTGCAAAAATAAATGTAAAAAGCATCATCAATGTTCTCTTCACCACTATAGTTTCACATACCTTGAGATGCTTATGAGTCTCTAAGTTTGTTAATTATACAATTCATATAAAATATAAATGAAATAGAAAAGTGGACCTATGGTTCATAAAGGATGGCGATTCTCATTCCATGTTGTTTTCTTTCACATAGTTTCTCCCATGATTTTTTATAAGATACTGTAATTTTTTTTTCTAAATATTATAACTACCAAGATAGTTCAAATGTGGATATTAGAATATTAGTGATTAATTTTAGGAAAAATGGTGTCTCAAACTTTCAATTATAATAGGTCAATATATTAAGCATGGGGGTGGGTAACCCCCTTGTAGGGTCTGGGGGAGATGAGCCCTGAATGTGGGTCTAGGGGTTGCATTCCCTAATGTGGATAGTGCCCTTGAAAGAAACTTTGTGTGCATTTTATTATTCTAAATTCGGATTGCTCATCATTAGGTCTTAGATTTGATGGTAGATATTTTGTTGAATTTTCTTTCCCTAGAAAGAAACTATATTTTATGAGGGCAATGTATTATGACTCTATATTATGATTTTGTAAAGTGTTATTTTTGTGTTGTCTCTAAATCGTTGATTCATGATACTCTTATGAGAAGAATTCTGTGCAAGTATATTATAATCTTCAATATTTTTGAATAATATATTGGACAATTTTTGGAGTGTTGTGTTTTTCTCCTGAAAGAGATTTCCCCATGTAAATCACTATGTTGTAGTATGTATGATATTATGTTTATTTTTTTTAAGTTTCCATAGTTCTAAATATTTGTAAATTATTTCATTACCCTCCACTCAAGATTAGTGTAATAATTTAAACATATGCTACCTTAGCTCCCTTACAAGTGGTATCAGAGCTTGTTCACCTTATGTTTTAGTTGTGAGTTGAGTTTTTTAAACTAATCCAGATTTGAGTGGGAACTTATGCAAAAGATACTTTGTGATCTTGTTGTCAGAATGTTTAGATGGAAAGTTCATTAAGGAGAATAGAGGTGGATAATTTTTTTAAAAATAATTTTGAGATGTGGAAGTTGAAGATGGAGGATCTATTGATAGATCGAGTTTTGTGGGATGTTGTTGATGAGAAATTTTTAGGGGTCATAAATTATACTTTGGCTCTTCAATATGATGCTATGAGCTATAAATCCAAAGGTCTAATTAGATTTTTCTTGGAATACTTTCTTAATGAATTTCCATGAAGATACATTTACAAAAAAAACTACAAAAGAAACTTAGTGAGATGTATCAAGAAAAATATTTAGTGAATAATACTTTCTTGAGGAAGAAATTATATTCCTTGAGAATGGAAGAGGATAGAAGAATTATAGATCACTTGGAATCATTAAATATGTTTGTGGCTCAACTGGTATCAGTTGGCTTCAAAATAGATGAGGAGGAGAATTGTTAGATCTTAGTTTGTTTGTTTCCTGATGCATGGAATTCTCTTGTTATGGCTTTTGGGAGTACTTTTATTATCTTGAAGACTAAAGATGTAGTCGGTTATTTTCTTTATAAAGAGATGAGGAGGAAGGTATCTATTAGTGCTAAGGAGGCCCTAAATCTTCATACAAGGCCTAAGTAAAGATGAAATAAGAATGAGAAGCATGATAAATCCTAGTTAAAGAGGAGATCCAAATCTCTTGGAAAGTCAAAAGTTATTTGTTGCAACTACCGTAATCTTGGACACTTTTGTAAGGAGTGCAAAGAAGAAAAGAAGGAAAAAAAAGAAAATATATAATGATTTTGAGTCGAACAAGGAAGATAGTGATGCATTAAAGTTATCTTTGGCAACTCATGTATGTAATGATGCATGGTTAATTGAACCAAGTACATATTTCTATATGACCTCTAATAGAGATTGTTTTTTTGAATATAAATAATTTGATAGAGGTATGTTGTACATGAGTGATGATTCTTTTAAATGTTTTTTGGCTATGGTATAGTTAGAATTAGGTTTTTTGATGGTAGAATAAAAAGTATTAATGGTGTGTTGAATATCATTGAATTAGCTTCAATTTTTTTTATTCTTTGAGTGAACTAATAGATACACATGTGTAGGTAGTCTTTTTTGATTTAGGATGCAAGATAGTTAGACATGCTCTAGTGATTACTAGAGGTATCAGATATGACACATTGTATAATATTAATGCATGCACTATTGATTCTAATAGAACTTCTATGAAAAGAGAGTTTGTCGCTACTTCTTTGGAAGAGGTGAGGGTTTCACCTTCAGTAGATGGTCATGGATTCTAGGTACTCAAGGGTTCTCTTTATTTTGAATCAAATTTACCTATTGAGAAGACTATGTTATGGAACAAGAGACTAGTCCACAATAGAGAAAAGGGTCTAAGGACCTTGAATAATAAAAACCTTGGTGAGGGGTTTTCCAATTATAATATTAAATTTAGTTTATGTGAGAATTGCATTTATGGAAAATAAAACCACATTTAGTGTTATTTGAGTTCTCAGAATTTTTTTGTTGTATTAGATCTTATTCATTTTGATGTGTTTGGTCTTGTATATGTCCCTTCAATTGAAAAATCCACATGCTATGTTTCATTTTTTGAGGATTATAGTAGGACATGGGCATATTTTCTAAAGAGTAAATCTAAAATTTTCAATTGACTTAAATTTTTTAAAGAAATATAGTTGAGATGTAAACTGAAAAACATAAAAAAATTGAGGTTTAATAATGGTGGTGGATTTTTCTCTAATGATCTTGATATATTTTGTAGAAATAATGAATAGGACATTGGTGGAGAATGGTAAGAGTATGTTAAGTGGTTTGGTATAGAACAAATTTTTTAGGCTAAAGTTATTGTCACTTCTTGTTACTTGGTTAATAGGTCTCCTACATCAACTCTTGTTGATAAGATGGTTATAGAGGCATGAATGAGTCAAAAAAATCACTAAGACATCTTGAATTTTTTGGTTGCAAGGCATATGCATATGTACCAAAGGAGAAGAAAACGAAGTTGGACAACAAGGTTGTGAAATGTATCTTCATTAGATACAATTATGGTGTGAAATGATACAATAGTTAAGATCCTCTTGGACAAAATGTATATATATTAGAAGTGTTATTTTTAGAGAAACTAAGCCTTGTTCTATTATATTCAAGATGTAAGAAACTGAATAGGAAGATGTGATTCAACTTCCCTCTATGCCTAGAAAATTTTAATAAAGACACCTACATAGGGAAAAAGTTAAGGAGATAGCATCTAGCATTAAATCTTAAGAAGAGGAGGAAGAACCTCCAACTCATCTTGTTCATAGGTCTACAAGGCATAGGAAACCACGTAAATGGTATTCAATTGATGATTGGAGATGTAATTTTTCTTTGACTACTAACATCAATGAGTACACAAATTTATAGAATAGGTATTGGATATAAATGACGTAGAATATTGGAAGATTGGTATGGATAAATAAATGGAAGCTTTGTACAGAATGATATATGGTCCCTTGTATCATTTGCTGAAGGATAAAAGCCTGTTTGTTACAAATGGGTAGTTAAGAAAAATATGGGTCTAGATGGAGGTATTGAGAAGTACAAAGTGTGGTTGGTTGCAAAAGGCTATTCCTAGGTTGAGGATATTTATTATGGTGAGATATTTTATCCCATTGCTAAAATGACACCCATTATATTTTTTCTTTCTATTACTATTGCTTATGATCTAGAGGTTGAGCATATGGATGTCAAAAAAAATTTCCTTCATGCTTATTAGAGGATGATATTTATGTGACACGGTAAAAATACTATATGGTGAAAGGTAAAAGTATTTTGGTTTGAAAATTAAAGAAATATTTGTATGGTATCACATATAGTCATAGGATGTAATACAAAAATATTGATACAAATGTATTGAGTTTGGTTTTTGAGCATTTTAAATCAAGCCACTATGTTTATTATACATTAGATGGCATGATTGTTTCCTATTTATTGTATTATGTGTTGATGATATGTTATTCATTGGTAAAGGAAAATGAATTATTTTAGAACTTAATTCTCAACTTGTAGCTAAATTTAAAATGAAAGATTTTGGTGCAACTAAAAAAACCCTTGGGATGGAAATTAGAAGAGATAGAGTGAACAAAAAGCTATGGCTTGGCTAGAGTAAGTATGCCAATTCAATTTTATAGAGATTTAACATGTAGGATTGTAGTTTATTTTTTGTTCCTTTTGCAGGTGGAATGAAGTTATATATGTCAAATTGTCCAACATGCCAATTGGAAATTTTATGTATCTTATGGTTTGCACTAGACTAGATATTATCCAAGTAGTGGGAGTTCTCTCAAGATCTATATGTCTAATCCTAGAAGAGTTCATTGGGATGCATTTAAAAGAGTCTTCAAATATTTCTAGGGTATCTTGATGTATTTCATTTGTTATCATGGTAATTTGATAGAAGAAAAAAATTCCCTTGATATTCATGGTTATGTCGATTAAGACTGGGTAGATGACGTGGATAGCAGATTATCCACTAATACTAATGTGTTTATTTTATTTAGTGGTGCAATTAGTTGGATGAGTAAGTGATAGATTGTGGTTGCTTTGTCAACTATTGAAGCTGAGTATATAGATGACACTTATGCTTGTAAAGAAGTCATTTGAATTAAGAGACTATGTTTAGATGTTGAAATAAAAAATGTCCAACGATAGTTTATTGTGATATTCAGAGTGTGATATTCTTAGCTAAGAATCCTACATTTCATACTAGGACCAATAACATTGATGTACAATATAATTTTTCTAGAGATATGGGTGAGGATGG
The DNA here is from genome assembly GCA_007258455.2 of Sequoia sempervirens. Lineage (NCBI taxonomy): Eukaryota > Viridiplantae > Streptophyta > Pinopsida > Cupressales > Cupressaceae > Sequoia > Sequoia sempervirens. The sequence goes on along the minus strand of VDFB02256132.1, from coordinate 183,018,265 downwards.
TAGGGTGAAGCTAGTAAATGTAGAGACTTTGATGAATGTTATAGATTCTTTAACTAAGGATGTGAGCATAGATAAGTTCAAATTGTGTTGGGAGTATATGGGACACCTGACCCCTAGAAATAAAATATTCACATTGATCCTCTCATTTCTCTTATAAGGTGTTCAACAAGTGGGAGATTGTTAGGAAAAATAGTGTGTCAAAATTGTAATTATAATAGGTTAATATATTGAGTGTGGAGGGTTACAAGGGGGGGGGGGTACCCCCCTTGTAAGGTCTAAGGGGGATGAGCCTCCCAACGAGGCTTCAATGGTAGTGCCCTTGAAAGTCACATTTTAAAATATATTTTATTATTATAAATCTGGACCATTCATCATCATGTCTAAGATTTGATGATATATATTTTCTTTTCTTATCTTTCCCTAGAAGAAAAATTTATTATATGAGGGAATTGTATTAGGACTATGTATTTTAATGTACTTTGAGAGTCTGATAGTCACAATGTTTTCTCCAAATCTCTAATTGGTGATACTCCTATGATAATATTTCTCTACAAGTATATTGTAATCTTCATGATTTTTTTAAAATATATTAGACATTTTTTTGAGTGTGGGGCTTTTCTCTTGAAAGTATTTTTCCCACATAAATCACTATGTTGTGGTATGCATGATATCGATGTTTACTTTTGTTTATATTTTACAACTGTTGTAAAGATCTATAAATTTTTACATTGCCCTCATCTCAAGATTAGTGTAGGAAGTTGTTCGACTACCTTAGCTTCCATAAAATTAAGCATACCTCCCCTGATTTACTTGATTTATTGATATGGATGAATTAATTAAAGAAATACCATATTGGGTAATCAATAATCAATATGAATATGCAATATTATATTATATAATTGAAGAAATCATATGATAACCATAATATTAGGCATATGATAAATCAATAATAAATAGTAAGAATGTAGGTACACTTAATCTATTTGTGAAAGAATAACAATCATAACTATAATTTAGTCTATGTAAGAAACATAGAAATAAAGTATAGATAAAATTAAATATATGATTATTAGCCTTAGCATTGGAATGATAATAGTTATCTGACACACAATAGCCATAAACAGATAATAGATCATAGTAAAATCCTAATGTGCCATCCATGAGCATGAAAACATACATTATATGGCTAATAAAATGGAAAAAATCAATGATATGAAGAATAATAGTGACATGAATCCCAAATAAGGTGAATGTTAATAATTTTCTTTCATATCTAAAGTCATTAATGTAGAAATTATGAATGTGTAATGTCCCTATGAAGCTACAGCCTTCAAGAGGACCTTTGCTTGAGAAGAAATTCACCCACAAAGAAAGTGTTGCAACTTAGGCATGCAAATTGAGATTCTATTATCTTATTGATCTAGAATGATTTACAAATGTACAATGCCTTGTATATATAGGCAAGAGTGAAATGTAGTATGAAATAGGATGATGACATGTGTCTTGATCTGACAACATGTGAACCCTAACTAACCACCTAGAATGATGTGATGATAGGATAAGGCTTCTAGAAAATACAACTCATCTTCTAGAAGGAATCTTGTATCCTAAATACATGTGAAGGGGTATGACCCCATTATAACTAATTGCATAGTAAATTCAACCTAGGAATTAATTAAATATTATTCCTAAGTAAACTTATGCTAGTGTAATTAAATAATAATTACACCAACACCCCCCATAACTACATCTTAGGGAGGAAATGAAAATGCAATGATGGAATGATGGGTCCCAACTACATGATGGCCATTTTAGGTACCCATTTACAAATGAAAAAGAAATGTAACTAATCTCCCACAAATAGAGCAAAGGGGAAAACCCAGTGGGAAGAAAATCACTCTCTAACAAGGAGATAAAATGTAGATAAGTGAGGAAGGATGGGGGACTCCACGATAATCCCCCAATTACACCATTTTTTGCATGGATACAATAGAATCAATATACCACCCATAGGAGGGAAAGATAGAGACTATGTAGCCCCCCCACAATGTGTACTCATCTGTAAAAATGGTAAATTCTTGAAGACAAAACATGATTCAATGTCGACAAACAACTTGTCTCCCTTTCGGAAGAAACAAAACCAAGTGCAAATGCATGGAAGATTCCCATTATAGATAGAAATTGAAGGAAGGATGGATGAATGTGTATGATTATATCTCTGAAAATTACTCATGTGTCTCCTTTGCCACTGAATATGAAGATGCCACAATCAAATTAGATACTTTCCCAATCAAAGAAGAAGGTGGCAAACCATGACAATGTGAAAACAAATGCTAAAAAAGATTCAAATACTGAAATACAATTGAAGTGACTGAATATGGTTGATGACGAAATCTCTCCATTATCTATAGTTTCCATTTCCCAACATTAATAGTGAAGGATGGCTTGAAAACCCCATAATAGATTATGAAAAATCTCCAATATAACAAAGATATTGACCTTCAACAACAAATAGAAACTTCCAAATATGATGTGCAACTGAAGTGATGTCCCTCAATGTAAGAAACCCTTCTTCAATCTTTAGAATATCCAAGTAATGATGAAAATTATCAGAATGAAAAAAAATAATGTAAATAACCTAGAGTTGAAACTATATGAAAGGAAAGGAATGAAAAAAAAGCACTATAATACCTTCCTGATGGCACTAGAATCACTGATTTTTGATAAACTGATTGGAAGATATTAGCTTTTGAGTCCAAATTAGGGTTTTGTTTTCAGTTTATTGTATCCTTTTCTAGTAGAAAAATTCTACAAAATAGATGGAACCACTAGATAGGGCACTAAATGACCTTTCTGATAGTATCTTGTTTGTTGATTTTCAATATTGTGGCAAGAAGATATGGCCCTTGGGAAAAACTACCCTTCTATAGTTCTGTATGCTAAATAGGTGCAAAATTTTAAGCTCTCGGGCCAAAAAAAGGTGGTCTTTGGTCAATGATATGACTAGGGGGCGAGTGGACTATTAAAAAAAATCACCACTCGATAAGTGATGGTAGAGTGGCAGGTTGGCGACATAGAAAGTGACACGGTCAGAGGAAGCTCCGCCTAGGGATTAGCACCTTAGTGACGATATGACTTCCTCTAGAGGAAGGGAGCTCGGAGTGGCTAAGACCAATGGTCGGTGAATGGATGACGGTGGTCCTAGTGGCAAAAAAAATTGTTGGTGGGAGAAAAGAGCATGGTCTAATGACTAAAACCAAGCGGCAAGGGTGATGGACGATGTGACGGCTGATAGTGTCAGAGTATGGCCTTGCAATGGAAGTGATGGGGTTGACAAAAGATAACTTTTTAAACTTCCTTACATATACCAACAAATAAAACATTTAAATATTTATAATAGGGAAATTCAATTTTTTAAAGAATTCCAATAAATATTGTATAATCTACACAAAAAAAAACATTACACTAATCCCAACAAAGTATAATTAAGCCTACTATCAAAATATTTATGCTGATGATTTATCAAACCCTATAATGTCGATGGAGGAAAATATTATATCCAGGGATAAAAAGAACCCTTATGCCAACTAGTAATAAAATTATAGTCGCTCCAAAATAAATTTTTGCTAGAAACTATTGAAAAATCCTAAATATTTTTTAAAAAATAGCTTGTTGATCTCAAAAAGAAAAATATTGCCACACATTACGATAATAGGAAATGATTTTTTCTACTACAAATCATATGGATCATATGATATCAATTTGTAAACCCTAAAAAAAATACCTCTGATGGCTCTCGGTTAAATGTCTCTGATTTTAATGAATAAACAGGTGATCCAAGGGTTTTGAGGCCTTCTGAAGACAATGGCAAGCTTAGATTGGACTCAATCTACTCTAGAATCAACTTGTTCCCTGGGTGGAGAAAACTAGTCTGCAATGAAAACCTTCAAGCCAACAATGAATCTCTCTAGCCCAATTTTTTGATCCTGAGATGAATCTTCACCAGAGAAGCTCTGATACCATGTAGAAATTATGGATGCACAATGTATAAGATAAGGTACAATATAACAAAGTAAGTAGTAAGTAGAGTAAAATAAGAAAGGAAGTAACAAGTAGAAATGAAATAAATAAATTAAGAACATAGAGAAGGAATTATCAAGAGGGTAGGACCCCTAGAAAAAGTACATGATGAACAAGAAATTATATATATATATATATATATATATATATATATATATATATATATATATATATATATAATTTACATAATATAGGTTGTGATTTGTGGTGATCAATTTTTATATATATTTCATTCTACTAATTGTTTATGCACTATTCAAACTAACTCTTTTATCCTCTTGTATGATTGATTCTATAGTATAAATATATCACTTAAAATTACTAGGCACTTAGAACTCTAGTCTTTGTCTCCCCTTTTTTCTTGCTAAAATTAGTTTCATTTTGGGAGCCTAGTTATGTTGTATAGAGGAAAGCAAGAGAAAATTCAAAATTAACCTAGATAGAAAATTTAGAAGGATAAATACAATTTTATCATAAACTAAAACACTATCTCGTTGGTGTTAGCCTCATGAGAGGGAGCTAACCACCAAGGGGATGGGAAATGGAAAAGGGGGATCCTCCAAAAAGGGATCCCTAAAAGGATGTGACTTATTAAAGGAAGTTACATAATAACTATCATTGGGAAAGGTAAAGGAGTAATGTAACACAAAACCAAAACCACTCAACTAAAAAGGAGATAGGAAGAAATCAAGAGATTAAGAATGAAATTGAATTAACCAAGAGTTTTAACATGGAAAGCCCAAACATTGAGGAAAGTAGATAGACAAACATTGAAAGGAAAGAAAGATACCACATAAAATTAGAGAATGTAAAGAAGAGAAATGATGAACATGCTAATGTGGAATTAGGAAAGAAAGAACAAAGAAAGAATGAGGAATTAAGGAATGGAAGAGTATGGAAATAGTAGAGGAGCATGGTGCTTTTACATTGCTTTATCCCCTACAACATTCTCCCAATACCCAACAATAGGACCAAACCTA
>VDFB02256132.1:182947420-183013185 GCA_007258455.2 Sequoia sempervirens | reverse complement strand
CTAGAGGATTTCAAATAGTGAACATTTGGTCATCAACCATGTAGGAATATTCTAGAGAAGAATACTAACTAGGCATAATATTTTTGAAAAATACAAAATAAAATAATAATAAAAAGATAAAATTGTGGCACTTTCTTGATAATGGATTGATATTGGTAAAAATAACAATAAAATAGATAAGGAGTTATGTGAGGATTCAAATTTGGAGAAAGATGAATATAACCACTTTTGTCCTACAAAACAACATGATAGAGTAATTAAAAACACTAAACAAGACATTATATAACATCAAAATGAAGAAATTGGTTTTTCTTCATATGAAGAGGTGATCATGTTCAAGAAATTTGCCTCCTTAGCACAACAAAAATATTTGTTACTTGAAATTACAAAATGGGGTAAACATGGGAACATACATCGAAATAAGTGAAAATTCATAGAATATCAAGAGACTGGAATTGAAAGAATGGACTTGTACTAATAACTACACATTTGAATAACCATAAAGTAAAATATATCATGGGATATTTGGGTACAAACATAAAAATTGTACTAGAAACCACTTGGAAGAAATTGAGAGAACCTAACTTGGTAAAAACTCTATTCATTATTAGCTTGGAAGATGGCTCTAGAATGTAGATAATGGGAAAATGGAAGAATGAAAAAATTAATGTATAAGGCCTTAAATTGATAGTAGATTAAATATAGTGGTAGAGATGAAAGAATCCTTTAACACATCCTGAGCAATACTAGGTTTGAAATGGTTTATAAATTCCAATGGAGTAGTAGATTCTATATAAGAGGAAAATTCATTTGGTAATGACACTAAGGTCATCCATATTCCCCTAGATGATGAAAAGGGTAGTTAATATGTGGAGGGAATTTTCTAATAAGAAGATGAAGAAGATAATTCAAGATTGGTATACTCAATCTCTAAATTCCCTATTGTAGATTTGTAAATGGATGGACTATGTAATTATATTTTATACCTATCCATATATTGAAAATGCTAAGCAAGGTAGTTGACTCCTATTATTGGAGTTCTTACCTTCTCTTAACCCATGGTGGTTTTGTGATAAATTAAATAGGTTATGGTTAATGAATTACTAGGGTTAGTATTAATACATTGAAAACTTAGGAAGCTTGTAAATAGTCCTATAGAAGTTTAGTTAGGCTTACAATTTAATATAGATTATCATACCTTACCCATTCTTAGGTAGAAATGTATGCATTATACTTCCTTCTAGTATATCTTGTAGTTTCATGTTGACATGTGAATTATTCAATAAGTTTGGTGACTAGTGAACTAAGTCATAGCTAGAACTTATCATGTATGTATGAGAACCTCATTGGGATCAAAAAAAAAAAATGACCCTTGTCAAACTACGAGGCCTTTGATCTCATTACATAGGCATGGTCATCATGGATGAGCCCTTGAGGCATAGGTCTTTCCCTTAGCACTTGTCTTCCAATATTTTTAAAAAATTTAACTATTTATTTAATGAAGATGCAATCTCTATGCTACATTTATGCTTCTCTTTATAACTTAAATGATTATGATGTACCAAATTAGTTGTACAAGTTAAAATAATTTCATGAGACAAATTAATGGTTGTATGTTAAATTATATCTATGTTCAAAAAATTATGTGCATTACAAAAGAATAAATAATGTCAATTCTTATAGATAGTGTTAGAGTGAATAGTTTATATAACACTATATTTAGGAATACTTAGGTTGACGAGGTTAGACAACATATTGTCTAACTGAATGTGCAACCTTTGAGACCTCTAGAGGTTACCAAGTTATTTGGTAAACATAATGTGCTACCTTTTTGAGGTGGGTAGACTTTCCATCTCACCTCAAAGGTTACTCAACACTTGGCATCAAAGTTGATGAATTGATCAAATAGGTTGTTGTTTTGTGCATTCCTAGTGATCTTAAGGTTGACACCTATAGGACACTTGTCTAATAATTTGTGCCACTTCATGGGGCACTTGTCAATCCACATCATAGGTGGATTGGGCCTCTTCCTTTCCTATATATGTAAGGCTCTGTACTCGTTGTAATTTGGATAGAATACATACAATAGCTTTTATTGTTCACTTGTGCTTGTTTCTTATCTCTATGATATCCTAATTCTAATATGGTATTAGGGCTTGGGGAGATATTTTCAGGCCAGAGGTGAATGAAATTGTATTCGTTTTGATTCTGATAGCATGTGTAAACAATTTTCAGGAATTATAATCACAAATTTGAGCTATTTGGGGGTGGCTTGAGGTGGTGAAATAAAATGACACATCTCCTCTTTTCATTCTAGAGACCTCACAAAGCCTTCAACTAATGAATTGAGGGAAAATTTTGGGTTGATCTACTTTAGGGTTTGGTGTGTTGAAGGTGATATTTGTAGGTTTTACAACTTGCAGATCTTCACCCCTCTTTGTTGGGAAAAAAATTGAATCCCAACTAAAGTGGGAAAAGATGAAAATACAAAGACCAAGGAGATAGGGGTATGTGCAAGATCATGATGGGCCAAAAAGTGGCAATATGATAGGTATTTGTAGGGTATGTGGCTGACGACTTTTTTTTTACCCAAAATTGATGAAACGAAAAGGGTTTCTAGAGGAGATTATCATCTTTCCACCAATATAAATTATGCTTTACTTTGAATTTAATAAATAATTATTATTCATTTTCTATTTGAATTATGACTAAAGTCTTGATTGATAGGCTGATTGAAAAATCTATAGCTTTCAAGATTATCACATTTTTGAATCTAAACATGTGTCACATTCTATGCTTCACATACTATGGATTACAAAAAAGAGTTGGATTTCATGAAGTTTTGACCAAGTTAAGGTGGGACATACAATTTTATATTTTTAAAATTTGTCATAAAAATTCATAATTAATTATTCACTTGGAAAAAATTACCAAAAATATACCACATGGTACATGAGTCCTCTACTTATACTAAAATCTTATAAAAAATAATTATCATTTATTGTGGTTAGGTGGTCAGCAAGACACCTACTTCTTATTTTTTCCACAAATTTAAGTACTCGCATTGAAATTTCAAATTTTCACCAAATAGATTTTTCTTTTAAATAAACCTAGTAGTTTAGAAACTACGTTCATTTTTCTACAGATTCTATTCTTACATATTTTTGAAATAATATAGATAACTTATTCAAAATTTTACGTCAAGTTGTCTAACTCTGATTTTTCTATTTTTTTTGCCACTTAAGGGATTGTTTTTTCCATGATGATCCTGCACATACCCATAGGACAAGGAGCTAGAATAATTTTTTATTTCATTCATACACAAAAAATTACATTAAAAAATGTTTACATACAAAATTTAGAGCTATGGCTCTGTATTTCCTTCATAGAACAAACTACCCAGACTCTTGTGAAATAAAGCTTTCTATGTGCTGCTTTGTGTTGCTGCTGCAAATATTTTGGAGTCATGGAACCCCTCAAAAAATTATCTTGGTTCCATTTTTAAGAGTTTGCATACCTTGGACCCTCATTTTTGGCTTAGGGTTATGTTCCTCATCATTTTTTTAGGGTTTATGTTGCGAAAACCTTTCAAAATTGTCCTATGAGCCTAAAAAACACCCTTGGTTGTTCTAATTTTGCATTGAACTAATGCTCCCAATATCTGGTCATTCAAGTTGCCTCTTATTTCATTAAAATCATTGTTTTCACTGGCCCCCTAGGTCTAGGTTTCTCTGTCACCAAGTGCCTTTTCAGTGTTCAAATTTTCCTATAGTTGGGCTTTATTTTCATGAATTAGATCTTAAAGCTTTTGTGCCTAAGGGTCAAGTTCCCGTCGGCTTAGTAGTGGCCCCATTTTAAAACTAACCTTTGTGACATGTGTAGAATTAGGTTTTTACACTGGTTATTCAATCATCAAGGGCCGATCACCACCGTTCCCCATGGGCCCGAGAATTTTTATTCCTTATTATTTTATTTGCACTGGCTATCGAGCATTAGCCACATGTATTATTCGATGGCAGGCCCAGTCCCCTTGGTAAAGATAACTAGCGTCATTTCAAGAAGACCAACAATTGTCATTAGTGGGACCAGCGCTCCCAAAAGGATAGCATGCATAGCTTTGAGAAAGATCAATGATGGAAACCACAACATGTGTTCTCATCAGGACTCTTCCCTAAGCACCCATCCATCTTGTGCATTGAGGAGAGATAATCACATAGGCTAGTGGTAAAGGTGTCATCTATCACTTTTTATGGGACCCACCATGTTTTGGAGATGGCATGTGTTTCTAAAAATTAGAGATCCACAATTGATGGCAGGTGACATTGGTCAATCGTGACTACTCCTCGCCATCCCATGAAGGGTCCACTTTTGTCCCATGTTTTTCAGTGGGCAAGCGGGAAAATGCCATGTGGAACATTTCAAAGGCTTAGATGGATTCAGATGGAGATAAGGTGTTGCTAAAATATTGGCTGAGACTGTTCTAAGATAAAAATGATGCTAAATTAGAACTGATTCTTGGACATGCATATGAAATTTGGGAAATATTTTTTATGATCGTCAAATCTGTCAAGTGGCAGTACATGTGGGAAGGTGAAATTGAAGTAAGGCAGAGTACATGATGATATTATGAAGTTAATTCATGATCACTCCCCGATGTCTTACTTTGATGAATTACGAGTAAATTAATTCCCACGGGCGAGTGGGTAAATGTGAAACGACAGGTTTGGTTAAATGCTAAGTGTGTGGTTAATATGCAAGCTAAGTGAATGTTTATCTCACTTGAGTTTTCTTATTATGGAGAAGCATCAAGTGCATGCATTTAATTTTTTCATAATTAATCATCCTGATTGATTATCCATTGATTCACTTCAAGGTATGATTGACGATTGAGGTTCAAATCAGGGTAATTGATTTCCTTCGTTCTCACACAAGCTTTCTTGGAAAATTAATGCAGGAACTCTCTAGTTGCTTTATTTAATGAAGATCACTTACTTTTTATTTCACCATTTGATTTTTTGTGAGAAATAAGAGTCTGAGAGTAAGTGTGTGAAGTTTTTTGAAGTAATTGCTAAATTTGAGCTTGTTATTTCCTAAGGAAATTCGATAAGTTCTTCAGTGAAGAAATGGGTAAGCTAAGTGTGTTTGTCAGCTTGGTTCGAAGGTCTAGGAGACCCAACCATCTTGAGTCTCAGGGTGATTCTCCCCAGAGTGAGAAAGATATTTCCTAAATCCCTCTAACTCATAAGAAGAAAACAAGAGCTGTCAAGAAGTTTGCATGGGGTTTTCTCAAGTGTGCTTATCATCTGAGAAGCTGAATTATGTTGGAGTTGGTCAAGGGAAAGGAGAAGAAAATTGGTAGGCCTGAGAGGGAAGTTGCAAGAAAGAATAAGTATCACCAGGCTTATATGGGACATCATCATTTTCCCATTGAAGTCTCAGATGATTCAACTGATAGTGGAGATGAAAGTGATTTAGGTTATCGCCAATATCTCATGTGCATGAATAATTTGATTGATTCTAAGGATGAGGTAGTGATGGATACTCCACTTTCAATAAGGACACTGAGCAAGAGTACTTACATTGCTGCTAACAAGGAAAAGTAGTATCTCGTTCCCTTTTTGAGCTAGCAATTGGTTTTCGGTCCATTGTGCTACCTCATTGTGATGTGGGTCTCTGTTTATTTGTGCCTTTGGTGTTGATGGTGACATTTCCCGGTTCAGTGTGAAATTTCATGTTTTTGATGTTGTGATGGTGACACTTTTTGAAGACTGGTGGGTCTTCTCTGATTAACCATTTTTTGGAGTTTTTCTTTCGCCTCCCTCTGTCCTACAAGTGATTACTTGTAACTAATTGGGGAATATTTTTTATATTATGGTGAAATTCATTTTGAAATGAAAGTGAAATGTAGGTGTAATTCAACTCGATGCTTGTTGCTCCCATGACTTATAAAAGGGATTTCAAGGCTGATTGTAGAGAGGTTAGAGGGTAGTTTTCCTTGAAGGGGGTTATACACAGAGACAAAAATGGATACTAAAATTTCTAGTAATATGTTTTAGGGATAAAGTCAGTCAATATGTATATGGTTTTTGACAATAACAATGATAATATGTATAGCAGAATGGTATAAATTTTCTACATGTTACTCTCCTATGTATAGGTGTATACCACAAAATTTGTAAGTCTAAAGTATTCTACCACATTTTTCATGAGATAAATTTGAAACAAAAAAATAGAGTGATATCCCTATGGAATAATTCAACATGCTTGATACTATGAACAAGATAGCAAAATAAGCTAATTAAAAGAATGAAATACATATTGAATACCTATCCCATATTGGATTGGTGTCACTTGTGCAAAGTGAACCTTTCCCAATCCTTGCTAAGATCAATGATAGATGCCTTGAAGATAGAGTGAGATGGAAAAAATCAGTTCTTAATTGAAGAGAGTGACTTTGCATGAGGATTGTGGATGATTTGTGGAGAGAGATCTAAAGATTGTGGAGGATTAAAACAATAGAGGAGACCTCTATTTATGGACAAAAGGGATAAAAGAATGCCAAACATGGAGGATGTGGGACTAAAGATCCACCAATGAGAAGAGGACACTTGTCAACTTGTGAGTGGTTGAGTAATGAGCACATTTTTGTCAATGTGCCAAAGAGGGGGAGATTCAAATTTGAATTTGAGAGTTAAATGCTAAGTGGGGGACATGTAAGAGAGAAGTTATTGCCATGTTGGAAGGGACAAGTCAACTTGGATTTTGAATTCAAATTTGAGGGAATATTCCTCAAAGATGCCATGTTGAGGAAAATAAGGATTTAATAAATCAATTAAATCTATTTTCATGTGCAAGTGGTAAATGTTGGAGGATGGGACATGAAATGAGATTAAATTAATCAAGGTTAATTAATTTAAAGAGAGATTAGATGATGTGACAAATTTGACTTAAATTTGTGGATTTATTTAAATCAAATATGAGAGGAAGGTGATAAGAGATTAATTAAATAATTTTTTTGATTTATTTAATTAAAAGAGATGATGTTAGATTAAACTAAATAAGGTTTTAATTTATTTAATTTAATAGATATACTTTAGAGATTTAATCAAATAAAATTAATTATTTAACTAAATAGGGATAATTAAATCAGATGGATTGATTTAATTAACAAAAGAGAGAGACTTAATTAGATAAAATGATTTATTTAATTAAGGGAGGGAAATTGATGAATTTAATCAAATAAGGAAACTTAATTAAATGGTTAGACTGAGGGATGATTCAGGATGAAACGATGTTAGTAGGGGAGATCATATGCACAATGTCAATCGATGCATTTTACATGTCTACATTTTTCCCCTCTTTGAAGCAATGCACTTGTTGCATTGGTTCAAAGAATAAACGATCTCGATCAAAGCCAAAAAAAATTTCTTTTAAAAATCTTGCCTCACTGCTGCCTGGCAAGAGAAAACATGCCAATATATTGTCCCCTTGAGAGATTGGACGAAAATTTCATTTTTTGGGTGATCTTGCGAAAAAAAAGGACAAGTTACCCGACAAGTCCGAAAATGCTCCAGGAGGCCAAAAACGTGTCTAAATGCAATAAAATGATGTAAAATAGGCCTCAACTAGTGAAAAAAAGCTTCAAGGGTCCAAAAACCCTAACAGGATAGCCAATTAGGGTGGAAAAACCCTAATTTTCAAGCTTAAAAGAGGTCTGAGGGGTCACTTTCAATTCATTTTCACACACATCCATTAGCAACCTTGAGATTTGAGCTCTAACCTCTTGACGATATGGCACAATGACAGCTTTCGATGCACATTTCTGATCGAGTCCAAATGTACCAGCAACTACCCAACATTGGGGCACCGGTAAGTGACCCCTACTTGAGCTTCGTTTTTCATTTTTAGTGTTCATTTAATGCTTTTAAAGTCGGTCATTTTGTAGTGGTGCTATATAGCACCGCTCAGAAATCAAATTGTGCCGCTCGGTGTCAAATTGTGCCACGGCAGTGTAGTTTGGAGTTTGAAAATAAACTCCAAACTGCGATGCGGTGGTCCCTTTTCTTTTCAAAGTGTGTCGCTGGGAGGGAAAGTGCATCGCGGTGGTGTACTTTGGACCTTTTGTGCCCTAGTGTCAGGGTTTGATTAAAAATCAAACTACGACGCCTTCACGGATTGCAACGTTGAAGTGGTTTCTTGGATGCTCGGCGAAGATTTTTTCAAAAAAATTTAACATGATGACCCTTCCTGATGTAGGATGCAGTGAGGGAGCTCTACTCCCAAGAGCACAGGTCACAAGATCTGTTTGGTTACTTGCAGGACCTGAGCGACAGGGATCAGGATCGACTTCATGACATGGGGCTATGGTACATCGCCTATGCAACACTCATTCACACTCACCTAGGGATGATATCAATGCTTGCCGAGATATGGCACAACAAGACCTCTTCATTTCACCTTCCCATAGGCGAGGCCACCGTCACCTTGGAGGACGTTTGGCCCATTTTGAGATTGCTGATTCATGGTTGGTGGGTCATTTTCGACATGGATGAGGGATGAGATGCCTGCCACAGATTCCTCATGACAGAGGACATTGTTATTTGTGAGGGGAAGATTGAGTTGGAGCGACACAGGACCCTGGCACCTCCCTTCCGCTTGGTTGTTGTGGCGGTTATTTCAGGTCTTGTTGCCCCAAATAGACGAGGCTGGTACTTAAGTCCTGGTTGGGGACTCTGCTGGGAGCAGATGGTTCGCGACATGCTAGTATTTATGTGATGTGTAAATGATGCAAAATGATATGATGATCTATTTATGTTGATGCAAATGGTGATGTGATATGTGATATGGAATATGCAAAATGATATGGTGTATACGTGAAATATTATGCATGAATTATGCTTATATATGAAATGATTATGGATGGATGTATGCTTTACATGTGATGGATTCTTGTATGTTCCTATTTATGCTTATAATGATGTGTAATGATTTATGCAATGAATGATTATGATGCTATTTATGAGATGAAATGTATGATTAATAGGCAATATAATGCAATGTAGATGCAATGGTCATGTTTTATATGATATGATGCAAATGAGATGGTTTTACGATGCTTAGAATAACAAATATTATTATCCTAAACATACTAAATGATAATGTAATGTATGTGATACATTTTAATGTGATGTACTATATGCACTAATATGATGATGTTTTATGCAAAATGAACTCAATGTGTGAGATGACCTTCTGATGTTATGCAAGTATGTATGCAATGGATTATCTACGATTTTTATGTGCCTATTATGTATGATTGTGCAATATGTGGTAATGTGAAATGGTTATGAAATGCAAATGAATGTTATGCAATGATTTATGTGATAAATTCAATGTTATGGATACAATTTAATAAAAAGGATGCTTTTTATCTATGAAGAATGTCTATAATAACACGTGTATATGATGATGGAAATGCAATGCATATGTTTCCTATATGATATGTTGATGCAATATTCTAATGATTTGTGGATGCAGGATTGATGACGATGATGACAAACTATCATAATACCTTGTTAGTGCGATGAGAAAGAAGAGAAGAAGTCATTTCAACAAGACACAAGATGATGAAAATGCAAATGATGATGATTACTTGCTGAGGAGTTGGGATCTTCTGGTTTGAATTACTCTTAGAGAAAGGCATGTTCTTCACAATCTTGGCCTAGTAAACAAGTCATTCTTAGGTTCATTTAGGATCAATTCAAACACTTCATCCATCTCAAAACATATATCAAAACCCATCCCACCAAACAACTTTAGAACTTTAGAAGCATCATTCTAGACTTGGGTAAATCATCAAAATCAAAATCGCCTTGTTTAGTTAAGAGTATGGGAATACATCCTTTCTCATACCTCTAGTTAAATTAGCACCCCTTTGAAAAATTTCATCCTAAGATCACATCTAACATCTTAGGGTTTACAAGTCCATTATCCAAATTCAATCAAACCAATCAAAATCAAATCCCAAAGTCTAGCATTGATCCAAAGTCCCTAAACGTTCAAACACCCAAATCATTCACCCTTTTCATCCTTCATCTCATCATTGGTCCTAAATCTCTTAGAGGTCAACAAGGTCAAAACACAAGAGGAACATGGAATATAAAATTGATCTATACATCATGAGTAATCCAAGTCAACCAAACTATCAAAGCCTTACAATACCAATTGATTTTCAAAACTTACATTTATACAATCAATACATGGGATCATTACCTTCTACAAGTGTCAATAGTACAACAAATGAGAGTATGCCCAAATAAAAGTTTGGAACACCTTTCCCAATGGTAGATTTAAATCCAAGTCCAAACCTACAAATCTATCAACCGAACAATCAATGCATGAGCCTTCAAACGAATGACATCATTCCATCAAATCCCTACATGCCAAATTTGAATATACAAAGTACAAATTTACCAAACATGAACATTTTGAATCCAAACTTGGCAAAATTTGGGATGGATATGTTTGAAAATCATACGAATGTTGTTCAAAGTCCAAACAAGATGTTAACAACTCCATGTATTGATCCAAGTCAAGGTAACACCATACAAAATCAAAGTTACCTAAACCAAGGCAATATGATCCCCAAAACCAACAATGTTCAACTTCAACCTATCATGCCAAATCTAAACATCATCCCAAATCAGAACATTGTCCAAAATCAATTTTTCCATGATCCTATACAAACACCACCAGCATACATTCCAAATCCGTTTGAACAAAATTCAAACCAACTATATCAAGGGTGCCAAGATCAAAATCAAGGCCAATTTTTGATAGACCAAATTTTTTCACTTGGAAAACTAATTGAAGCCTTCAAAGAAGAGACATTTTTTCTCCAAAATCAATGTACTCTTCCATTGGTTAATCCATGTCATCAAAGCATTAGGTTGTGTCCACAACCACATCAAGAACAAAATCTCCAATGTCAAGAGGTTAGATATAAATATCAACATCAACAACAAACCCAATTACTCAATCTTGAAGATCAATCACGACATTTCAAAGATCAATCACCACATCTCCAAAATCAATCACAACAAGGTCAAGTTAAGACATAAATCTCACAAGGTAACAAGCGAAAATACACACCACTTGGGAGACCAATCGAATTAGTCTTGCAACAATTGGTACAAGAAAATATCATCAAAATCCCTGTTTATACGAACTATCAAGAACCAAACATAAAACTACGAGGGTATAATGAGAAGCACCTTTGTGATTATCATAGAATAAAGGAACACAAAACATCAGATTATGTTTGACTCAAAAAAATCATCCAAGACCTGATTGATCAAAAGATAATCACTATTGGGGACAATGATAGCATTGATAATCTCTCCACCACAACTATTGAGAACAAGGGTCAAGATCAATCCATCACTGAGCACCTTGAAGTTGTGTCTACTTCATCCAATGATCAAAATAATGTACATCAAGGGTCACTTTTCAATCATGATCAAAATCTACCAACAATACCCAATAATGATCCAATTCAAGAAATGTCAACATCACTTGACCCTATGGTTGAAGACATTCACAATCTCTCTACCGCAATTGTTGAAAACAATGTTCAAGATCTATCCATCAATAAAGATATTTTCACCTCATCCAATGATGCATCAACCAATGATCATGTTGAAAATGTCTCTACATAACCTGATAAGTTAGAGGACATATCTCAAGAATTTATGCCAAAGCATGATCAATATCTCTCACCAAAGTCTAGCAATGGTCCTTTCCAAGATATATTGACATACTTTGACCTCATGATTCCCGATATTGAAGGAATATTCAACTCAACACTTGATCCCAATTCACTCAAAGATCAAGAGGATATTGAGCCACTTCCTATGCCTAATGAAGATATCCAAGAACCCTTTATAAGCAATCCATCCTTTGAAATTGACCCATGCCAAGAACTTGATCCAAAGCATGTCGAAAGAAATTTTGAAATCGTTCAAGATCAAGAATTCATATATCCAAGATACTACAATGATCTAATGGACACTCTCCTATCTACACAAGATGATCATATCCACATAGCACATACTCCTCCATCTACCCATGAGATGATTTCTATGGATGGACACATAGATGATCTTCATTCAGAACATGATTCTTTTACTACTGACATTATTACACAAAAAGAGTAGGCTATTGAGTTATCAACATCAGAATTAGATATATCCCAAAATCAGACTGAGGACATCATGTATGAGGATATCCAACATTATCCACTCGAGGAAAAAGGTTAGATAGAACAAGATATTCTAAAGTCAGTAGAGCAGAAAATTCCAATAACATCATCTACAATGGTCATTGATCAAAGAACACATACTGAACAAGACATCTCAAAATAGGCAGAATCAAGGAACAAAGGTGCCATTACTACCATACTGGGGGTAACTTCGTCTCAAGCAAAAATCAACATAGGGAGCATGAAGAATCCTTATGATGAAACCGATGTCAATACTACAACCAGTCACACCATGAATCTTCATCCACCCATCACCCCATCCACGAATCGGGACCAACATCAAAAGAAATATTTGAATCAAAGTACGAAGAACATTATCAAAGAAAAAGAAACCAAGGAGCACAATGGACAAATCAAATACAAATGGATACTAAAGAATACAAAGAAAGATTATCCCTATCAAACTTCATCAGTCAAAGAAAATATGGGGCAAAATAGAAAAGGGAAAAGTATCCATCAAAGATGTCCACAAAAGCAAAAGCAGGCTTTTCAAGCAATGTACAAAGTGTATCAAGCAGTTGGTCCTAATTCCATGCACACTTTCGTATCCACCCATCGTTGCTCATCTTCCCAAGTTTGGAGAGTCAAAGGTTCCAAACTGTCAACCAATCCATCTCTTATCCCTAAAATCACTCCATCCACACCTCCACACATGATATCCAATTTTCACATTGACCATGTATTGGCAACGACCCTTCATCATAATGATTTCAAAGGCACTCTATCGCAATGTGCGTACAAAGACAAAGTTAGCTCCAATATCAACAAAGCAAATCGGGAATCCCAAAAGTTGCATTCAAGTGCACGTATCTTAGCAAAGCAACTTCCTTAGGCAGGATACCGATGGCACATTATGATAGAAGCATCTACATCAACACCACTAGGTGGGTCAGCATGAATCTTTTAGAAAAACCAAAAAAAATCAAAAAAATATGAAAATCCAAAAAAAAATAGAAAAAGGATTGAAAACAGTAAAGAAAAAAATTGTCCTCTAGTGAAAACTACATGGGCGACACTTTGGGCAAGACCATGACGAAAACTTGGAAAACATGTGTCATGTGTAGAATCGAGCATCTACGTGTAATAGTTTAGATGAAAGCATCTCATCCCATCCGTAATAAATCCAACATTCCATCTATCTTATCCATAATAAATCCATTCATCCATGAACCATTTATCTAATCCATTTTCATCCATCTGCATCCATAGTCTGAGTTATCTTTATCTTGATGAAAGTTTGGGGCACACTTTACGCTTGCTTACGGTAAAACATCTTGACATGGGTCATTTTCATTGATCCTATCCTATCCAACGTTATCTAAGTAATGAAGCATTAACCAAATGAGCATTCTTTATCTAAGAACCTTATCTTATCGCAAGATAATCCATATCCATCCATCCAAATGCCTATCCAAGCATCCATCCATGGAAGTCCATACATTGCTAGACATTGGGGGAAGATATGTACATCTTGCTTTGGAAATAAATCTTGATATATATCCTCCAAATTATGTGGTGATCCAAACATTGGAAAACGTAAAATCAAATTGGTCCACCACTTGTGAGAAAAAAACCAAATCACTAACCCATGGAATATTTTGATGAGAAGACATTCTTTATCAAGCTTCATCTTTCATCGAAAATCAAGCCAAGCAATCACTATCAGTCGCATCCAATTTGCACATCGACGTCACATCAAATCATTCAAACAAATTTTGTTCCAAATCAAGCTTCATCAATCCTAATCAATCAAATCCAATCAAAAAATCATCATCTTGGGATATCCTTGTGTTGCTTAACACTATCCCTGCATTGTTGTATATCCTCAACAATGTTATCATCATCAACCCATCATCATCTTGGGGATATCTTTCCCAATATTTGTGTGGCTTAAAAACCATCCTTGCATTGTTGTGCATCATCGACAATGTCATCATCATCAATCCTGATCAATCAATCCTTACATTGTTGTGCATCCTCAACTTATCATCATCAATCCTGATCAATTAAATCCTTGCATTGTTGTGTATCCTCAACAATGTTATCATCATCATCAATCCATCGGTTCGATCGGTCAACCTTAGCTTGGTCTTCAAAAAAATTCCAAACAGAGAACCGATATCGTCACACATGTTCATATCCAAATTGTCAAAATCATGCAAAAAATCCAAAAACATCCAAAACATTGAAAAATCCCAAAAACACTAATAAAAACAGAAAATATCAAAAACATGGAATTTGAAGTACGTCGTCTCTGAGCTTAAACATAGGCAAGGATAATCTTTGATTAGCCCCTGAGACATCAAAATCCAAAAACATCCAAAATAAACATCAAAATCCAAATAACATTCAAAAAAATTCAAAATCTAAAAACATTCAAAAAACATCAAAATAAAAAAAATTCAGAAATAAAAAATTCCAAAAATAGTCATAAAATTAGAAAACCCAAAAAAAGGCTCAAAACATTTCAAAAAGATCAAAAAACATTCAAAAAACCCCAAAAATCCATCCATCCCATTTCGCTTTCACCCACAATAATCAATCATCCATAATAAATCAATCACCACACTCATCCTTTGGCAAAAAAAAAAGAAACAATCACAACAATTAGCAAAAGCAAGCTTCAATCGTAAAATAAAAAAGAAAAGAACAAACCTTTAAAACAAAAATCAAACTCTTGATCACTCGCAAACATGTCAATCAACCTTATATCAATAGCCTATCAATCAACTTATCAACCCATCATCATCCTATACAATGCATGTCCTAGGATATATCATTTCAACAATGGGCATCATTTTGGATATCACCTTGGATTCTTATCCTATCAAAACAAACCCCTTTGGCTAGAGGTATGAAGAACATTGGCCTGTTTGTGTACTTGATCTCTTCTTTTGATTTATCTTATTGTGCTCATTCCAAGGACCTCTCGATGATATTCAAACGAAGGATTTAGAGAGATAGGAATGGGGTAACGATCATTATGTTTTGTCTATTGTGCTTGTTGGACATTCTTGTAATATAAATTGGCGAATACTTGCTTTGTTAGGTACGCCCTAGCAAGGTTTCTGTATGTCAAGTGTGAACAAGAATACTCTTATCTATTTGTTGAGTCAAAGTCCATCGCACTAGGTACAACACCATCTTGGTTCTTTATACCTTGATGCATCGTATCTATGTGTATTATCAAACATAAGGTAAGTAGCCCTTTTAAAATCCCAATCCTTGATAAGAAAATCATCATCTATCATCATCATCATCTCTAATAAAGTCTCATCAGATCATGGACTTGTTGGATCCTCTTGTCATCATCTCATTTATTCTTTCTTTTCTCCATGCTAACATAACATCACTACTGCGTCCATCCTGCATCCACAAACCATTAGCATTATGTATATCATCTCAAATGAATGTTCATCATCATAATATAGATCTATTAGTCTAAGCATTTCATAAAATCATACATTTGCATAATCATATAGGCATCATCGCATCATCCTTCTCAAATGCATTTCATCATCATTTAAGTTGTTTAGGATAAAATAGATTGGTTATTCTAAGCATCTTAAAACCATCTCATTTGCATCATCATCATAACCATCCATTTTGAACCTCTTTATCGTGAGATCGACCCTCAAATTGAATCTTTTTGCTCGATCTCTCGAGGAGGAAATGTACTAGTGTACTTCTTTCTGCTGGGGCATCTGAAAAAATTGGATTTTTTTTGAATTTTTGATCGCGACAAGTTTATTCTTTGAACCAACGTAGCAAGTAAATTGCTTCAAAGAGGGGCAAAATGTAGACACATGAAATTAGCATAGCATCACATTCATCCACTCATTAAATAAATCAAATTCACATTCATCCATTCATCAGGTAAATCAGGTTCATTTAATTCAATCTCAAAGGTCATTAATTTAAATTAAATAAATTAACTTTATTTAATTTAAGCCTATCATCATCCTTTTAATTAAATAAATCAATCCTTTATTTAATTAAATCTAAAATAACCTTTCATCTCCCTTTTATTTAATTTAAATCCAAATATTTAAGTCAAATGGGTCAAAACCAACTAATCTTCACCTAAATTAATCTAACTTGATTAAACTAATATAATCACCCATCACATCCTCTAGCTTTTCCCACTTGCACAAATAAATCAATTTATTGATTTATTAATTCATTATTTTCCATCAACAAAACATCTTTTTGGGAATATTCCCTCAAATTTGAATTTAAAAACAAGTTGACATGTACATCCAACAAAGCATTTATGAGCTCTTACATGGCTCTTACATGTCCCTTGCAAAGGTCAAACTCAACATTTAACTCTCAAATTCAAATTTGAATCTCCCCCTCTTTGGCACATTGACCAAAACTTGCACATTCCTCAACCACTCATAGATTGACAAGTGGCATCTTTCCATTGGATGAATGTTAGTCCCACATTTCTCAAATTTGGACATTCATCCTTCAATCTCATCTATAAATGAAGAGATCCTCTCCTCATTTGATCATCCACAAATTATGCAAAGTTACCATGCTCAAATATCTATCAAATTTCATCTATCATTCTTGAATGTTAGCTAGGTTATGCAGGTTTTTAGCTTGGAGCATTCACCATCCTTCATCAAAGTAGATCAATTATCATCAACACATCAAGCTTGCATCATAGGAGTTGGGAAAGGGCTAATTTTCACATAAAATTGGCACCAATTCCCCCATGGGATCATGAGTTTGCTAGTTTAATTAGGATTCATTCTCTATTTTGTTGTTTTCATTGTGTTCTTCATCTCTTTTCCTAATTTAAGCTTTGTGAATGGATTTCATGGGGAATCCTTGTTCTTGCTTGCATTCTCTAATCTAATGTGTTTTTCCACATTGTTTTGTAGGTATTAGGATCAAGGTTCGCACAATAGGTTATATAGACTATGAATAATATAATCAATGGTTATCTTATTTGTCTCTGTTGGTTTCTAGTGGATGTACTGTTCTATTCTTGCTCATTAATTCAATTAATGTATGTAAATTCTTGAATATAACAGTGGTTTTGAAATAATTTGTGTATGAGGATGCTATTAAGAAGTAAATTTTTGAGATGATAAGTGGAAATATTGTAATGCAACATTTTCAAGCCTTCAGGTATTGCCAAATATAAAATTGTTATCTAATCATGTGGGTATTTGGTTTGACTCCATTCCAAGAGTATGGTATTGGTTTAGCAAAGTAATTAAACTATAGTTGTGGTGACCAATTCAACAGCTGATCACAAAATTAACATCGACTTAGTTTTCAATCTCTTTCTGGGTGTGTGTGAATCTTAATGAATTACATTTTCTCTTGTTTAAAGTTAGTCACTGCCATTAAGGTCAACCAAATCTTTAGGGTATTATGTCTATTTAACATTTAAGGATAATCATTTGTTTATTCTGTGTTTGATACCTAGACACACCAATATCTATAAGCACAGTATTTAGGATTACCCTCCTAGGTTTTACAAAGCCCAGAGTGAAGAAGCAAAGGCCTGAGAACCCTTACCTATGTGTTGGCCAATCCTTACCCTTATTGATAATTGAATCCTGACAAGTTCATAGGTATGTGGTAAGAATAAGTTTGGCTCTTAAAAAATAACCAACAGAAATGGCGACTCTATTGGGGAACTAATTGAGAAAACCTTTACAGTAGATCATTTTTCCTTTATAGAGTCATGAAGGTTCTAAAATAAAATTTTCACTAAAAGTGGGTGGCGACTTAGAAAAACTTTGTGCCAGTGAAAATTGTTTGAGGAAAAGGAAGCTTAAAGTTAAATAAACTGGTGAAAGAAACTTTGAATGTTGTTTAATTTTGATCCTCTACAAAGGAGGTGGCGACTCTATGCAAAGAACCTAACAAAGCATAATTCAAAATATCTACAAATATATCCAGGTGTTTTCCCCTATTTTGATTTGCAAGAAGAAATAAATTTGTATGAAAGCAATTTTTAGAGATGTGGAAGAAATAATTTATTCCCAATTAAGTGAATTAAAGCACTAGGGAAGGGAATAGTGGTAGTTATTTTACATACTTTTGAGGTGAAACTTGTATTATCTAAATGGGGTGGAAGATGTATGCTTATTTTTGAAAATTTTCTTTTAGAAAGCTTTAACCTACATGAGTATATTTGAGCTGTGCATCATTATAATCATGATGAGGTAGTTTATCATCAACTATGAAGTTAATATTTGAAAATTGAATAAAGACACAAGATAAATGTATCATTCCCATGTATTTCCTAGTAGAATATCAAGTAAAATTATGTCGGGTATGCAACTCCTATCATGCCCTCAAAATAAGTTCTCTATTGAGAGATATAAGCCATTAAGTTTTGGTGGTATTAAAGGTTTCCCTAACAAGATTCCTGATGATATTAGGAAACTTCTACCAAAATTTACAAGGAAAAATTATGAGCTAGCTTCCAGAAACCTAAATGCATTCATATATTTGATGGGTGATTTTGAGATAAACCATGAGGATGTTGTCATGAAGTTATTTTCTTAGTCATTAAAAGAGGATCCTAGAGACCGGTACTCATATTTACCATTATGTTCTATAGCTTCATGGCATGCTTTTATGATAGAATTTGTGGAACAATTTGGTGAAAGAATCAGTCCCAATGAGATAAGAAAAAGATTTAGGGAAATTGATCAAGATGAAGAAGAGTTGGTTCCTTCTTTTAACCTCTGTTTTATGAAAGCAGTAAAAGATATCCCTAAATACTTAAGACCTAGTGATGCAGAGTGTTTGATTATATATCTTGGAAATTTTGACAATAATATGATTTATTTGACAAGGGATAAATAACCTACAACATTGCAGTAGGAATTTCATATTGCTATGGATATTGAAAACACTATGAAATACTTATTGATGAAAGGATATATGGCTACAAGTGTTTGTTCTCTGGATACACATCATAAAAATGAAATAAATAAGGATGAAAAGGATGATCAATGTGATGATACTTTTGATATCTCTTTTTTTTCATCCTCACAACATACTAATCATGAAAAAATTCAGAATAAACAAGTCAACAATGTTCAAATAATGATGATCAGGAGTCGTTAATTTAGAGGTTGTCTAGTATAAAGAGATATAAGGAGGAATCACCATATGAGTTGTTAGCAAGGTTTTTGGATTCCTTGTTAGAAATATCTAAAAGGTTATGACCTGAAGATTCAATATCCATAGACATATTCTATGAAATTTATGAGCCAGGGCTCAATACCTTGCCCAAAGACTTGAAACCTCAGGATTTTGATTAGATAATTGATTGGATCAGAATTGTTAAGGAAGCAAAACATGATTGAAAAAAAAAAAGGTCTCAAAATAGCAAGGGTGTTAACCTTATTGAAAAAGATCAAAATATTACCCAAAGAATGGATAACAATATGGATGATGATATTGTCATACTTGCAAATAATGTTAATGCACTTTTAAAAGTTGACAACCAGGGTAGTGAGGATGAAAATTCTGATTACTCTCATGAGGAATACAAACCTTTTTGTGAGGAAAACTTGAAGGAACCTTTCTTTCCCAAGGTATATGACTATGTCAATACTCATAAATTTTTTCCCTCACTAGTAGATAAATAGATTGCATGTGATGGATTCTTGCAATACAATTCAACTATTTCAGGATTAGAGCATCCTGATGATATGATTGGTGATGAATTTCAAGACAAGAATGTTTATACTCATAATGTAGAGCCCAAATTTCATGAGATTGGTAATGCTCGTCAACAAGGTCCTATTTCTGAATGTTTACATGAAGTAGAAGTAGTATGTACAAATTTTATGGCAAAGATGGACATGATTGTTTTTAAACAAAGTCTTGTTGAGGAAGGAAGTGAACAGATATACTTGGGGGAAAAAAAGCTATGTTCAAATTTCCATTGGTCCTACACACATGAGTTAGTAAACCTATCACTTAATGGTGCATTTGAATACCCTACTACTAATCATATCAATTTTGAACTAGTTGATCCATCCTTGGAAACATTTTGTTTCAAGTTGAACAATGATAACTAGAAAAAAAAATCAAATTATATCAGTGATCTTGAAACATAAATTCTCACTGATGTATGGGATGATATGAATTATTCCCTTTATGGGAATGATCTTGCTTTAAGTAAAAGTAAAAGTGCTATGGATTATGAGAAATTAATTTTTTAGGAAAATGAAGCATTGGGAAACATAATTGATTTATATTATTTTGATGAATATGAACACCAGCTTGAACAAGAGCCTGTCTATGAATGTTTCGTGTTCATTGCATAGAATGAATATGATATTTTCCCTTATGTTAATAGTGAGAAAATAGATTACGAGTGTTTCACTTTCCCTATCCAGTTAGATGAGCATTTGGTGGAGTACAATTGCAAGTTTAGTTAGATAGAGTACTCCATTAGTCATGTGTTTCAGTTAATGATTGACCAAAATTCAAAGTCGTACAAAAATAAGAGTAACAACAATAATTCATAATGGCTAGGTTCATGATACATGAATTATTAGGGGATGGGAAATTCATGATAATAGTTTCATCCTTAGCTTGATACAGATAGTGGAAAATAATGTTTTTGATAGAGGCAAGTATCAACCCAAAGTTTAGTGTTCTGGAGCCACGAAGTAAAGTTGAAACATGGTTAAATTGTAGGGTGCATATTGATAACTTGCACTTTAGGGGAAGGCTTTAGACAAGTGGATATTTGATCTCCAGATTTAGGTCCTTATGACCTATGTAAAAATTGTATATACTTCTTGGTTGTCTTGGTTTTGTCCTTTGTGCTTGGTCTACTTCACCCATAATTTTGGCATCTCACCATGCTTGCGAGAGGCATGTGTCCCCAACAGGACCCACTAATGGAACTCCTCAATAATTCTCTTGGTTCCCTTTTTAAAAGTTTGCATACTTGGCTTGGAACCTCATTTTTGGCTTAGGGTTATGTTCCTCATCATTGTTTTAGGGTTTATGTTGCCAAAACCTTTCAAAATTGACATACAAGCCTAAAAAAACCCTTGGCTATTCTAATTTTGCATTGACCTAATGCTCCCAATATCCACTCATTCAAGTTTCCTCTTATGCCATTAAAATCATTGTTTTCACAACCCCTTGGGTCTAGGTTTGTCGTTCACCAAGTGCATTTTTAGCGTTCAAATTTCCTATGGTCAGGCTTGATTTTCATGACTTAAATCTTAAAACTTTTGTCCCTAAGGGTCAAGTTCTTGTTGGCTTAGTAATGGCCCCCTTTTAAAATTAACTCTTGTAGCATGTTCAAAATTAGGTTTTTACGTTGGTCATTCGATCATCAAGGGTTGATCACCACCATTCCTCGTGCACCCGAGCATTTTTATTCCTTATTATTTTATTTGCATGGGCTATCAGGAATTAGACACATGTATGATGCAATGGTGGGACCAGTCCCCTTGGTAAAGGTAACTGGCACCATTTTAAGAAGATCAATGGTTGTCATTAGTGGGACTAGTGCTCGTGGAAGGCCAACATGTGTAGCTTTGAGAAAGTTCAATGACGGACACCTCAACACATGTTTTCATTAGGACCATTCCTTGAGCACCCATCTGTCTTGTGCATTGACGAGAGATAATCACATAGGATAGTGGGCAAGGTGACATCTGTCACTTTTTATGGGAACTACTAGGTTTTTGAGATGGCATGTGTTTTTGAAGATTAGAGATTGACAGTTGATGGTAGATGATGTGGGTCAATCTTGACCACTCCCTACCATCCTATGAAGGGTCCACTTGAGTCCCATGTTTTTCAATGGGAAAGTGGGAAAACACCATGTGGAACATTTCAAAGGCTCAGAAAAATTCAAATGGAGATAAGGTTTTGCTTAAATATTGGCCAAGACTATTCTAGGATAGAAACGGTGCTAAATTAGAACTAATTCTTGGGCACGCATATGAAATTTGGGAAATATTTTTTATGGACGTCAAATTTGTCAAGTGCTGGTACATGTGGGGAGGTGAAATTGAAGTAAGGCAAAGTATAGGCTGATATTCTAAAGTTAAATCGTGATCACTCCCCACTCTCTTACTGTGATGAATTATGAGTAAATTAATTCCCATGGGCGAGCAAGTAAATGTGACACGATAGGTTTTGTTAAATGCTAAGCTTGTGGCTAATATACAAGCTAAGTGAATGTTTATCTCACTTGAGTTTTCTAATTATGGAGAAACATCAAGTGCATGCATTTGATTTTGTCATAATTAATCATCCTGATTGATTATCTGTTGATTCACTTCAAGGTATGATTGACGGTTGAGGTTCAAAATTAGGGTAATTGATTGCTTGCGTTCTCACACAAGCTTTAGAAAATTAATGCAGAAGATCTAGTTGCTCTATTAATGAATATCACCTACTTGTTATTCTCACCATTTGATTTTTTGTGATAATTAAGAGTCTGGGAGTAAGTGTGTGAAGTTGTTCAGTCAAGAAATGGGTAAGGTAAGTGTGTCTATCAGCCTAGTCGAAAGGTCCATGAGACTCAACCCTCTTGAGTCTTAGGATGATTCCCCCTAGAGTTAGCAAGATATGTGTTAAATCCCTCTGATTCCTAAGAAGAAAACAAGAGTTGTCAAGAAGTTTGCACAGGTGTTCTCAAGCGTGCTTATCATCTGAGAAGGTGAATTATCTCAGAGGAGTTGGTCTTGAAAGGGTAAGGAGAAGAAAATTGATAGGCCTAAGAGGGAAGCTGCGAGAAAGAATAAGTATCATTAGGATTATATGGGATGTCATCATTCTCCCATTGAAGTCTCAGATGATTCTTTTGAAAGTGGAGTTGAAATTGATTCAGGTTACCACCAATATCTCATGGTCGTGACCGATTTGATTGATTTTGAGGATAAGGTGGTGATAGCTACTCCACTTTCAATAAGGAGATTAAGCAGAAGTACTTTGTTGCTGACAAGGCAAAGTAGTATCTCGTTCCCTTTCTGAGTTGGTTCTTAGTTTTTGGACCTTTGTGCTACCTCATTGTGATGTGGGTCTTTGTTTATTTGTGTCTTCGGTGTTGATGGTGACATTTCCTGACTTGGTGTGAAGTTGCATGTTTTTGATGTTGTGATGGTGACACTTTTTGAAGACTGGTGGGTCTTTTTTGACTAACGGTTTTTTGGAGTTTTTATTTTTACCTCCCTTTGTTCTACAAATGATTACTTGTAACTGGTTGGGGAATATTTTTCATATTTTGGTGGAATTCATTTTTTCATTTTGAAATGAAAGTGAAATGTAGGTGTAATTCAAGTCAATGCTTGTTGCTCCCTTGTCTTATAAAAGGGATTTCAAGGCTGATTGCAGAGAGTGGTTAGTGGGTAGTTTTCCTTGAAGGGGTTATACACAAAGAACAAAATGGATATTAAAATTTCTAGTAATATTTTTTAGGGATAAATTGAGTCGATATGTATATGGCTTTTTATAATAACAATGATAATACGTATAGAAAAATGGTATAAAGTTTTTACATGTTACTCTCCTATGTATAGGTTATACAGACTATGAATAATATAATCAATAGTTTCCAATGGATGCATTTTTCTACTCTTCCTCATTAATTCAATGAATGTATGGAAATCCTTGAATATAACAGTGGGTTTGAAATAAGTCATGTATGAGGATGCTAGTAAGAAGTAAATTGTGGAGATGATAAGTGGAAATATTGTAATGCAACATTTCAAGGCTTTAGGTATTGTCAAATATAAAATTGTTATCTAATCATGTGGCTATTTGGTTTGAATCCATTCCAAGAATATGGCACTGGTTTATCAAAGTAATTTTACTACAGTTGTGGTGACCAATTCAATAGCTGATCACAAAATTAAAATAAACTTACTTGTCAATCTCTTTCTAGGTGTGTGTGAATCTTAATGAATTACATTTTCTCTTGTTTAAAGTTAGTCACTACTATGAAGGTTAGCCAAATATTTATGGTATTGTTTCTATTTAACATTTAAGGAGAACCATCTACTTATTTTGTGTTTCATACCTAGAGGTCAGTATCTGTAAGCATAATATTTAGGATTACCCTCCTCGGTTTTATAGAGCCCAAAGTCAAGAAGTAAATGCCCAAGAACCCTTACCCTTATTGATAATTGAATCTCAATTTTTTTTTAGGTATGTGGTAAGAATAAGTTTGGTTCTTAAAAAATGACCAACACGGAGCACTAGAGCTCTACACTATGTGCAATATCTTTTGCTGCTATAGATTCTTCTTCTTCTTTTGTCAGTTATATTCTTCTGAGCATTCCCTCCTTGTTCTTCAACTCTAAAAACATTCTATTCTTCCTTTTTTTCTTTCTTACCTTTTCCAAAATTTTCCGCTCATATTCAAATTCAACCACCAGAAAGTAATTCATTTCCAGAAATATTAACTAGCCAGTGGGGATGTTAGATGTGGCAAAGGGGGGGCATGATCCCAATGGATCTCTTCTAATTGAGCATTTAATGCATTTGGCTAATGTTGCTCAAGATTATTAATTCCAACACTCCCCCTTCATCTTGATCCTTTCTATTTTTCATCACCATTCAAAAGTTTTGGAGCTAAATTTTGAGAGAAATGTCTTTCTGGAGATTTTTTTTTTGAGTTATCCTATTTGCACCTGTATTGTGTTCTGGAGCTATCTTTCCTGAACCTATTCAAATTTCTGACACTTTTCTGAGTTTCCAAAATTGAAGTTCTGGAGCATTCCATCATGCCAAGCCTATCTTTTAAGCGTTCAAAGGAGTCTTTTGAAAATTCCTTTGTGAAAATATCAGCAAGCTATTGCTCAAATCTATAGTACTAAAAGTTCAATCTCTCCATGCTCCACCAACTCCCTTATGAAATGGTAGTGGATTTCAATGTGCTTACTTCATCCATGAAATATGGGATTCTTATTCAAGGCAATAGAAGACATGTTGTCACAAACTATGGTTGTACCATATTCTTGTTTCTCATTCAAATTTGCAAGGATTCTTTCAATCCAAATAGCCTGACATGCTACTGCATTTGCTGCTACGTACTTTACTTCTACTATGGAAAGAGAAACTATGGGATACTTCTTTGATTCCCATGATATTTCTCTTGAACCCATGTGGAACACATATCCTGATGTGCTCTTCCTATCATCCAAACTTCCTGAATAATAACTATCCATGTATCTAACTAGTTGAAACTCATTAGAGGATATATACATAATGCCATAGCCTTTCATGTAATTATCATACCTTAGGACTCTCTTCCCTGCTCGCTAGTGTGTGACCTTAGGTTGCTCCATGAACCTAGAAATAAGACTTATCACATACATTATATTAGGTCTAATTGCTATAAAATACATGAGGCTTCCAACCATACCCTTGTAGTGGGATGGGTTAAGATCATTGTTGCTATCTTCTTTGCTTAATTTTGGACTTTTAGCTATTGGAGTTGGGGCTAGTTTGATGTCCAACATTCTAAATCTTTTCAATATTTGATTGGAATAATTTATTTGTGAAATGAATATTCCATGCTTTGTTTGTTGGACCTCTATGCCTAGGAAATATTTAATCAATTCTAGGTTTGTCATTTCAAACTCATTTTTCATTGCCTCTTTGAAATCAACAATGAAAAGATTACTATTCCCTATAAAAATTAAATCATCTACAGACAAAATAGAAATAATAATTTTACCATTGGATGCCTTGATGTAGAGTGTGGGATCACTACCACTTTTACTAAATCCATTGCTCAACAAATATGAGTCAATCCTATTGTACCATGCCCATGTGGTGCTTGCTTCAATCCATAAAGAGCTTTCTTCAACCTATATACCTTTTTTTCTTGACCCAAAACTTCATAACCAAGTGGGTGCTCCACATACACTTCCTCTTTCAACACTCCATTCAAGAAGGTGGACTTCACATCTATTTGATACACCTTCCACTTGTATTGTGTTGCAATTCCTATGACTTCCCACATAGTTTAAATCCTTGCATCTAAAGCATATGTCTCATCATAATCTCTCCCAAATTTTTATTTGTACCCCTTGACAACTAATCTTTCATTATGCCTCTTCATTCTTCCATCAACATTTCTCTTGGTCTTATAGACCTATTTGACTCCAATTACTTACTCGTTGGGAGGAAAATCAGTTAACTCCCATGTTCTATTCCTGTCTATTGCATCTATCTCCTCATCCATAGCTTCAAACAATTTTTTTTTCTTTCACAACATCCTCAAAATAAATTGGATCACTATGAGAAAATAATTCAAAATCCATACTTTCATCAAACTCTTCATCATACCTTTCATTTTGGTAGATCTCCCTTAGACTCTTGGTCTTTCTTGGCATTAGGGAGGCGAAAGTGGGGTCTGAAATCTCACTATTGTTGTTGCTTTCTTGAGAAGACCTTGTTTGTGCATTGGTTTGAAGTGATCCATAGCTATTGGGAGCTATTAGGGGCTATATAGCATCATCTTGTTGCACTTCATACTCTTTTTCTTCATCAATCAGTGTTGTCATAAGTTGTACAAAGTTGTCAATATCTATCAAGCTATCCCATGACTCATCCTCTAAGAACTCCACATCTTTGCTGATAACTATTTTCTTGGTGACCGGGTTATACAACCTATAGGCTTTGGACTCTTTACTATAGCCCATGAAGATGCACTTCTCACCCTTGTCATCCAACTTGTGTCTCTTCTCTTTTGGCACAAGTGCATATGCCACACACTCGAACACTATCAAGTTCTCAACCATCCACTTGAATTTTTTCCATGTCTCTTGTGGAATCAAGTCACAAACTTCCTTTGTAGGACTTCTATTTATCAAATATATTGTTTTTGCTACAAGTTCACCCCAAAATTCATTTGGAAGTTCTTGGCTTTAAGCATACTTCTTACCATCTCCACAATGGTTTTGTTTTTCCTCTCAGTCACTCCATTTTGCTGTGGAGTATAGGTTGTTGTTAGCTCCTTCTTAATTCCATGTTGCTTGCAAAAATTAACAAATTTATTGAAGGTATACTATGCCCGTCTATCTGAACTTAGGACCTTGATGAAATGTCCACTCTCCTTTTCAGCCTGGGCCTTAAACACTTTAAACTTGTCAAATGCTTCAAATTTATGTTGTAAGAAATAAACCCATGTCTTACAACTGTAATCATCTATGAAGGTCAAAAAATATTGGCTCTTACCAATAGAAATTTTTTGCATAGGGCCACACAAGTCAGTGTGTACTAGCTCTAATGGTGCTCTTTCCCTTCTAGAATTACCTGATTGGAAAGGCTGCCTATGTTGCTTGCCTAAAATGAAAGCTTCACATCTACCAATGGGCACTACAATGGTTGGAAAACCTCTAACCATACCCTTCTTTGACAAAATATTCAAACCAGCATAACCTAAGTGTCCATATTTGAAATGCCAATGTTTAGAAGGGTCTTGAATGATTGTCTTGAAAGCTACTTGTTGTTGTACTACTATACATTTTCCATGCCTGGGGGTTGTAGCTACGAACTGAGCTAAGAAACACATCTCTAACCTCAAAGGAAACATTCTATTCTTTTTCATTGGCACTGCTACAATTATTTTCTTGCTTCCATCCTTCTCAGATATGATGCATTCACCCTTTTCCATCAACACTTTGTAGCCTGTTTGGATCAGTTATCCAATACTCATGAGATTTTGCTTTATACCAAGGGAAAAATATACATTGTCAATCTCCTTCTCACCTTGCTTGGTTTGAAACATAATAGACCCCTTTCCCACAACTGGAACTATTTCATTGTTCCCCATTTTTATCTCAGATTTGACATTTTTATTGATTGAAGAAAATAAACTCTCATTACCATTCATGTGGTTGATACATCCATTGTATAAAAACCATACCTCATGAGTGCCTTGCTTAGCAATGTTGCACATGATGAAGGCCTTTAACTAATTACCCTCAACCACATTTTCATCAATCACATTTGTACTTTTCTTGGACTAACCATGTTTCTTTTAGGGTTAGAAATGGCAGATATCTAACAATTAAATGCGGATCTATGTAATAAACAAAGAAACTAAAACACACACAAAATAAATCATAACACAGAGAATTTAATGTGGTTCACCCAATCTGGGCTACATCCACCAAACCACAGCCATCAAATAATTTTATTATCCAGTGTAAAACCTATTACAATCTTGCGAATAATTGTGTTTTTCATCATACAGTAATACCCATCTGAACCCCTTTTTAACAAGCTTAGAAGCTTCCAAATTTTAGGGTTCTACAAATCGGATTTTTCTTTTTTCATTGATTTTTCCCTTTTTCAGTGATAGGGGCCGGCAAGGATAGGGGCCAGGGTGTACAGTATGCCATGGGCTATACAGTATAGCATGATCAATCGCCACATACCAACAGTTTCCTTTCCCAGCACTCACATGCATAATGACCAAAATTATGGCAATAATAACTCCCAACATTGCTCTTGTCAAACATCTGACTCGAGTTGTTCTTCTTGGCTTGTCCGGAGCTAGACTGAGAATTGCTTGCTCCCTCTTGGTTGTCTACTCATCCTTAGCTATCTTCTACAACACCTCCACATTTGTATTTTCCTCTACCTTTGCCTCTTGAGCTTCATCCGGAGTTGTTTCTACCTCTCCCCCTACCTCTTGTGTTGGCTTGAGCTTTGGAAGCTTGCTCATGGGAAGTATTTGCAAACCTATTTAGGCATTTCTCATGGGTTTGCAAGGAACCCATTAGCTCATCAACGATCAATGTTGAGAGGTCCTTTGCCTCTTCAATGGTAATCACTACTGCATCAAACTTTGAGGGTAGAATTATGAGGATTTTCTCCACAATTCTTTGCTCTTCCATGGCTTCTCCATTCATCCTCAACTGGTTTATCAAACTAGAAATTCTTGTGTGAAAGTCAAAGATAGACTCACTATCCTTCATTTGGAGAGTCTCAAAATCTCTTCAAAGCTATAATTGGTTTGGAGGATTCCCCAAGCCTCTTTTGCATAAATAGTTGTTGCTATTCTAGGAAATATAGCCTCTATCAAGGCTACCTCAATCAAACCGAGGGATTTGGCTTCATTTTTTCTTTTCTCCTACAACTGATTCTTTTGAGCATTGCTCAATGTTGTAAATGCATTTGGGTTAGTTGCATCTGTGAACCCATTTTCTACTAACTCCAACAAATCATTTGCAACTAAAATAGTTTTCATTTTCTTTTCCTAGACATCATAGTTTCTACCATCAGACATAGGTGCTTGCTACCAACTCCTATTTTATCCTCCGGCCATTTTTTGTAAATGGGGGAAAACTACAAATACTTAGAAAAAAAATCTAGGGCTTTAATAGACACGCTTTGATACCAAACCGTTGGGAAAAAAATTGAATCCCAATAGAAGTGGGCAAAGATGAAAACATAGAGACCAAGGAGTCAAGACAAGGAGATAGAATAATTTTCTATTTCATTCATACACAAAAAATTACATTAAAAATTTTTACATACAAAATTCAAAGCTATGGCTTTGTATTTCCTTCATACAACAAACTGCCCAGATTCTGACACAACGAAGCTTTCTATGTGTTGCTTTCTGTTGTTGCTATAAATATTCTAGAGCACTGGAGCTTTGCACTCTATGCAATATCTTCTATTGTTGTAGATTCATCTTCTTCTTCTTTCTATTTTGTGCTCCTGAACATTCCCTACTTGTTCTTCAACTCTAAAAACATTGTATTCTTCCTTTTGTCTTTATTATCTTTTCCAAAAACTACTGCTCATATTCAAATTCAACCACTAGATATTAATTCAATATCAAAAACATTAATTGGCCAGTAAGGATGTTAGATGCGGCAAAGGGGGGGGAATATCCCAATGAATCTTTTTTGACTGAGCATTTAATGGATTTGGTTGATGTTGCTCAAGATTATTAATTCCAACACTCTTATCGTTGTCTATCTTTATGATTTGGGGTATTCGAAAGCACCATTTTTAGCATCCTTTTAACCTACAAGGTAAAAATTTATGGAGGCCTCAAATATCCTTGCATTGGCCATGTTTTAACTTCTGCAGGTGGTGGTTTAAAATGTAGGTCGCGCCTTAGTTGGTGTTTGGAGCCAAGCAAGTAAAGGGGTCGCATTCATGCTTGGATTGAGCTAGCAAAACCTATTTGGTAGAGGTAGGGATCACACATAAAACCTTACAGATCTTCATCTGCAGGTAGCTCTTCACCTGCATGCCATGAAGCATCATGCGATGCATTGATAGGCTACACCATATACACAAGCACCTTACCTTCCATTCACCCGCGCTATTCTCTAAGGAGATGATTCAATTAGAGGTGGTGCAATTGGTAGGTTGCTATTGACTTGCAAACTTGCGGCATACATTTACACCTAAGTAGCAGCTAAGTAGTTCATCTACTTTATCTTCTCAGTGCATTGAATTGGCTTGATTTGTGGCACTGAATCCACATAGGAAGTGTTGTGCTTGAATTTAAGGTTGTGTAGTGTGATTTTCTCTTGGACCTTTCTATTTACTGTGTCATGGGAGTGGTAGATTAGTCGCAAGCCATGGGAGCTTGGACGTTGCTTCACATAGCCAACACCCATCCTTACGCAACCGCCTCATAATTTATTCACACACAGCAAAAGGAGACTTCTACACTTACTCTCAAGTTCACCTCTAAGATATTAAAGTGGCAGAGGTGTCAAGCATTCGTGAACGATTTAAGGAATCGGTAGGTTGGCATGTTGATCTTTCCTTTGTATGACTAACATTTATTACCCTCACACAATTCATTGACTTGGTCACTACTAGTTACATTTTTATTTAATGTTGGGATATCTTTAACATTTATTGTTATTTGATTATACTTAACATTTAGGTTACATTACATGTTACTATCAAAAGTGTTATAGCCATTAGTGGTTTCCACAAAAACTTTATCTTTTTTAATTTTGCTATTAGTCATTGTAATTTATAAGACTTTGTAAAAGGGAAGGATTTCTTGGAATAATTTGCAAACGGGAGGGGACGGGGGAGAGGGGGACTTTCATTGAATAATAAGCATCTCATTTTATATTTTTTGTCATTTTATTAAGGTTTGAAAGGAATATGTCTTCATTGTCACCTCATGACAAAAACTTGTAATAATTCAAAACAACAAAATAAGTTTGTAAATGCACTCACATAAAGTGCCACAAAACTGAATGTATGTTCCATAGAGAGGGAATTTAAGAAATTTTGTACTTAAGGAATTTGGGAAATTTAATACTTACATTGAATTTTAAAGTTTAATGGGGAGTTTGTGTAGAGACTTGATTTGAAATAATAGTTATGGATCCTCATGATTCTTTCCTCATGGTGTGTGTTTCCTTGATTTTCCATCAGAAAAATGGATCCTCGTGATTCTTTCCTCATTCATGTGTGCCTAAATGCACACCCTTTTTTAGTTTCTTATACATCTCTAAATTACTTGCACACTTTTGTGCTCCATTTTAGTTGGTCTTCTTATTCTCTTAGCATTAACTTGGGTGGATTATGACAGTGTTGTGTTATAATAATGCTTCTTTCAATGAAGCACTGGAGGAATCTTCTTTTTTCAAGGTCTCATAAACCTTGTATCTTGATTTCTCGTATGGGAGGGTATTTCAGTGGATCATATTTTTTAAGATTCTAGTACTTCTAATGACAATACTATTTTTGTTTTCAACATCATAGAATTTGATTTCCTTTGTATACATGGTTGAGTAGTATTCCAATGTTCACTCATGCAATGTTTTGTATCTCTTCTCTTGATCTACATTTCTTGGAAATTAATTGATTCCAGCATAAACTAATTCATCTTCAAAAGAGTTTGCAACTTCTTCATCATGATGTTCCTATCATCATGGGATATCTTTTTCAGAAGGTCTTAAATCCTTCTCTTTCTCTTTTTCGAAGAGGAGTTTTTTTCCCACTAGGTTTTCTCCTTTTTCCCCATTTGAGAGATAATTTATTTTTACATGGGTACCTAACATGACCTCGTATCTAGGACCTATTTCTATCTATTTTCATTTTTGTGATATGCCCAAGTATCACTTAAGGGGGGTGTTCAAGAGAATAATTTATCTATTCATTGTACTTAAGTGTACTTAGGTTGATGAGGTTAGATAATATCTTGTCTAATTGAATGTGCAACCTTTTCTAGACCTCTAGAGGTTACCAAGTTATTTGGGAAACCTCACCTACTGCCTTTTTGAGGTTGGAATACTTTCCATCTCACCTCAAAGGTCACTCAACACTTGGCATCAAGATTGATGACTTGGTCAAATAGGTTGTTGGTTTGCACATTCCTAGTGATCCTAAGGTTGACACCTATGTGACACTTGTCTATTCATTTGTGTCATTGCATGGGGCACTTTTCAATCCACATCATAGGTGGATTATCTCTTCCTTGCCTATATATACACGACTTTTTACTCATTGTAATTTGGGTCAACTAAATACAAAAGCTCTTATTGTTCACGTGTTCTTGTTTCTTATCTTCATGATCTCCTAATTCTAATAGGTGGTATTGTGTATTGTGTTGTGTCCCTATTTTTATGTTGTGACCATTACAATAGATTAGTAGAAAGATAGGAGAAATATTTAATCACCAAACCATATAAAGAAAGGATAAATAATAGCACTTAAGAGTAAGGACAAGTCAGATCTAAAATAAAAAATTTGAAATAAATGTTAGATCAAAAAATGTATTGAGGGTTTTAAGGTAGAGTACATTTGTCAAGTTAGCCAAAACAAAAAGAAAAATAAGGCCACACAACACACTTAAGATCAAATGAACCTATGGACATAATTTCAAGTGTAGAGTGGAATACATTAGATTAGATCAAATAATATTAGATAATAAGCATGACCATGTGATAAATAATAATTAAGGAAGGGAGAGAATAGTTGGTTCTATGAGAAAAGATTTCATTCCAACTAATAAAGAAAACTAAATCGACATACATTAGAAATTGAAAATGTAGTAGAAAAGTGTGTGTATGGTTGAGAATATTTTTTCATAATTTATTTGGGTTGCTTTCATGTTCAATCTATACTATTTATAATTTTAAGTTCACTTTGTATATAAGATAGCACGATGTCTGGTCGACTTTGTTCTATGAATTTTCTAAAAAATAACTAATAGATGGTGATATCTTTATCAGTTCTAAGGTTTTTCTATCAAGCTTGTATTTAAAACTACCTTTATTGATGGTAACCCTCAAGAATGCACGTGAATTTTAGAATGATTAGTAGCAGATTTCCTTAGATGCACTCAGATGAATGTCGTTACACAATTTAGATTCCTTTCTTGATTTCAACTTTTGAATTCAAATATAAAATGATTGTTCTTGTATGATCAATTGATGTTAAAATACAGAAGATAATTATAAATAATTGAAATGAATTATGTTTTATACACAATCATAACACAAAGTGTGAAGATTTATGCTAAGACAATTTAGAAACAAAGTGTAAGATGGGGTTAGCCAATGAAACACTTGATTTTAAGTTTTGAATTCAAGTGGATCAAGATCATGGTTACAAGGATAACACCAAATGTAAAGATTTATTCTAAATCAGCTTACAACCAAAGTGTAAGATGGGATTAGTCAGCGAAACACTTGAATTTAAGGTTTGCATTTAAGTAAGTCAAGATTATGCTTACAAGATTGACCTAGCACCCATGGAGATGAATAGGACTAGATAGCCAAGCTAAAACCATATCCAATAAAATTAAGATAGATAACGTGAAGATAATTAATAAGTAAGATTAAACATATAAACCTGGCTATACACAATGATATACCATTATTATTATATAAATATATTAAAACATTATCTAAATTAAATAGGAAACAAAATGAGAAATCCATTTTTCACCATTCCACATGTAAATTAATGTATGTGTAATTAAAGTAGTTTTTAGTGGCACTTGTTTAACGTGGCGAACAGTTAAAAAAGACAATTAAAAAGCGAAGAATCCAATATAAAAGATGGTTGGCATGCCAAATTATCTGCGCTATCGCCAATTCGCTCAAACCAAAACGTTCAATCACAAATTTTATCATCTAATGTGCAGAGGCCGGCCTTCAAGAGACATTAAAGTTCCTCTCGGTTGAAAGAAGCGGACTTTTGTTTTATATATGATAAGAATTTGATGGTATTTTGATGTGTTTCTTCGGGTGCAGAACCACTCGATTGCCGGTGGACAGTTTGTCCTAATCAAAATAGTATTCTGTTTGATAGGT
This sequence comes from Sequoia sempervirens, assembly GCA_007258455.2. Taxonomy (NCBI): domain Eukaryota; kingdom Viridiplantae; phylum Streptophyta; class Pinopsida; order Cupressales; family Cupressaceae; genus Sequoia; species Sequoia sempervirens. The sequence goes on along the minus strand of VDFB02256132.1, from coordinate 182,978,577 downwards.
GACTAGGTTGGCTTCCCAACATTCCTTCTCTTCTTACACCGAATGAAAAAGTTTAATTGTAGGCGGAATTGCCGATGAAAACAAGACGATGAGAATGAGGCGGACAATGAAACGGTATTTAATGATGTTGTATGAAACAAACATCCTCATCTGAGCTAACCCATCTTGTGTGATTTGTCTTGGACAAAAGTAAAAGAGGAAGGAAAAATGGCAATGAAAATGCATAGCGCAGATCTGGTTACGATGGTTAGTTATAATGCTAATTGCAGTAGTAATAATGGTTAGAATTAGCGTTGCTTCAGGACAACCATTAGCATGCTATTATTCTGTGTGCTTCACCAATGACTATTGTGTTGGATTAGACAGTGGCACCCCCTACTGCTGCGACATTGACAGCTGTGCGAAGGGACTCGGGTATTGCGCTGCCACATGCTAAGTACCAAGTCTGCTTCTATCAGTTTCTTGTGTTTCTGTATTTGAGCAGGATGCTAAGTATCAAGCTTCTGATGTTTGTGAAAGACTGAAGCATATATTCCTTCTAGAATCTCTATGGAAGAGAAAGGATATTGACGAAGATAAAATTAAGCTATTGTACTTTATAGAATATTTAATGAAGGATATGCTTGATTGGTATATGAAGACTTGCCCAAGATTTGATAAGGATTAGGAACAAGTGAAAGAGGACTTCCTAGCTAACTTTAACACTATAAATACCATCTGAGAATGTGAGAGAGATGAGGGAACCAGTCCAAAGGACAAGAGAATTGGTAATAGGCCATGATAGAATATTTAAAGAAGTATCTCACAAATTAAAGGAACCATTGACATAGAATTAGAAGGTGGAATGGTTCACTTTTAGATCAAAAAAATATCAGAGCAACATTTATGAGAGGATATTTTGCAAATATTTAGATGTGATAACCATGCTCTATCACATTGAAGTACAACCATGGAGAAAAGTAGATAAAGAATGTGAAAGTGAAATAATTATATAAATATAATTAGCGATCAAGAAAATTACTTTGCGCCAAGACATAATGGAAAGAGAAGACAATAGTAAGATAAAAAAAACATATGGTGCTTGCATTGTTTGAAAGAAGTCCATTTAAGAAATGACTACCAAAAGGAACAAGGAGAAAAAAAGGGAAGAAATAATCAAAGTAAAAATCCAAGTAGTACCGCAAAAGCTCTAATCAGTATATATTGTGGGCTATGCAAAGAATGGGATGACTATGAGATGGATAACTATCCATCTAAGGCATTCAACATAAGAAACGTAGATGATTATTTGGACCTTAGATCTCCATTATACCTATGACATGATAATGATATAGATCAAAATATGGCCTATGTCAAGGGACTTGCGGGGTGACCCTTGTATACATTTGATATAGGATAGAGACAACCCCCATGGAGGAATAACCAAAATGAGAACACATTGCAAAATACACCTCTATAAAACCATCAAGAGGATGATAGCCATTTCAACTATAGAGGAGGCCAAGGACTTGGAAGTGGCAACCACAAAAGAGATAATACAACATGCTTTAAATATAGTAATTCTAGCCACTATGCCATAGAATGTTGTTCAAACAAAAGAATTGTTTTCTATTTTGTGATAATGAAGACCAATATTTATATGACTGTGAAAGGGCCCAACAATAATTTTAAAATTCTCTTCCCCAATCTAACAATGATGATCATCAGTTGATAAAAAGAAGATCAATGGTTATTTGAAAAACCCCTTCATAAGGGGCTAGAGGATGTCAAAGAGCAAACATTTTATCATCAAATATGTCCAATGAGGAATATTCTAGAGAAGAATACTAACCAAATGTAATATTTCAGAAAAATAAAAAAAACAAAATAATAAAAATGATAAAGCAGTGGTACATCCTTGACAAGGGACTGATACAATTGGTAAAAATAATAAGAAAATAAATAAGGAGATATATGAGGATTCAAATTTGGAGGAAGATGAATATAGCCACTTCTGGCATACAAAAGAACAACATGATAAAGTAGTGGAAAACACTAAAAAATCCATTATATAACATCATAATGAAGAAACTGGGTTTTCTTCATAGGAAGAGGTGATCATGTTGAAGTAGTTGGTGTCCTTAGCACAATGAAAAGATTTATTACTTGAAATTACAACAATGAGGTAAATACTAGAACATACACCCAAACAAGTGCAAATTCATAGAGTATCAAGAGACTAGAATTGAAAGAATGGAGGTCCATAATAATAACTACATATTTGAATAGCCATAAAGTACAACATATCATGGGAGATTTGGTACAAACATAAACACTATACTCACAACCACTTGGAATAAATTTGGAACACCTAACTTGGTAAGAAATCTATTCAATATTAGCTTAGAAGATGGCTCTGCAATGCAGACAATGGGCACATGGAAGAATTGTAAAATTATTGTTCAAGGCCTTAATTTGATAGTAGATTTTGTACTGGTAGAGATGAAGGAACCCTTTAACACATTTTGAGCACTACTAGGTTTGAAATTTTTTGTAAATGTCAATGGAGTAGTAGATTCTATATAAGAGGAATTTCATTTGCTGATGACACTAAGGTCATCCGTATTCTCCTAGATGAGGATGAGGATAGTTAATATGTGGAGGGAATTGTCTAATAAGGAGATGAAGAAGATAATTCAAGATTGATATATTGAATCTCTATATTTCCTACTATAGATTGGTAAATGTATGGACTATGTAATTGTATTTTATACTTTTCAATATATTGAAAATGCTAAGAAAGGTAGTTGAATCCTATAGTTGGAGTTCTTACCTTCTCTTAACCCATGGTGGTTGTATGATAAATTAAATAGGTTGGGGTTAATGAATTACTAGGGTTTGTATTAATGATTTGAAAACTTAGGAAACTTATATTTATATTCCTATCGCAATTTGGTTAGGCTTACAATTTAATATAATTATCATACCTTACCCTTTCTTAGGTAGAAATGTATGTATTATACTTCCTTCTAGTGTATCTTATAGTTTCATGTTGACATGTGAATTATTCAATAAGGTTGGTTACTAGTGAACTAAGTCATAACTAGAACTTATCATGTATGTACAAGAGCCTCATTGCGATCAACAAATTTAAAATTACCATTTTCAAACTATGAAGCCTCTGATCTCATTACATAGGCACGGTCATCATGGATGAGACCCTGAGGCATAGGTTTGGTCCTTAGGACTTGTCTTCCAATATTTGTTTTGAATTTAATTATTTCTTTAATGAAGATATAATATTTATGCTACATTTATGCTTCTCTTTATAACTTAAATGGTTATGATGTACCATATTAGTCGTACAATTTAAAAGAATTTCATGAGACAAATTAATGGTTGTATGTTCAATTTATTTATTTTCTAATGCACACAAATCTTTTGAACATAGACATAATTCAACATAAAACCAAATTAAGTTGATTCTTATGGATGGTGTTAGAGTGAGTAATTTATCTATTCACTATACTTAAGTGTACTTAGGTTGATGAGATTAGACAACATCTTGTCTAACTGAACATGCAACCTTTTAGACCTCTATAGGTTACCAAGTTATTTGGTAAATCCCATTTGCTACCTTTTCTAGGTTGAAAGATTTCCCATCTCACCTCAAGGGTCACTCAACACTTGGTATCAAGGTTGATGACTTGGTCAAGTAGGTTGTTGATTGCACATTCCTATTGATCCTAAGGTTGACACCTATAGGACACTTGTCTTTTCATTTATGCCACTTCATGGGGTACTTGTCAATCCACATCGTAGGTAGATTTACTCTTCCTTGTCTATATATGCAAAGCTTTGTACTCATTATAATTTGGATCGACTAAATAAAATAGCTCTTATTATTCACTTGTTCTTGTTTCTTATCCCCATAATCTCCTAATTCTTATATGGTATTAGATCATGGGTAAAATATATTTAGGCCAAAGGTGAATGAAATTGTATTTGGTTTGATTCTATTACTGTATTTTAACAATTTGTAGGGACCATAATTCCAAATCTGAGCAGCGTGGGGGTGGCTTGAGGTGGCGAAATCAAATGCCACATCACCTCTTTTCATTCCAGAGACCTCACAAAGCCCTCAATTGCTGAATTGAGGGAAAATTTTGGGTTGATCTGCATCAGGGTTCGGTGTCTTGAAAGTGAAATTTGTAGGTTCTGCAACCCGTAGATCTTCACCCCTCTTATCGTTGCTTGTCTTTATGATTTGGGGGCATTCGAAAGCACCTTTTTTGGCATCTTTTTAACCTGCAAGAGCACATTTCCAGGGGTTTGAATTAGAGTTCAGGGTTTTAAATCTGGAGGCCGAGGGGTTTAAAACTTGCTAAGGCCTGGAATCTCCATTTCGCCGTCTGTGATTTAACTTCTGCAGGCCATTGTCAAAAATGCAGGTTGCGCCTCGGTCTTCGGAGCCAAGCGAGTAATTAGGCTCCACTCACGCTTGGACTAAGCCTACAAAATCTGATTAGCAGAGGTAGCGATCGCGCATCAAACGTACGTGGATCTTCATCTGGAGGTGTCTCTCCACCTGCAAGCCTCGAAGCATCGTGTGCATGCATTGAGAGGCTAGACCATATACATAGACGGCTTACCTTCCATTCACCCACGCCATTCTCTGAGGTGGCGTAATTGGCATGCTGCTATTGACTTGCAAACTTGCAGCATACATTTGTACCTAAGCAGAAGCTAAGCAGTCGATCTGCTTTATCTATGTTTCCTTTCTCAATGCATTGAATTGACTCGATTTGCGGAATTCAATCCATAAAGGAAGTGTTACGTTTGTATTTGGGGTTGTGCGATGTGATTTTCTGTTTGTTTAACCGTTGGATCCCTTGAAAGAGTTTGTTGTGGCATGGGAGTGGTAGATTAGTCGCAGGCCGTGGGAGCTTGGATGTTGCTTCACACAGCAAACGTCCATCCTCACACAACCCCGTCAGGGTTCATTCGCACGCAAAGAAAGGAGACTTCTAAACTTACTCCCAATTTCGCCCCTAAGATATTGAAGTGGCAGAGGTATCAAGCATTCTTGAAGGATTTAAGGAATCAGTTAGGGTGGCGTGATGATCTTTCCTTCTTACGACTGGCATTTCTCACCCCCATGCAATCCATTGACTTGGTCACTACTGGTTACATTTTTAATTTAATGTTGGGATATATTTAACATTTATTTTTATTTAATTATACTTAACATTTAAATTAGATGACACGTTACTATCACAAGCATTATAGCCATTAGTGGTTTCCACAAAAATTTAAGCAATTTTTTTTTGCTATTTGTCAAAAACTTCTAAGAATTCAAAACAACAAAATAAGTTTGTAAATGCACTTACATAAAGTGCCACAAAATTGAATTTATGTTTTTTAGGGAGGGAATTTGGGAAATTTTGTACGTACACTGAATTATAAAGTGTAATGGGGGGTTGTGTAGAGTCTTGATTTGACATCATATTTGTGGATCCTCATGATTCTCACCTCATGGTGTGTGTTTCCTTGCTTTGCCATCACAACAGTGGATCCTCATGATTGTCGCCTCATTCATGTGTGCCTTAATGCACACCCTTTTTCAGTATTTTGTACATCTCTACATTTCTTGTACACTCTTGTGCCCAATTTCAACTGATTTGCTTATTCTCTTAGCATTAAGGGGGGTAATGATAGTGATGTGTTATACTAATGCTTCCTTCAATGATGTAGTGGAGGAATCTTCATTTTTGGAGGTCTTGTGAACCTTCTATCTTTATCTACTGTATGGAGAATTATTTCAATGGATCATATTTTTTGATATTCTAGTACTCCTAATCATAATACTATCTATATTTTCAACTTCATAGAGTTTGATTGCCTTCATTTACATATTTGAATAGTGTTCCAATGTTCACTTATGCAGTGTTTTATATCTCTTATCTCAGACTACATTTTTTGGGGATTTGTTCATTCCAGTAGACACTAGTTCATCTTTAGCAAAGTTTATAGATTTTGCATGCTTAAAGAGTTCTTTATCATGATACTCCTATCATCATGGGACATCTTTTTTAGAAGGTTTTAAATCCTTCTCTTTCTCTTTTATGGACATGATTTTTGTTCCCATTGGGTTTTCTCTTTTTTCTCTATTGGTGAGTGAATGCATTGTACATGGGTACCTAACATGGCCTCGTAGTTGGGACCAATTTCTATCTATTTTAACTTTTGTGAACTCCCTAAGTATCACTTAATGGGTGGTGTTAGAGTGAATAATTTATCTATTCACTATACTTAAGTGTACATAGGTTGATGGGGTTAGAAAATATCTTGTCTAACTAAATGTGCAACCTTTTAGAACTCTAGAGGTTACTAAGTTATTTGGTAAACCTCATGTGCTACCTTTTTTAGGTTGGAAGACTTTCCATCTCACCTCAAAGGTCACTCAACACTTGGCATCAAGGTTGATGGCTTGGTCAAATAGGTTGTTGGCTTGCACATTCCTAGTAATCCTAAGGTTGACACCTATAGGATACTTGTCTACTCATTTGTGCCACTTCATGAGGCACTTGTCAATCCACATCATAGGTTGATTACATCTTCCTTGCCTATATAGGCAAGGCTTTGTACTCATTGTAATTTAGGTCGACTAAATACAATAGGTCTTATTGTTCACTTGTGCTTGTTTCTTAGCTCCATGATCCCCTAGTTCTAATAGATGGTCTTGTATATTGTGTTGTGTCCCTATTTTTATGTTGTGGCCATTACAATAAATTATTAGAAAGATAGGAAAAATATTTAATCACCAAACCATAGAAACAAGGGATAAATAATAACACTTAAGAGTAAGGACAAGTCATATCTAAAACTAAAAAAGTGAAATAAACGTTAGATGTATAAATGTATTTATAGTTTTGAGGTAGAGTACATTAGTCATGTTGACCAAAACAAAAAGGAAAATAAGGCTACACAACACAATTAAGCTCAAATGAACCTAAGGATATAATTTTTAGTGTAAAGTAGAATACATTTGATTAGATCAAATAATATTAGACAATAAGAATGATCATTCAATAAATAATACTAAAGGAAGAGAGCTCAATTAGTTGATTCTATGAGAAAAGATTGTATTCCAACTAATAAAGAAAGCTAAATTGACATACATGAGAAATTGAAAAATGGAGTAGAAAAGTGTGTGTATGGATGTGAATCTAGTTTTTTTCATAATCTATTTGGGTTGCTTTCATATTCAAGATACTATTTAGAATTGTAAATTCACTTTCTATCTATGATAGTGATGTCTGGTCAACTTTGTTCTATGAATTTTCAAAAAAATAACTAATAGATGGTGATATCTTTGATTAGTTTTAAGGTTTTTCTATAAAGCTCATATTTAAAACTACGTTTTATTGATGATAACCCTCAAGTATGCACATGAATTTTAGAATGATTGGTAGCTAATTTCCTTAGATGCACTAGGATGAATGCCATTACACAATTTGGATTCCTTTCTTGACTTTAATTTTTTAATTCAAATACAAAATGATTCTTCTTGTATGATCAATTGATGTTAAATTATGGAAGATAATTATAAATAATTGAAATGAATTCCTTTTAATACACAATCGTAACACAAAGTGTGAAGTTTTATGCTAAGACAATTTAGAATCAAAGTGTAAGATGGGGTTAGCCAATGAAACACTTGATTTTAACTTTTGAATTCAAGTGGATCAAGATCATGGTTATAAGGGTAACACCAAGTGTAAAGATTTATTGTAAGTCAGCTTACAACCAAAGTACAAGATGGGGTTAGTTAGCGAAACACTTGAATTTAAGATTTGTATTTAAATATGTCAAGATTATGCTTACAAGGTTGACCTAGCACCCATGAAGATGACTAGGACTATATAGCCAAGCTGAAGCCATATCCAATAAAATTAAGTTATAAATAACGTGAAAATAATTAATAAGCATAAGACTGAATGTAAGTAAGATTAAACATATAAACCTGACTATACACTATGATATACCATTATTAATATATAAATATATTAAAACATTATCTAAATTAAATAGGAAGCAAAATGAGAAATCCATTTTTCACCATTCCACATGTAAATTAATGTATGTGTCATTAAAGTCGGTTTTAGTGGCACCTGTTCAACGTGGTGAACAGTAAAAAATGCAATTAAAAAGCGAAGAATCCAATACAAAAGATGACTGGCATGCCCAACTATTTGCGCTATCGCCAATTCGCTCAAACTAAAACGTTCAAACACAAATTTTATCATCTAATGTGCAGAGGCCGGCCTTCGACAGACATTAAAGTTCCTCTCGGTTGCAAGAAGCAGACTTTTGTTTTATATATGATAAGAATTTGATGGTATTTTGATGTGTTTCTTCTGGTGCAGAACCACTCGATTGCTGGTACAGTTTGTCCTAATCAAAAAAGTATTCTGTTTGATAGGCGACTAGGTCGGCTTCCGCACATTCCTTCTCTTCTTACACCGAATGAAAAAGTTTAATTGCAGGCGGAATTGCCGATGAAAACAAGACGATGAGAATGAGGCGGGCAATCCAGATGGTATTTAATGATGTTGCATGAAACAAACATCCTCATCTGAGCTAACCCATCTTGTGCGATTTGTCTTGGACAAAAGCAAAAGAGGAAGGAAAAATGGCAATGGAAATGTGTAGCGCAGATCTGGTTACAATGGTTGGCATAATGCTAATTGCAGTAATAATAATGGTTAGCATTAGCGTTGCTTCAGGACAACCAGCAGCATGCTATTATTCTGTGTGCTTCACCGACGACTATTGTGTTGGATTAGACCGCGGCACCCCTTACTGCTGCGACATTGACAGCTGTGCGAAGGGATTTGGGTATTGCGCTGCCACATGCTAAGTACCAACTCCTTTCATGCCTTCTATCAGTTTCTTGTGTTTCTGTATTTGAGCAGGATGCTTGCAATCGTCTCACCTTCGTTTCCCTGATTGTTGTAAGGTTTATTTTAGTAATGTTCGCTTCTTTCCAACAAATTAAAATTGTTGTTGGAAAATGTTTTATGGCCGACTACATTGTACCTTTTGAGGGGGTGGGTGCGCTAGCCCCTTAATATTTTACCTATGGTGTTAAGAGTACTTATATTGTGGAGTAGGATGGTCTTTATTTTTAATGTATTTAATAATTATTAATATTATGAAATTTGTCAATTAATTATTCGATAGGTTATATATAGTGTGAGATTTGAGTTTCAAACAAGTCTCATGTCTGCAAATCACTATTGAATTGTCAAAAAATAAGTTTCACTTTTCATTTAATGATAAATTGGGTAAAAGCCTCCAAAATCTCACTAATCACATAAAAACTAGATAAATATTGATTTGACATTTGAATGGGAACATTTTATTTCCATTTGTAGTGGTTTTTGTCAATTTGATGACAACTTTCTTATCTTATTTGCCTTGCTTTATGTTTTAAATCTGTATGCAAATATTTCATAATCAATAGTACTTAATTTCTCTAAAGAAAAAAATTAGATTTGTCTAAGTTTATTTCTTTCTTATTATTAATTGTTGTTTAATCCAACCACATGCAATTAGAATTTGCATGCACAAACACATACTCTCTAACATATTAACATACATATAGTTTTCTATCAGTGTAATCCTTGAACCTCCTTTAGATGCATTGATAGTGTAAGTAAAATTTTGAGTGAGTTTTTATTTTTTAAAATGTGTGCAATTTATATTTATTATATATATTTTTAAATTGTATTATATGTCTTGAATTTAAAAAATAAAATAATTAATATTAATTAATCTGAATGAGTCTTTTAATATTGTTATAATAATTAAATATAAAACATTCATACTTTTGAATAAATTAAATGATTTATATTTACAAATGCTTTTAAAATTCATAATGTATATTTTTTAAAGATAACAAAACCCATATTTAATGTAATTTGTTGAATATTTTCTATGCATATAAATATAAGAATAATAAATCTATATGATAATTATTCTTTTAACCTTTTTATTATAATAAATATATAAGATAATTTTTTGATAAAGTTTCCTTTATAGAATAATATAATAATCATTGTCGAAGTTTTCTTTAACTAATAAACTTTTCTTGGTTCAAAATTTTTGCTTTATATGTATATTTTTTTGTAAAATGTCAAAGGTCTAAACTATTTATATTAATCTTTTTTTGCTTTATATTTATTAAGTTGTCTTGATTGAGAGTGTCACATTTTTTTTTAATTAGATTAAAACTAGAAGGGCTAGTACCTATTACAAAACATTCATAGAGGAAAACCAAGAACTCACGAGCAGTGAGAAAACTAAAAATGTAAACATAAACTAAAGTTTAAATAGTTCTACCAGTAGGAAGATAATAAAAAAAGAAACCCACAATGCCAATACTAGCACAAAACCACCAAACACCTACAAGCTTGCCAACAACTTGAGATTAGTGATCACATTCTATTCCCGAGACAAGAACTAGACCTTCTTTTCAAAAGTCATAGGCCCCTGTTGAATGGCTTGGGTATCCATTGTGATGTCATGGGCCAAGGTGTCCACCTTCTTGCCTTTCTTCTTCTACATGATACCATCATCCATGCCTTCCGCAAGTTGCTTCCCCTGGCTCTCCCTTAACTAATCCATAAAAACCTAACGGGTGAGGGTAGTATTCTTCACAGTTTCTTTGTTGTAGTCGACGATAACCCTTAGGCATTGCAAGACCTTCTCTTGGTTATGGCAGATGGCATCAATCTTAGTCATTAAATTCTTATTTTCCTCTTTAGTACCAACAATGGCCTGAAGATAACCCAACTCTTTTTCCCACCTTTCCAACCTCTCAAATGACCTAGCCAAAGAAGCAATCATGTCCCAATATTTCTTATTCTCTACCTCCCCATGTCATAGGACCTATTGTTCCAGAACCCTACCTTCTAGAATATGGATTCTTTCTTTAGCTGTGACCAACTAACCCAAGAGCCATTTCATAATATCCTTCTAAGCATTAATAGTCTCTAAAATTTCAATCAATTTTTTGCTTAGGAGGTCGGTAGGTGGGGAGAACCGACCTAGGTTCAGTACCAGGTTCCTCTAGATTGATGCATAGGTTGGGAGCATTTTGTGGATTAGGGTTAGAAATGGGAGGGGTGTTGGGAACCTTCAAGTCATGGCCCTGAGCCGAGGAGTGAATAGGAGAGTTAGTTGTGGTTAGATTCCATGAATCATCATCATCATTAGAGTTATCCTCTGACCTGAAAGAAATGGGTGTGGGGGTGATTCCACAATACTGGTTTACAATTTTTGGCCAAACTAGATACTGAACTATTTTTTTCTAACTAAATCTTCACTTTTGGGCACCTATAGCGGCTAAACCATGAGGAATTTGAAGATGATGCAAACTAGTGATTTGTGACATTTTGTCTATAGATTCTAAATATATTTTTTTCAAAATTTTTGGAATCAAATTACACTTCTTTTCCCATTTCATTTGAAAACTATTTTTTTTTCAGTAAACACCATTTTTAAGGAGTGACACTCACCATATAACACATAACTTTTTTTTTCATGAAGGATAAAATTCTAATTTGTTCGAATTTAAATTTGTAACTATGATATCTAGTGCTTCTAATTGGTTTCATAGTTTTTTATTGAATGTTTTTTCCTTAATCAAGTTTCAAAGTCAAACTAATTACAATTTAGACATAGGCGGACTATATAACACATAATTTTTTTTGTATGTATCGAAATTATTATTATTTTGTTGGATCAAGGAATTCAATATATAGTGCACTCATAATTTTCCAATTTTTTTTGATAATATTCTATTTTTCCACGTGTGTAGAACAAAGAGCTTGATTTTTGGTGAAAAACCTCCATTCACAAGAAATAAAAAATAAATATAATAATAAAATTAAATTTATTTAAAATTATACTTTTTGGGAAGCTTATAATAAGGACTACATATTTACAAAAAATAAAATTTAAATGAATTCATTTAATCCCCCATAAGGTAAATCAAGAGTGGTTTTTTATTAGCATTTTGATAGGTGTAAAAGAGAATTTGTCATAGGTATATGGTTTAAAACTAGTGGGGTTCTATCAAAGGGGGTTTGATCTAAGGTAGTTTTATCAAACCCTCTTCAGTTGGAATGCTTTAAATGGAACTTTTTAAGGCTTAAATCATTATATTTTCTAAAAATATGTGATTTCAGAAAAAATCAGAATCTCCCAAAAATTGTAAACCAACTTTGTGGGATAACTCATGGGAGTGGGCTCCGATAGGGGAGTGAATTTAATAGGGATGAGGAGGATTTTATCATTAACAAGGGCTTTACCTCGGGCCCGGGTGCTATGGTGACGATAGGAGGTGTTTTGTTGATAGTAACAAAGGGGTTGGGGTCCCTAGGAGGGTTGGTGGGGTCTAGGATAGTCAAGGTGCTCTTGCGCATAGCAGTAGGGGAGGGAAGCAATGAAAAATGAAACTTGCATAAGCAAAAAATAAGGCCCTAGTGAATGGGTTATTTCTTGCATTGGCCTAAACATTTCTAATAGATTTCCTAAGCGAAGACATGAGCCAAAAAGGGAAATTCAACTTAATATTATAACTAAGATGGTTAAGCATAGGGAAAAGGTGGGCATCGAAGCATCAAAACCACCCTTTAAGAGTGGTGTACCTCATGAAAATTTTAGCAATGATGCTCCAAACACCAGGCAAGTCCATGTGATTAAAGCCATTTTGTAACTTTTTTACCTTCTCGCCCTCTTTCAGGAACCGTTTCATGTCATCTTGGTAATGGCTTTTCAACTTGCAAGGAATGTAAATCCCTTCCAGAGAAATCCCTATAACCTCCACAATAATCTTAGGGGTCACCATAAAAGAAACCCCGCCAACAATAACAATCATGTCCACCTAAGAATTGGTGAACTCCAATTTTTTTTTAGGGTTAACACACTACATCCCCTCCACATACGAAGCCAACTTCCCCCATTAAAGAATATCCCAAACCTCCTTATCTTTCTTCCAACCATCACAATTAGTAGGTTAATCCTAGACGAAATCCCCTCCCATCATGAAACCCACAAGTTTTAGAGCAAATAAACACTAGTAATGGCAATGGCTATTGAAAAACTAGAGCCACAAGTAATAATAATAAATGCATAGATTGATTAGTGGGCTTAAGTTTCCATAAATGATGACCGTGGAAACCATAAAAATGAGCTAAAAAAAATCCAAATTTATCTCATTTGGACATTACTTTAACATCATTTTGAATTAATTTGAGCACCTAACTTGGCATATGGAGGATATTATCCCATTTTACTAAACTGGGAGTAAAAAGCTCCAAGATTTTCCAATGCATCATAAAATTTATTGCTGCTCCTATACATGTGCTTCACACTACAATTCCAAAGGGCAATAATGAGATTGTGAGGCAAGGACATGGGGTACTAAAGAGTCCGACAAGGAGAGGCAAGCCTAGTTAGCATAAGAACCATGTTTTGCGAGTCCCCTTGAATGAAGATCATCACCACCTTAGAAAACTATAAGATTGAACCCCCAAGTTAACCACATAAGCTAGAAATAACTTCCCCTTGTGGTCACAGATGACCCCACCCCCACCCACCTGACTTGGGTTGGGTTTGGTTGAGTCGTCAAAATTGAGCTTCAGCCAGCTAGGTTCAGGGAGGATTGTCACATTTTTGTTTTTCCATTGATGATGTGCTTGTTGTTCATAGAAAAAAAATACTTATAAAGGGGTTGATCCTTTGAAATTATAATTTTAATATGACCCATTAATGTCTCAACTTTTGAAACTATAATTTTGATATGATCCACTAATGTTTCATCCCTTAGCAACATGTAGCTAAAGGATATATTGATGTGTTATAGATTGTTCAATTTTACCAAAAATACTGTGTATATGAATGAGAACTAGAATATTTTTCCTTGTTCTATTTTGAGTCACCTCGATAGTTATAAATCTAGTTTGTAACTAGAAAATTGATCTATGATGTTAATTAAATTTTTTTAATGGATTTCTAAAAATTTATTCAAGGATTTTTATCTCAACTTTGTAGCATCAAAAATACCTTCATAAGTAGGTATATCTAAACATGTCCATGAATTATAAAATTACTACTAGGTGATTACTATTTCTAGAATGAGAGTGATTATATTCTTTAGATTCTTGCAATTTTAGAATTTGATTGCAAATGCAAATGATTTTTTTTTATGATGAACTAATGATTCCTAGTGATTCAAGGTTCTGGATTTTTATTTTTTAAAATATGTCTAATTTATTTAATTATACTTATTTTCAAATAGTATACTATTGTATATCTTGAATTAAAAATAATAATTAAATAATTAAATTAAATTAATTTGAACTAATCTTTAAATAGTGTTATAATATTTAAATGTAATTTTTATTTTTATTTTTAGATAAATGAAGTAATGTATATTAACATATACTTTAAAAATTCTAATTTAAATTATTGAAATCCTTCTGATCATAAATATAAGAATAGTAAACATACATGATAGTTATTCCTTTTGATATTTTTATACTAATAAATCTATAAGATAAATTTTTAATAGATTTTATTGTAAAAAACAATATAATAATCATTGTTCAAGTTTTCATAAATTAATAACCTTAACTTGACTCAAATATTTTATTTAATATTTACAAAGTTTTCTTGATTGAGGGTTCCACATTTTCATTTATAGATGATGTGATTTTTATTTATAAAAATAATAAATCACAAATTGTTTGATCTTTTGATTGTATACATTTAATATCACCCATTAATGTATCAATTTTTTTAATCTAATTTTGATACATGATCCACTTTCTTAATTCCTTAGTGTAGATACGAAAAATATACTAACACACTTGATCCTGGTTACTAACATCGTTATCTTCTTAGCTAATCACCACTCTTCGCCCCTTAATTAAATAAATCATCATTTATCTGATCAAGTCATTCTCTATTGTTAGTTAAATAAATCAATGTTATTTGATTAACCCTCCTTTGTCTATTTAATTAAATAATTCATTCAATTTATTTGATTAAATCTATAAAGTCATCTCATTAAATTAAATAAATTAAACCTTGTTTAATTTAATCTAACACCATCCTCTTTAATTAAATAAATCAAAATCCTTTTATTTAATCTAAATCACATTCTTCTCAACTTTGATTTAAATCAACCCAAAAATCTAAATCAAATGGTCACATCAACTAATCCCTCATTAAATTAATCAAATCCTGATTAATTTAATCCTAATCATCCAAATCCTCTAGATATTGCCACTTGCACATGAAAATAAATTTAATCAATTTATTAAATCCCTATTTTCTCTCAAAATGACATCTTTAGGAGAATATTCTGCCAAGTTTGAAAATCCTTCAAAGTGGATTTGTCCTTCCAACAAGACATTCATTCCCTCTTACATGTCCTTGTGCATTGAGCCAAGAGGCATTTAAGTCATTCTTTTCTCCCTCCAACAAGTCATTTCACAAATTTGAAATTCCACCTAGTAACATTTATTGTGCACATTCACCAAAATGTGCTCAAGCTTCCTCCACTCACATCTTGACAAGTGGCACTTTCCAATTGGATGTTGAATGACCCCACATTGCTCCATTTTGCTCATTCCTCCATCTTGTCTTTCTATAAATAGAAGGCTTTCCTTTGTATTTTGGATCCACAACTTAGAGAAAAGTTACTCTCTTCACATTGAGAGCTAATTTTAACCATTTGATATCATTTGTCATCATCTTAGATAGGTTATTGCAGATTTTTATCAAGGAATCACATTGTTCTTCATCACCAAGTGGATCAATCATCATCAAATCTTCATCAAGCTTGCATAGGAGCTGGGAAAGGTTCAAATTTTCACATCAAATTGGCACCAATTCCCCCATGGGATTGAGAGTTTGCATCTTAAAATAGCATTTCATTGCTTTCTTGGTTCATTTTCGTCATTTTCCTTCCTATTTGAGCTTTGTAAATGAATTTTATGAGGAATCTTGATTCTAACTTGCATTTGATCTAATATTGTGTTTAGTCTCTTGTGTTTGTGTAGGTCTAGGATTGGGGTTCTACATTTGGTGCTAGAAAGAGGGAAAATCTCAAGTTCTAATCACATTTTTTAACAAAATTTTGTGCCTTTTTCTATTTTTTGGTGTCTACAGGAAACTATGCCGCTATCAGTCTAGTGATTCCATACAACATCGCTATTAGCCTAGCGACACTTCAAACTCCAAAATCTGCCACTACAATCTTCCCGCCCAGAAATTCAAAATTCTAAACTACGACGCTAGTTCAATTCTCAAGTGTAGCATTTTTCAAATTTCAAACAGAGTCGCTGATCAAAATTGCATCGCTATTACACTCTTTATCCTACTACAAAGCACCACTTGCAGACATAGCAGCGCTATACAACACCACTAAATTTCTCAAACAACAATGCATATGCTGGTTGCGTCACTGGGGTGGAGTAAAAATTCAAATTTCTATTTTTTTTGACATGTTCTTTTTTTGCTTTTGATCATTTGGAGTTACTAACTAATTTTCTATCTCTGTTTTCTTGAATTAATTAGTTTTTAGGTGGGAGAAAGGAAGGAGCAAAGATGAAATTTGAAGTATAATGTTATTTTTCCATTGTATCAAGTGTCTTTAGACACTTTTGGAAGTAATTCCAAACTTAAGAATTTTACCTCTTCAAGTTTCTAGGACTCACTAATCTTCAATTTGGGTTTAAAATGAACAAGGTAAAAGGTTAAAAAGAACTTTAGAAAAATTTACTAGATTTGGTTTAAGGTTAACAATTAAACAAACAACTTTCATCTTTTGTTTTGGTGCTTTAAAATGAATCAAATCATTGCTTTGCAGATTTAAAATGAACATTTGCATCTTTGTTTTGTAGTCACTTACTCAAAGTAATATCATCAAAAGATGTATGCACTTCTCTTGCGCGTCATGATGATCTTGAGAATCAAAAGGATTTTGGTGACATTAAGTTGTGTAAATGATTTCCTCCACATTTTATTTGGGATTAAAAAATTGACAAATCTTGTGAGTGTGAGTGGAAAATATCGTGTGTGTTCTCTCTTTGTTTCTCAAGAAATATCAATTGAACTACGAATGTGTTTGCTTGATTTTGTTTTATCTTAGAGGGCCTGCCTTGTGGGAAAAAGTAATCACCCAAGGGAATGACCCAACCGACAACACACTAAAACCAAGTGACTTCCAACCAGTATATAAATGTGGGTACTTGAGGAGAGGAAACTATCATGAGGATTATTTTGATGAGAAGGGAAACAATGGTCTCTCACCGCATGGATGGTCCCCCACGAATTGAATGCCCACATTAAAACCCTTATCTAGAAAAGGCCAAAGTCGTTGATCTATTTGTTGGTGTAAGAACTGTCGTTCTAAAGCTACCCCACAATTTTATAGCTTTTAGTAGAAATGGAAAGTATGCCATGGGAGATTCATGGGTATTGATGCTTGGCTGACCCGAGAAGTGAGTGCACTGTAAGGGGGAGCTTGTGTGGTCAAGCATCTAACCATTCGCTAAAAGTAGGCATAGTTGGACTTTTCCAAGTGAGGATTCAACAAATATAGTCTTTCATATCCATAGGGTTGTGCATGTTCTTGGAAACAAAACACTTTGCTTGATCGTAAACATTACGAAAACAAACATTCAACATTGTCATCAAATTTCAAACCCTTTAGGAAGCAAATATCTTTGACAAAATTCAATTGTTATTTCTTGCCCTAGGGATTCTATCCCTGGAGGTTTCTAAACATTTGGATTTATATCTCAATTTTCTTGCTAAAGTCAACAATAGGTAACTTTTTCCTTGATTTCATTGAAGTTCCACATAATGTACTTTGTGGGATGAGAAGAAGTTAAGACATTAGACATCTAGTTCAAAACCTAATCAAGAATTGTTTGTGGTAGAAGGAAGTCATTAAGCAAAGCTAAGAACAATTCAACCCCACACATGTGTTTCAAATGATTTCATGCAAAATCAAAATCCGAAAACCAAAGTCAAAAGTTCTTAGTCCAAAAGATCATCAAAAGCATCTCTCAATTCTCTACGAATTCAGACAAAGATTGATTTTCAACTTTTACAAAAGAGCTTCAAGAAACAATCCCAATTTGTACTCATTTTATTATTGTCAAAATTCGAGGCTTTTTCAACAATTTGAGCATCTTGTTTAGAGTAAAGCATGTTCTTCAAAACTGAGGTCTTGTAAACAAGAGTCTTTTTTAGGTACACATAGGCTCAATTGAACCTTCTTCCATCTTTCAAACATCAAATCAAAATGATCTCACCAAAAAAATTTGAAACTCTTGAAATCATCCTTTTTGCAAGACATTTTGGAAAAATCCATGAATCGAAATCGTTGAATCAAAACACTAATTTTTTTTGTTTTACTAAGTATGTGTAGATGTATCCTTCTCCATATGCTTGGTTTAATTATCATCAAATCATCTTGTTTTCTTAGGTGTAGGTAGATACATCCTTCTTCGTACACATAGTCAATTTATCATCTTGTGAAAAGGTTTATCCCATAGATAACATCCAACATCTTGGGATATATTTGTTCATTATCCAAAATGAAAGAAATCCAAAACCAAATCAAGGTCAAAATCAAAATCCAAGAATCCAAAAAGTCCCAAAAGTCTATCATGCCTCTCAAGATCTTCTAAGAGTTTAATCATCCATATCATCCACCTTTAACACATTTCACCATCACACCTTTGATCCTTAATCATCCTAGATCTTCTCTTTTTGAGCCTCATTTTATGGTTCAAACAAGATCACAACACAAGAAGAACATGGATACCAACAAAGAAACATCAAATTCAAGTGACCTAAGCCAAACCAATTCTAAAATAAATCTCGTTGGATCAAGCAATCCCCTAACTAATCTTCCTTCATCATCACAAAATCCGCAAGAGGAAGGTCAATTAGAGGATATCACCAATAATTCCTTCAAGATGATGCAAGAAGAGATCATTGAAATGGTTCAAAATCTTGAAAATCATAGGATTTTCAACATCATGACGAAGCTCCATCCCTCACAATATATGCTTTAATTAGCAAAACAAAGGGCTAAACTCCCTTCTGATTATGATGTGAGCACCATTGTGGAACAACCTCTTGAGTTTATGAACCCAATTTCATCCACACCTCCATTCCAAAGCATCACTCAACCCATCCCCAAAATTACATCATCCATTGCTCCAACTCAACCCATTGTTAACAAAGGGAGAGCATTTTTTAATGCACTACAAACACACCCCCTTGTGAATAATCAATATTTGGATGCAAACACTATCTTGGGAAAATTTGTCCCCCAAAATCCATTACATCCATATGTCCCCCTCACCTTTCATGATCCCAATGACCCATCATCATAATTTCATGCAACACCTCAAACCTCTCTCCCTATGACCTCAGAAGGAGAAGGTGCCTTATTTGGACTAGGGGGCATCTTTGAACCTTCATCTTCATTATTTACCCAAGGAAGTATGCCACTCACTTTTCCACCACTTCCACCCTTGCCACCAACATCAACATCAACTCTTAGTTTTGGGTTACCTCTGTTGCTGCCACTCATTCAAAACAATCCCCCAGTCATCAATCAAAGCATCATACCAAATCCTCCAATATTGCCATCGATGTCATAACAACAGATGGAAACCATCCCAATAACACAAGAAACCATTCTCAAATACCTCAAAACATGGTCTCTCAAGGACCAAGAATATCGATTGCACCATCCACTACACAAATCCCTATCATTAATACAATTGTGCCTCTCATCACAACAAAAAAAACCATTCCAAATTTTCCACCACCTCCACCACCAAACTCAAACACGTCAAGCCAATATAACATCACATTACAAGCTGCTCAACAAGCTACCTTTCAAAAGGAACTCCAACAATTCCAAAATCGACAAGCTGCACAACTAGTTGCTCAGCAAGTGCGAGCACAATTAGCTACACAACAAGCTCAAAAGTAGCACAAACTGCTCGGGCCACCCAAGTAGTGCAAGTCGCTCAAGCCGCTCAAGCTTCTCAAGCTACACAAGCCACACAAGCTGTACAAATTGCATAAGCTAACCAAGAAGCACAAGCCTAGGCTCAGGTACAAGTGCAAGATCAAGCCTAATACCAAGGTCAACAAGAACAAGAACAAGCACAATACCTTGCACAACAACAAGCATACCACCAAGCGTTGAAGAAATATCAAGAGTAGCAAGAAGCAGCCTAACTAGCAGCCCAACAATAAGCATTGTTGGTACAACAATAACATCAAGCTCAACAACAAGCATTATTGGCACAACAAAAATAGGACCAACAACAAGCGTTGTTGATACAATGCCAAGTACAAGAATACTTGGTGTAGAAAAACATGCAAGCACCATCCACAAACACACCAACCAATCCACCCATCCCTTCAACAAGTGAACCACCGCAAAACACCTTCATTCCACCCCCTAATCCACAAGATGACGTAACAACACAAATCAAGTTGATCTCACAACAAGTGTTTGATCTTCAGTAAGGGAAAACCAAAAATACACCCAACAATTTGTGTCCCTATCCATTTGACAGGAGTCTTGCAATGAAACCATTCCCAAAGGAATTTGAAATCCCCAAATTTGATAAATACCGTGGGATGGGAAACCTTGAAGATCACATCAGGGAATTCCAAGTACATTGTAAGGAAGTCACATATGATGATACATATTTGATGTGGCTATTTCCTAGAAGTTTGGATGGCCAGGCCATGGAGTGGTTCTCTCACCTTCCTCCTAGCATCAAAAATTTCCCAGAGATAGTAGACGAATTCATAAAAAATTACGCATTCAATATCAGTATGGATGTCAGTCTAGGGGAACTATCAACTTTTAAACAAGGTAAAAATGAATCATTTTCTTCTTTCCTGCAACAATGGTGATCCAAGGCCAATGGAGCAAATGGGTCATGCCAGAAGAACAAAAAGTTTGCACCATCATCTCCAATCTGGAGGGAACCTTGGAATTTCATCTTAAGGTGAAAGGTATCACCACATATGACCAATTGATCTCCAAGATGCTTAACATTGAATGAGCCCTTATTGCACAAGGAGGGACACCCACATATTCTAAACAACAAAACAATTGCCTCGCCACCAGCTATAATGAAAAACCTCACACATGGGTGAAAGACATAAACATTACCAACAATGGTGTTGTCGATGGAAAATTTGTCATCAGTGCTGCTTGGAAAAGCACACCAACACCCTAGAAATAACCCCAAAAAAACAATCAAAACAATTGACAAGCTAACATTGTGACTCAACAGCTAAACAATCAGTCAACAATGTGCACGATCAAAGGAGGCCACCCCAGTGAAATAAAAACACCCCCAAGTGGAAGTACACATCCCTTGGGGAATCAGCTGAATCCATCATGAAGAGGCTAGTAGAGGAAAAAATCATCGCAATCCCTAGGAACCTAGGACAACTATCAAGAGCCCTTGGTGAAACTGTCGTGGTAGAATGAAAATTGTGTTAGAGTAATAAGTTATTATGCTTAATTAATTACATCACATTGATTAATTAATTAAGTCACTTATTCCTCTTTATTACTTAAGCTAAACTTAGGCACATTAATAATTAATTATTAATTAGGTCCTTGACCTCAATTTTCCTTACAACATTCTCCTAGGACATCCATGGATCCATGGGATGTAAGCAGTGGCATCAACCTTCCACCAATGTGTCAAGTTCACATACCAAGGCCAAGAGGTCACTATCCATGGGGATCTTGAACCCTTTTCTTACTGCAAGATCCTAGAAGAAAAATATTACAAAATCCCCCAAGTGCCTAAGAATGATCAAGGCCCTTCAATTGCATACATTGATCCAACTACTCTTGCCTCCACTTTTGTGATAGAGACACCCACCATCCCCACCATCTCCGATATCAATGTCATTATCCAGGACAATGGGTGTGGACACTATATAATTCCAAAAAATGATTTTGTGGTAGGAGAGTTACCACAATCTCCTAGGTCACGAGGATGACCAAAATCAAATGATGCTTCCTCATCCCAAACCTTTACAATAGGCTCCTCCAGCTTCAGAAGTTGGGGAGATCTCAACCAAGAAGTAATAGAAGAGGACCCATCCCATCTTATGTACCAAGACAATAGACCAACAATTGATCTACCTATGGATGATAGCAGTAAAGGCTTACAAATGATGCTCGCCATGGGCTATTACAAAAATAGAAAGCTTGGACAAAATGACAATGGGATTCTAGTACCCATCATTCCTGAGACACGAATGAAAAATCTTGGCCTCGGATTTACCCCTCCAAGTATAACCATATGTGGCCAAAATCCCCTGGTTAAGAAGGTCAAAAATTCTCAACAAATGACAGTGGCCCTTCAATTACCTGTATCCACTAGTCTGCCTTTAGAAAACTTCACCTTTGACATAACCAAGGTCTGTAGTAGTAGTGATGATGAGGAAGATTCCAAAACTGACTTACCTATGCTTTTCGATAATTCCTCTCACCTCATGATTAGTATTGTGTCATTTGAGTCAACTAGTCAAACCAATGAAATCAACCTAGTCTACCCCCAACTCATCGATTACAACCAACAAGGACTGCCAATTCTGGAAACTTTTGAAAATGATGAAGCACTCTCAAAATTCATTGGACTATGAAACATGGTACCATGTGGAGATCACAAGGTTGGGTTTCATATCATTTTGGACACACAAGCTTACTACGGGAAGACGATTGAATCCTTTAGTTAAAAAAGTGAAAACTTGAGAATAATCTCAAGGTCTTTGAGTGAAAACAACACTATGGCACTCTTTGACCTTAAAAAAAAAAAAGGACATATCCAATGGTGAAAAACTCTCGGAGGTGCCCGAGGATGAAGGGTTCAATCTTCCTCTCAGTTCTCTACATCATAAAAAGTTAGCGGTTCTAACCGAGAAGTTCAACCCAGTCAACTTGGGAATAGAGGAAACTCCGTATATCACATTTTATGCTAAATCATTGATGTCAGAAGAACAAGAGCTCTTAGCTTCCTTCTTAAGGGAGAGAAAGGTTAACTTTGCATGGAGCTATGTCGACATGCCCGAGCTTGATCTGGAAATTGTTATCTACCATCTACCAGTTTACCCTAAAGCAAAGCCTATCAGACAAAAACTCAGAAAAATGCATCCCTAGATAGCCTTGTTATTCAAAATGGAATTAAAGAAGTTACTTGATGCAAGACCTTCATATGGACAATCGACTATCTAGAGTGGGTATCAAATCTAGTTCCTATTTCAAAGCCCGATGGGGGCATCTATATATACATAGACTTCAAAGACCTCAACAAACCATGTCCCAAGGATGACTTCCTACTCCCCAACATTGATATGATTGTGGATATGACCACAACACATGAGTGCTTTCATTGATCGATGGATTCTTCGAGTATAACCAAATCATGATAACCAAAGAAGATCGACAAAAAACAACTTTTACTTGTCCATGGGGGACATATTGCTTGAACATGATGTTGTTTGGCCTAAATAATGTTGGAGAAACATATCGGAGGGCCATGACCATAATATTTCATGACATGAGCCATAAGATTGTAGAAGATTATGTCAATGAAATATTGGAAAAATCTAGAAAGAGAAGGGACCACATAGCAGCATTGAGTGCCATTTTTGATAGACTTGAGGAATACAAAGTCTGCCTTAATCCAAAGAAGTGCGTGTTCGGAATACAATCAAGGAAGTTCTTGGGATAGATTGTGTCCATGAGAGGAATTGAAATAGATCTTGCTAAGGTAAAGGAAATCCTCGAGATGGAGGCACCTAAGACATTGAAATAGTTGAGAGGCTTACAAGGCAGGCTCTAGTCCATCTGCGAGTTCATGGCTCAGCTAGCAGACAAGTCAATCTTGTATTCTCACCTAATCCACAAGGGGGTCACATAAAAATGGTACAAGAAGTGCAATCAAGACTTTAACAAGATCAAAGAGTATTTTCGCACACCTCTAGTGCTTATGCCACCAATCCTAGGAAAGCCTCTAATCCTCTACATATCAACAACAACTGCAGCTCTCAATGCTCTCCTAGCTCAGCACGATGAAAATGGAATAGAGAGGTCCATCTACTACATCAGCCAAACCATGGTAGGGCATGAGTTAAATTATTCCTTCATCAAAAAAGTTTGTCTAGCAGTGGTGTTTGCCTCACAGAAGTTCAGGCACTACATGTTAACATAGAAAATCAAACTCATTGCCAAGATCAACCCACTCAAGTATCTACTTTCCAAAGCAATGCTCAGAGGAAGGATGGCCAAGTGGGTCATGATCCTATCAGAATACGACATTGAGTACATGGAGAGGAAGGCTATCAAAGGACAAGCTATTGCAGACCAATTGGCAGAAGTGCCAATGTACTCACAAAATCTTCTAATTTTAGAGTTCCTTAATGAATCCATCTTCAACTTGAACATAGCAGACCACTGGTAGTTATAATTTGATGGCTCCTACGTACAACATGGATCAGGAGCCAGGGTCTTTTTCATCACTCCACAGGGAGACTGCATACCAAGATCCTACAAATTGGCATTTCCCTGTATAAACAATATTGCAGAATATGAGGCTCTAACCATAGGACTCAGAATAGTAGTGTAGTGGTATATCATGGCGCTCAAGGTTTATGGGGAATCACAACTAATAATCAATCAAGTGAATGAAGAGTATCAGACTAAGGATTACAAGCTAAATCCATACAAGAAATTAGTGGAAAGTCTTAAGGAATCCTTCATCAAGATCACATTCGAGCAAATAACTAGAGAAAACAATAGAGTGGTAGATGCCATGGCGACAATTGGATCCCTATTGGATATCCCTCACAATGTCCCAAAGCATGAATTCCTGGTAGAGAAGCTTCTCATGCCTGCATTGGAGGTACTAGAGTCAAAATTTGTGTGTGAAATCATTGGTCTCAGTGATCCTTGGTACCATGACATATACACTTATCAAAGAATAGGAGTCCTCCCAACTGACTTTTAAACCTCGAACCTTAAGAAAACCTTTGTTAAGAAAGTATCTTGATTTGTCATCCTAGGAGATACCATTTACTGTAGGAGCATAGAAGGAACCCTATTATGATGTCTAAACACTGAGGAGGAATTGACCACCTTAACCGAGCTACATAATGGCATATGTGGTTCACACTAGAGTGGTATGACCTTGGCCAAGAAATTTTTGAGGATAGGGTATTATTGGCCTACAATGGAAAGAAAAGCACATGACCATGTTAGAAGGCATCTACAATGTCAACAACATGGGGACTTCATCCATGCACTAGCTCAAGAGCTACACCCTATTGTCACACCTTGGCCCTTTTCATAGTGGGGTATCGATGTCATTGGAAAAATCACCCCCACCTCATCTAGTGGCCACAAGTTTATCATTACCACCACTGAGTACTTCACAAAGTGGGTGGAAGCCATACCAATGACATACATAACTAGAAAGTAGATATCTAATTTCATCTTGAACTATTTAATATGCCACTATGGCATTGGGTGATCCCACAGTAGTGGTTTACAATTTTTGGCCAAACTGGACACTGATATTTTTTTTTTAACAAAATCTCCACATTCAGGCACCTATAGCGATTAAACCGTGAGGAATTTTAAGATGATGCAAACTAGAGTCTTGTCACATTTTTTCTGTAGATACTAAAAATATTTTTTTCAATTTTTTTGGAATCGGATTGCCGTCTTTTCCATCTCCCATGAAAATTGGTTTTTTTCAAAAAACAACATTTTTAAAAAGTGATGCACACCGTATAACGCATAACTTTTTTTCCTTGAAAGATAAAATTCCAATTCTTTCAAATTTAGATTTCTATCTCCAATATCTAGTGCTTCCACTTGGTTAGATAGTTTTTTATTGAATATTTTTTCTTTAATCAAGTTTCAAAGTCAAATCAATTACAATTCAGACATAACACGACCGTATAATGCATAACTTTTACTGTATGTATCAAAAAAATTTATTTATTTTTTGTTGGATCAAGGACTCCAATATCTAGTGCACTCATATTTTTAAATGATAATCTTCTATTTTTCGACTTGTACAGAACAAAGAATTTTGTTTTCAGTGAAAAACCTATATTTAATCAAACTTAAAAAATAGATAGATAATATAATCAAAACATGTTAAAATTATATTCATTGGATAGCTCGTTTTGAGGGGAACCCAATACTAGTTGGGTTTTTGAGATCTTCTCCATTTTCATTCTCAAATCGAGCTTCGAAGTGCAAAATTCTCAGCAATTTTGGTGCCTTAGGGAGCAAGGGTGAAAAAACATGGGTTCAGCCGAACAGATGTTCGGTCGAAGAGAATAAAAATGTTCGGTCGAACAGGTGTTCGATCGAACCAATGTTCAACCGAACCCACTATCCATAGAATAAAAAAATGATTTTAAATTGGTTCGACCGAACATTCTAAAGATGTTTGGTCGAACACCTTTTTTTTAATATTAATATAAATAATATTTATATTCTTCTTAAATGATAACTTAAGAGAAAGATATGGAGAGAGTGGGGGTAGGCGACAAGGCTTAAATTTGATGGCCATATGACCGTATTTAAATATTTTTGCCGAAGAATACAATCAAAATTTTAAGAAGATTGTAAAAGGAGATATTTGGATAAACTATCAAAATTTATATAGAATTATACTGATATATATGTTTGATTTATATATAATTTTACATACACTAAGGTATATCATAATGTTTTAAGGGCACCCTTGAATAGATAACTGTAATTAAAAAATTTGTTGACAGGAAAAGTTGACCATCAAATTTAATCCTTGGTAGGAGGGAGATACTTCAGAGAGAGAGGGGGGGGAGTGGGAGAGAGATAAAGGGTAGGGGGTCCTAGGGTTTAAGGGTTAAGGGTAGAGGAGCTCGAGAGGGAGAGTGGGTATGAGGGAGATACTTTTTAGAGAGAGAGGGGGGGAGTGGGAGAGAGATAAAGGGTAGGGGGTGTACAAGGGTTAAGACAAACACCCTCCAATAACTCCAATGCATATAATAGTAAGAATGAGTAAAAGCATTGATAGAACATAAAATCACACAATACATGAACACCAGGATTTTTGTGTGGAAAACCCAAAATGGGAAAAACCACTATGAAGATTAGGTCACAATATAGTATAATTGGTTATAAGATATTACAAAGGGTGGCTCACTACCAAATGGATCACTACCCAAAATGAGAGGCTCACTTCCTACAAAGATACAATATAGAAATGGCTTACAACCAAAAAATGAACTGATAAAGTTACTCCTAACAAGTGTTGATTCAATTCCTTTGATGCTTAGTAAACTGAATTTACACACTTCATCATCTTCGAATACTTGTCTCTCTTCGCACTTCTCAACTCTAAAAATCTCAAAACTATGCAATATATATATATTTGATTCATCTGTAAGCATCAATTAGGTCGACCTAATTAGATGCAACCCTTATTCACCAAAAAATATTAATTGTCAGTTTCAAGCTTGTACAACCTTTCCAAAAACAATTCAAGCGTGTAGCACACAACAACATGTTGGCATGGACCTAAGATAGGTAACAAATACATCTGCAACAAAAAATTAATCCATTACAACATCAACTATTCATTAGGTCAGCCAGAGATAGACCTAATAATAAAATGCAACAACAAAGCAATTCCAACTTTCCATACGAGAACCTATGCACATGAGATTCTAAAATTACAAGCTTCCAACATCCAAAAAACCATTTCCAAAAACCACAAGCTATGATAATCATCAACGGAGGATTGCAGACCAAAATACCAAAGGATAATAACTACATACCAGTCATAACACCAAATCAAGCTAAAACTTAAACTTGTAGCTGCAACTCATATAACATGGTGACATCAATGACAACATAAAAGCTACATAATGAGATGTTCTTCATTCTTCCAACAATTTCCCCCTTTTTCATTGATGGAAACATGTGCCAAAATAATTTACAAGCCTCCTATGTGCAACAAACTCTCCCCTTTTCTCTTCACAACACTCTCTCCCCATTTGACATCAAGGAAAAAGGTTGGTTTGGTGCAATACAAAGGAAGAAAACAATCACCCACATTTTCATTTTTCCTAAACTCAAACATTCATAGTTTGCTCATTCACCTTTTCCTTCTCAATCATTTGGTTCAAACACTCAACTTTTCATTTAAAGTTCCAAATACTATAAATGACCTTCAAGAAACCTTAGGAATCTCAATCCAATCAAAGACAAACAAATTCAAGTCTGCCTCAATATTTTTTCAATCCTTTAGGACTGTCCTTATTGTGCAATTATGGCACTTATGAGCTTCCAACATCAAGATTTGCTTACCAATACACCAATGAATGTTTTAATGCTTGGGATCTCTTTTGGAGGCTTATATCAACATGATAAAACTCATTTTACACCCTAAATACCCACCTTAAATGATCTAATAAACAAGTCTTCAATAACTATTAATATGCTTGTAGCCATGCCCTATACAACTGTCAAAATTATTTTTTAATACAGACACCTTCAGTGGACTGTGTTCTTCTTTTTAGACACCTTTTTCCATGTATTAAAACATATTAAAATATTAACATCTATCATTTTGAGAAATAATATGAAAACCAGACTATATACACCCAAAATAGGCTAATTAGGCATTAGCCAAATATGGCTTATTAGATGGCATACTTCCAAACACAAAATTACTATCCCAACGCTCCAAACAAATGTATTTTGACTTTTTTAAGCTTTATAAAACCTTAGGTGGTCATTCCCTTCTGAATTTGTACAAACCCTAACCTTTAGCCACTTGAAACTCTGTAATTTTTGACTCTAACACAAAAATTCAGTCTTAAACTATCTTTCTTTACACATTATCTTTACAATTTTTTCCCCAAACCACTTAAACATGAAATAAAATATATAGAATAATGATTTCACCAAAAACCAGATGATTCTATCGGTTCATAAGAGAGAAACACAATTATCTTGAGTCGCTGCTTACCCTAACAGAAGGTTTGACTGTATTCACAAAAATTGAAATAACTTCTTCAAAAACTAACCAATCTGCATGAAACTTGAACCAAATGGAAGGAGATTTATGGCATAAACACTTACAATCAATTTTTGCACGTTTCTCAGTCTGTACAGACTGTACAACACCAGAAACTCAGAAGAATTTTGTAGAAAATTCCCTAAAACGGTGATTTTATTCATTCAATTTCACTCCTATAATCACCCACGCCTCAAAAATGGTTACAAAATCCTTTTTAAAGAAATTCCAACATGACTCCTCACCTTCTAACTACTTCTAACTACTTTCCAACATTTGAGACCTTTAAGACTTTTCATATTCCAAATGTTGCTTTTGTGCAACTTTTACAATTTTGCAAATTATGTTAACTTCTACACTTTTACAATATTGGACCCAAATACACATAATAAATGACTCAAAAAGGTAAAACATAAAAATTGAACCAATTTTTCACATGGCTGAAAATTTTGATAAGGTTTTCTTGCACCAAACTCCTGACCAAATAAAGAATCCAAGTCCCCTTGGATTTGCAGTTGTCAACAGGTCTTCATCTCTTGCATGCTCGGTTGCTTTCATCACCTTCATCTTTACTTTGGGTTTAAAATTTTCCGTGTAAATAAGCATCCTATCTTGCTCTCCCTCTGAAATTAGATTCCTTATGCCTTGATGCATCTCAATATCATGCTTCTCCCTTTGTCCTCTAACCTACAACTTGTTCCTTGTCCACAAGATCCATATAATAAAGAAATGAAACCTAGTTTTTATCATCATACCTCCATCATCCTTCAATTCTTTGCAAACCTCCAAGACCAACTCATTCATGGTCGTCCCTTTAATCAACTCAAGGTCTTCAACTTTTGAAGTTAGGTTCTTTGTCTATGTTATACCTTCATCATGCTTGGAAATGTCTGCAACAGTTTTACCTTCTTCATCTATGAACTCTTCTTTGGCATCTTCAAATACTTCATCCTTTTTCATCTTCTTGTGCCTACTCCTTTTTATTATCTTTTGTATGGGCCATGAAATTATCTTCTTGTTTACCTTCAAGTGCCAACGTGTTCATTGCTTCATCATCTACTCCATCTCCATCATAGACTCCTAGAACTCTTTCTCAAACCTCTTCATCTCTTGCTTCAACTCAGAAATATCTCTATCAAAATTTTCTTGTATCTTCTTCTTCTTTCTCTCTTCCTCTGTCTGCAAATGCCTTCTTAGTATCTCCATCTCTTCTAGATGGTCTCGAAAATTCTCTCCTTGTTCACAACTTCTCAACTTTCCTCAACTTTCTCTCTACCTTCTCAATGACAACAACCAAGTTCTCACATAACCTACAACCAACAACACACAAAAAAAAAAAAAAACCAAATATCTCTACCCAACACCTTCTCTTCTTTGATACAAATTTGATGCAATACAAAGGAAGAAAACAATCACCCACATTCTCATTTTTCCAAAACTCAAACATTCATAGTGTGCTCATTCACCTTTTCCTTCTCAATCATTTGGTTCAAACACTAAACTTTGCATTTAGAGTCCCAAATACTATAAATGACCTTCAATACACCTTAGCAATCTCAATCCAATCAAAGACAAACAAATTCAAGTCTGCCTCTCTCAATATTTTTTAATCCTTTAGGACTGTCCTTATTGTGCAATTATGGCACTTATGAGCCTCCAACATCAAAATTTTCTTATGAAGACACCAATGAATGTTTAAATTCTTGAGATCTCTTTTGTAGGCTTATATCAACATGATAAAACTCATTTTACACCCTAAATACCCACCTTAAATGATCTGATAAACAAGTCTTCAATAACTATTAATATGCTTGTAGCCATGCCCTATACAACTGTCGGAATTATCTTTTAATACAAACACCTTCAATGGATTGTGTTCTTTTTAGATACCTTTTTCCATGTATTAAAACATATCAAAATATTGGCATCTGTCATTTTGAG
>VDFB02256132.1:182854843-182947320 GCA_007258455.2 Sequoia sempervirens | reverse complement strand
AACAATAACACTTAAGTGGATTTTTGAAACTGAGCAGAGTGAATGGTGTTGGGTAGGAATCTCCTGGATCCTATCCTCTACTACGAAGGAATTCTGGCATTTCTTTCATTCAGAGTGGGGCTCCCAAAGATTCTCATGAGTTATTTGGATTTGTTTCTATCACCTCTGTGGTGACACCTCCTCCTCTCAACTAGATTTTTTTTTCCAAAAGATTCCATTCAAAATGATGATGCTGTCATAGTTGGGGTCCTTCTAGTGCATTCTAAGGAGTGTTGATGGTGTTTTCTGCACAACAACTCAGACAGAATATGATATCCCATCTCTCTTGAAAGGTGAATCTCTATCAGCAAGCCTCAAGAGATAACCCCAAGGTCTCTAATGTCAGGTCTTGACAATGCATAAACAACTCAGTGAGAAATGTGAAAATGCTAGTAATCACAAAGGGACCTTACTACAAGCAAATATTGAATCTTAAATTTATTAGATCTAGCTCAATATGGTGATACTTCCAATCCTAAATCTAACTTGAATGATAAATAAATATAAAAAGGGAAAGGTTTCAAGAGACTTCTAAGATTAAAATTACTCCTAAGATTGACAATGCAAATGATGAAATACTTGAAATGGACCAATCCCTCAAAAATTGATTTTTGCCTAACCAAGAAAAATCTGCAATATTACAAGAATAGAGCAATCTTCTAAGGTATTGAGGATTTTCAGATAGATGAAAATTCATCCAAAACAACCCTATTGCAATTGAAATGAATAAACCTTCACAATTGAACTAGCACAATAAATATAAGGTCTAGGCTAACTTTGCAAAGCAACTAACAATCAACTAGCTACAAAAAGTATGGACCAAGGATTGCTGCAAACACTTCAAACATCAAACCATAAAAACAATTGAATCATATCTAATTCTAAATCTAACATATATCTAATATTTCCCAAGAAATCTCAAAGATAGAACAACAAGAAACATGCAAGATAAATCAACACAAGAGAATTCACCAAAAGCACAATGTCTTCAATTGTATTGAATCACCCAATAATAGGAACAATTCCAATGTTCTGTGTTACAACATTTGCTAAAAATTGAACTAACTTCTAACTCTTGCTCTACTACTTAATTCGATCCAATATCAAAAACTATCTAGCCCTTACAAATGAGGCAAAATTCCATATTTATAGAAACCTCCCAAGATATGTCGGCCCAATTAGGTTTACAATAATAATCGGCCACAAACAAGTCGGCCCAAGAGGAATTCAAAATAAACAAAGTGGACATTAAATGTGAGTATTCCATCTAGGTTGGTCTGGGGTCTTCAACAAAGCTCAGTCCAATGCATGTGAAAGAAGAAGAGAAATAATGGGGAAGCACAAATTCCGATGTAGCATTGCATTAGCTGCCTTCCTCTTTGTCCTTATTTCGCTCCATCCTATCATGCACCATGAAAAGTATCTTGTCCAAGTCGACCATAGGTGGCATAGATAAAAAATTAATTCTCCTCTCAATGGATTTAATATCCTCCCTTGACTGCTCCACCAACTTATCCCATTCTACCTTATTGCTTTGATATTTATCAATAACTGCAATATAGATGACTGCATCATCCAACTAATGTTCAGTGATTGGGTCTTCATTGGTTGGAGAATATACATCTCACCACCATTTTCTCAGCTGTTCCAAGATCAAATGCTTTGGTGCAAAATTCTTTCTTCTTGTCATCACTTCAAAGAAAGAAATACATTTATTGTAGATCTCGGTCAGGGTGTCTTCAATTTGCCTCCTCTTCTTATACACCTTCTTTAAAACCTTCTGTGTTATTTGAAAAGCTTCATACCATTCCCAAGGTTCTGCAACTCTAGAGGAAGGAAGAATTCCATCACTTACCAACTTATCTTCAGTATACTCCATGATGGTCTTGGTTTTCTGCAACAAGAGATCTACATCCTCCTTATCTTGAGCCAATACATCTTTCAACCAATTTATTGACCTCATAGCATCTCCACCAGTTGAAAGGATGTCTTTGATAGCATTATCTCCCTTAGCTTGCACCCCTTGCAACTAGTTTTTTGTGGCATGAGTAGTAGTCTTCATTCTCTCCAGCTTCGTTATGGTTTCCTGTGGCAGAAAGCTCGCGACAGATGATGAGTAGCTAGTAGATTGCAAGGGCTTCATCAAGTCCTGCAAGTAATTCTTTAATTTATCATTCTCCTTCTTCAATTATTGCTTGGTTTGCACCTCCTTTCTCAACCTAACCAAGATCACAACACTAGAGCCCTCATATTCTTCAATCTCTTGTTCCATACAAGTGGACCCTAGTTTGATAGTCTGCACATTATAATCAATTCTAGAGTTATATAATCTCTATTCTTATTAGGGGCAGGAGTAGCAATGTGAACTGCCCTATTATTTGTTTCATCTCTCTCAATCCTAGAGATGATCCTAGCTTTCTTCTTTCCTTTACCTTTTCCTATATTTTCCAATAGCTCATCCCAATTAGGAGGGGTGTCATCTACAATAATCTGTTTACTCTTTAAATCCTTATCCAACCAACCTAGAATAGTAGATTTAGATTGTACTTTACTCTGCCCAACTTCATCCTATTGATTCCTGGGTATATCTTTGATCAAATCTTGTTTCTTAGGAATCTTCTCAACTATTTCTTATTTTTCTTTATTTTTCTCTTCTTCTTCATACACTGTGGTGGAGTCCTAGCTGGAACTTCCCCCTTTTGAGGAGATCTATCTTCTTCACCCCTGATAGGTGAATCTTCATAAGTTACTAGAGGAGACTGTAACACCCTCTCTATCTATGCTTTAGCACTATAGAGATCACCTTCCTAAAATTCTTCTTCCTCTAGATCTTGGTGACTCTCTGCCTCTTTGGATTCACCTGGTACATTACGAGCTTCCTGGGAAGAAGGAGTTTCATGATGTTGTACTATAGCAAGAGTGACTGAAGGAGCATATTTCTTTGGCACACTGTCTTTAGGAGGAGTTCTTGATTTCCTTGTATACACTTGTGTCCTTTCTCCTGAGCTCTCCACATTTATCACAGGTGGGCTAACTCCCTCTACTACCTTGGAGCTTTCCTGTTCCTTCTATTACATTCTTACTATCCTTCTTCCTTTGGGAACGAAACCACTAACCTCTTTTTCTTCCTTTTCAGCTTCATCTTTTGCTAGCTTCTTAGTCCTTGAAGTGTGCCCTCTTTTCTTGGCAATAGGTTTTCTTTGTTTTGCTGCCTCCTGTATTTCCTCTGCTTGAACATCCTTAATCTTGATTTTGAAAGGAGAGCTCACCTTGCCCTTACCCTTAGGGTCCTGTTCAATCGACTCCTCAGAAGTAGAATGAGACTTCAAGTCTCCCATTAGATCATAGGTGCATTGCACACCTTCACTTTCCAGTTCCCACATTTTATGCTTGCTCAAGCCATAATTTTGTATACTTAATCATTGGATCCATGAGCTGTTCTAGTTTTGTTTTCTCCTCTTCCAATCAGTCTACTTCTCCCACTAGTTTTCCCTTCACTACCTCATAAGCATGTGGCCTTGAATCAAATCTCCATCATCTTCAACTTGATATGGAATGGCCTTCACATTATATAGTCAGACCAAGTTAACAGGCAGCCTGGGAAACTTCTTCTTTCTAATCCCAAACTCATCACTGCAATTGGTCCAATAGCTTCTATATCATCTTTGTGGTTGTATTCCCTGCTGGCCTTCTTCTATGCTTCGCCAATTCTTTCAAACCTGGATCTTTTGGAATGAAAAGATAGCCCAAGGGTGCTCATTTCTTCTTCAAAGGCATAGGACGAATTAATAGAAGGACATGCCTCCCCAATGCCTATCCTCAGAGGGAAATATCCCCCGAATCTAGTCATATGCTTATCCTTTGTCACAATGGCATCAAAATCACATATTTGTCTTCTGACTTCTAGAAGTATAATGTGATCTATGGGATACCTAGGAAGCCTATATGGAGCCCTTTGATAGCCATCTATCCATATGTATGAGAAGGTGGGAAACTATATGAACCAAGCCCCATACCTTTTGATTAGCTCCTTGGCATTGTCAGATATCCTCACATGCTCTACACCTTGGAGCAACCTAGTGATGAACATGGTGAATGCATCATTCACCCTCCTATAGCTTGAGTTACCCAAGTGTAGTTGTGGATAAACCTCATAAATCACATCCTATCCAAACACACCCCTTGTACTTAGTCCCTTGTATGGATGAAATCTTGCAAGTGCATAGACTAAGTAGGAAGTCATTGTGAAGGTCTTTGTTTGCAAGACATTAAACATCTGTTCATGAATTATGGAACTTATAATGCCTGCCCAATGATAATCTACATTTTGTTCCATCCTCACAATGACATGAAACATCCAATTTTCAAACATTCCAGCACTCTTCAATCCTACCACCCTGCTGAGAAGGGTGATGACATCATAGTAATCCTTGAATTTTGTCCTAAATAGTTGCTTGGGTAGCTTAGAAAAGTGAGATTAGGGTTTCTCCAACCAAGAATTGATGACCTGTTGGGAATTGATGGTATCCTCATAAAACTTCTTTGCCATATCCATATCAAAATCCACCACATGAGATCTATCAGGCATGTCAAAGGTCTGGGCAATAGACATAAGATTTAGATTTTCCACAATTCTCCCTTGGGGACCTACTATCCTCTCTGTACCCCTATCATAGTGTCTAGCACACTCAAGCACTAACTCATAACATTGCACAGTAGGAGGGAATCCAGCTACATGAGCCAACCCTGATTCCAATGTTCTTCTGGCTAGCAAAGGAAGGTTTTGTGCTGCCATCCTAGCCTTAAATTCCTCATAGTCCCACAGTCCAACATTTGTATCAATCACTTATGACTAGATGGAAGTAATCTTAATCTTAGGGATTTTTATCTTGATATCCATTTTAATTCTTTCTGCCTCAGAAATCGAAGACCCCTCTGCACTTGGATCCATCACTTTACCCTTGGTTCCACTTGTCACTACCTTACTTGACTCAGCCTGCACTCAACAAAGAAACCACAATAAAGATCACACGAAACCCAAGCTAATTTATCACAAATGACATGTTCATCCACAATATAAGTCCCATGACAAGAAAAATGCTCGAAAAACTCATAAAAATTAATCATCTCAAAGTTCATATTTTTAGACCTCCCTTACAATGCAGGCTAGAGAGGAATCTTAGAAAATTCCTAGCTAGGCGGATTCTAGAAAAATAAACATCAAAGTACCAAATAATCACTTAATCAACTATTATTATCCTAAGAAACAACATGATACATATTTAAATAATTCAAATTGATCATCCAAAGCATAATCATCAACTAATAAATCATGCAATCTCTTAGTCCTTCATTTTCCACAAAGTTTCAGAGAATTTCGTCCAGGACGAAATCCCGCAAAATTAGTGATATTCTACAATTTTTTGAAAAACGAAGGGACAAAGGAATGTTTGGGAAAATCCGGGTGGGACAGAAATCTGTGAAGAAGGCACAACTCTGGATTACTATAAATTTCGGGAAAACGAAGGGACAAAGGAATGTTCGAGAAAATCTGCCATCAAAGGAAAATCTCGAAGTTGAAGGAAAACCCAAATTTTTGGATATCAATGTTTTCTTGTGACTTCACTCAAATTGATCAAATGATCACTAATTTGAGGATCTTGGGCCTGCAAATAGCTTGATTTGAACCTCCTATAGATCATCCTTAAATTCGAGGCTCATCCTAAAGTAAATTGAAAGGGATTGGTGATGCCCTAAATTTGAAACCCTAAAATTCTGATATGAATGCACAGGGCGAGCTTGGACTCAACTTATTTAATTGCTAGGTTTACAAAAAGTTCATTATGGCCTACACAAGTAAGCTAGCTCATGCTAAAGATGAAAGAAAAGCTCAGAAAACTCACTTGAAATCGTTAATCTAACAAAACTGAGCAACCCTAGCTTCAAATGTTCAATGCCCAAACACACAGAAATTCAAACTCCAAGCACGCTCATGATGTTAAAGAATCAGTGACATTCAAAAAAAAAGCAAGGGAATACATACATACCATTTTTGAAGTGAACAACAATGACAAACAACAATCCTTAGCGCCCGAGCAACAATAGTAGTTATGGTGCCCAAAAAATCACCACCAAATCGAGAAACTCATAGATTCAACACACCAAATCTAGCCAAGCACTCAAGATCATGCACTCTAGATCAGAGAGAGAAAATGATAAAAAAATAATGGCATAAAATGTCCCCATGATCGATTAAATACCTCCCTCAACAATCGTACAAATGATCATAAATGCAGTCGACAAGACCACCAAGACCAGAATCTAGGAATCTGACAAGACAACGGACACTCAGAAAAATCCAACCAGCAAGGAATTCAACGAAGACCAAGAAATTATAAACCATAGTGCAACACTGACAGTATTGGGTTATGAGAGGATCCGAGGAATTCTGCCAGGAGCGGATTTTCCCGAAAGTAGTGAAAAACCCGGACTAAGTCCAAAACATGAGGTTCTCAAGAAAAATCATAGAGGGATGACCAATGTTGGATAAGATAAATGTTCAAGTTCATGCTAAAGCAAGGTAAATCCTCTAGATCAAAGGGGAAAAACACAAGGAACAAAAGCAAAAGAGGGTCCCTACTTTCAGCGGGGCGTGTGTGCGAAAAACTGCACAACAAGGAGGGCACGACCTTAAAAATCTTGGACCTGTCTTTGGAAAGAAAAATAACTAAAATGGAAAACTATCTGATTGCAAGGTTTGTGGTAAGATAGCCCAACATTGAATTGGTTTGCAAGTGGGCTACTTCCAAATGGACTGTTAAGGGTTGTTTCTTTGTTTCTGCTCTTCCGAAAGTCTTTTTCTATTTTAACTTCAATCTTCGAGAGGAATGTGTGGTGACTCTCATGGGGGGCCCCTGGTTATTCGGTAAGAATATCCTGGCCTTGTGTAAATGGCGACCTAGTTTCAATCCATCAGCTCACTTGGCAATTGCTATTCCTACCTAGGTTTGTCTTCTTGGGTCTCCCATTGGAGTTTTAGGATGAAGAAATCATCATTGGATCCAAATCATTTGGCAACTTCATTTCACTAGATTATGTCACTAAAGAGCATTTTAGGTTGGTGTTTTCCCACTTCGGTGCTAGTATCAAGCCGAATAAGGTCCTCCTAACCTTGATTATTCTAGAATCTCGACTTGGTAAGTGATCCCAAACTATTGAATATGAAAACTCTGCTCCTTCCTATAGAAATTTCTCTTCTTTTGGTCACCTCTACAATGTTTTCCCTAAAGGTTTTCTTAGGTCCTCTATGGGTAAAAATACGGCAATAGCCTCCCCTCCTCATGCCGCTAGTGCTATGGGTCCCTTGGCCAAGAATTTGTTCTCTCTACAACCCAAATCTACCCCAATGCCTCCTTTCCCCTCCTTTGGAGTGAATTATTTCTGTAGATTGCTGGCCCCTTCTCCTTCTATAGATCTTGCTCTAGCTAAGTTGATTCCATCTGTTTCATGCCTAGTACCATCCTCTCCAGTTGATGACTAGTGTTTTTCTATGAAGCCTTCAAAGTTCTATTCAGTGGTTCTCACCTTGAATCTGTCCCCCTGTTACGTGATGATGGCCCATAGCTAGTGTTAAAAAAAAATTTCAACTAGTGTCTCTTTGGTCATCCCCTACATTGTTCCTCCTTCCCTGGTGAGGACTGGCCCCTTGTTCAGCCCTCAGAAATTAGTAGATGTGTGAATGATAGCTAAGGATATTAGGAAACCTGGAAAAGTTTCCAAATAGCAAAGCACAACTAAGGATATTGCAAATGAAAATCAAGCAACTTTGGAGCAAGTCAACTTCAGGTGTAGTAAGAAATGAAGATCCTCTCATGGAACATTAGAGGGTTGAATAGACTTCATAAGAAATATATTGTTAGGGATTTCATCAAAGATTTCAAGCCTGAGATTCTTCTAGATTACAAGAAACCAAAATGAAAATCTCTTTAATGGCTCTTTATTTTGATGGTTGAATTTCTTGTTCACAATCTTGAACGCAAAATTTTTAATGGCTCTCTAGTGGGGTTTTCCCCTTCATCTGTGTCTCACCCAATCTCCCATCAATAATTTATGGACAATACTTTCATGATGGGGGAGGCCACCTTGGTGAAGGCTAATGGCTAGAAGGAAACCCTTTTTAAGTTTTCTTTAGCCTTTGGGAAATGTATTAACTTTAATAAAAGTGTCATTTTTTTCTTGAATGTTGAGCCTTCTCTCCAAGATAAGATTTAGATTGTCCCCCTCCCCTTAACTTATCTAGGTATGTTGTTCATGGTTGGAAAGGTGGATAACTCTATCTGGTCTTCTCTACTAAAATGGGTTCAAAGAAAGCTTTTTGCATAGAAAGGGACCTTTCTCAGTAATGTTGGTAAGTTCCTCCTCCTTAAAACCACCCTCTAAAGCTTAGTTTTGTACCTTATGTCTCTATTTTTAATGCCCGTGGCATGGTCATAGAAACCTTAAAAAATCCAACGTAGATTCTTGTGGCTAGGGACTAAGGAAAGGAATAGGTTCTCCTTGGTTAATTGGGATACTGTGTGCTCTAGGAAATGTTATGGTGGGCTAGGTTTTAGGAAAACTAGATTGTTGAACATGTATCTTATCACCAAAATTTCATGGAAGCTTCTTAACAACCAATCTGAATGGATTACTATCCTCAAAGATAAGTATTTGTAGGGCCATCATTGTCTTTCCTTGTAGAGAAATGAGTCCCTGCCTTCTGGTTCGGTGATCTGGAGTAACCTTTTAAAAACTTGGAATATACTTTCTTTTTGGGCCTCTTGTTTCATTAGATTAGGCAACTTGGTCTCTTTTGGGATGATAATTGGTTGTCTTATGAAGCTCTTAAAATCCACCCTGTTTTATCTATTGTTCGCTAGGACCTTTGCAATTGGTTAGGAGATAAAGTCTCAGACTATGTGGATTTCTCTCTAGATCCCCCTAGATGGAAGATTGACCCAAATTGGTTTGACCCTACCCTGTTGTTGGCTACTGAAGAACTTATTAGAACTATCAAGATTCATAATTTCTTCCCATCTGATCTGCCTAACTCGCTAGTCTAGAAAAAATCCAACGATATCATCTATTATGTTAAGATTAGCTACAACCTTCTTTTGAGTTCTTTGGACTCCTTGTTTGATTGGACACATCTCTAGCATGGCAATACTTTACCTAAAGTCAAATTATTTTGGTGGACTGTTTACAGGTAGATCCTCATGCTGAATAATATGAAGAA
The DNA here is from genome assembly GCA_007258455.2 of Sequoia sempervirens. Lineage (NCBI taxonomy): Eukaryota > Viridiplantae > Streptophyta > Pinopsida > Cupressales > Cupressaceae > Sequoia > Sequoia sempervirens. The sequence continues at coordinate 182,938,007 of VDFB02256132.1, read as the reverse complement.
AAAAGATATTCAACTTGGGAACCATTGTTTTTTGTGTGAAAATGATGTTGAATCCATTCCTTGCTTTCTCTTCCACTACCCCTTCTCTTGGCAGGTTAGGTAGAGAATTCAATCCCTTTTCAAAGTCTACTAGATCTAGAAGAGGGATGTGCATGAGATCTTGAAATTCTAGTCCCCTCCGGTGTCTCACCCTTTGACAGTTGAGTTGTGATGGAAATCATTGTTTGTCATTGGTTGGGCACTCTGGAAGGAGCACAATAACAAAGTATTCAGGAACAAAAGTTCCTCATGGTAGGTGGTGGCTAACAAAATTATCAGTGAGGTTGTGGAATTAATTTTTGCAACCTCTTGCAAGCCCAAAAGAAACCCTACTGATCTAGAGATTTCAGTTGCTTCTACTTGGAATATTTCTAGGACCCTTAATTCCCTCAGCTCACTCATTCCTCCAGACAAAAGTAGCACACCCTAGTGCCCCCTCGATCTTGGATATAAGAAGCTCAATTTTGATGGGTCTTCCAAACCTAACCCAAGTTAGGCAGGTGCGGGTGGGGTCTTCCATGACCATAAGGGAATGTTTGTGATGGCTTATGTGGTTAATTTGTGGATTTAGTCCTCTAGTCTTGCTGAGGTGGTTGCAACCTTGTATGATATTTTAATTTCCACACAAGATGAGTTTTCTAACCTAATCATCAAAGGGGACTCAAGGAATACAATTCTCATGCTGACTAGGCTAGCTTCTCCATGTTGAACTCTTCAAGCTCCTGTGTCCTTAACTCGTAATCTAATGATTTCCCTTAGGAATTACAAAGTGTATCATATGTTTAGGAGCGATAATAAATTCATTGATGCCTTAGCAAATCTAGGAAATTTTACTCCTAATTTGGAAAAATGGGATAATATCTGCCATATCCCAAGTTAGGTGCTTGAGTTAATTCGAAATGATGTCAAAGGTCTATTGAATTGAGATTGAGTTGTATTTGTTGTTAGCTCATTTTGATAGGTTTCATGCTTGTCATTTATGAAAACTTAAGCTTCTTAATCACTCTTTGATGGGCCATCATTATTTATGCCTCTAGTTTTTGAAGAGTCATCTCCATTTCTGGTATCCCATTGCTCTAATTTTTGTGGGTGTCATGATAGGTGGGGATTTAGTTCAAGAGGAACCTACTACTTGTGATGGTTGGAAGTAGGATAAAGAGGTCTAGGAAATTATTGAAAGGGGAAATTTGGCCTTATATGTTGAGGGGATGCAAGGTGTTAACCCTAAAATATCCATGTAATTCACCAATTCGAGGGTGGATGGGATTGTTATTGTTGGTTGTGTTTATTTTATGGTGTCCCATGAACTTATTGTGTAGGTTACAGGGATTTCTTTGGAGGGAATTTGTATTTAGTGCAAATCCAAGAGCCATTACTAGGAGGACATGAAATAGTTCCTGAAAGAGGGTGAGAAGGTGAATAGGCTGCAGAATGGTTTCAATTGTGCAGACCTTCCTAGTGTTTGGAGTGCCATCGCTGAAATTATCATGAGGTACATCACTCTAGAAGGAAATTTTTATTGCTTCCATTCCCACCTTTTCCCCATACCCAACTATCTTAGGTACATAATATTAAGATGAATTTCCCCTTCTAGATTATGTCTTCACTTGAGTAGTCTGTCAGGAATGTCCAGGTAGAAAGTAAGAAATTATCCCTTCATCAGGCTCTTATCCCATATCTTTGTAAGTTTCATGAGGCTTTACTTCCCTCCCTTGCTACTATGCGCAATAATTCTTTAACTATTTTGGGCCCAACTAACTCTTAAGGGACCCTATCCCTTTTTTCACTATCGACAAAACTCCTCCTACCATTCACCATAGCACCTAGGCCCAGGGTAAAGCCCTTCCTAATGATAACACCTACCTTATCCCTATCAATTGCAAGCCCTTGTTGGAGACCACTCCCACCACCATTTCTTTTGGGTTAGGGGATTCTGATAACACCAATGATGATGATGACTCATGGAACCCCACCCCGACTAATTCTCTCATCCACTCCTCAGCTCAAGGCCATGATTTGGAGGTCGCAAACAACCCACTTATTTCTAACCCTCACCCCCATAATTCCCCCAAAATGTGTGTCAGTTTGGAGGAACCTAGAATTGAACCTAGGTCTATTTGTATCCCTACCAACCCCATAAGTAAAAAATTGAATGAAATCTAAGATACCATCAATTCTTAGAAGGATATTATGAAATGTATCTTGGGGCAACTAGTTACTACTAAAGACATGATTCAAATCCTGGAGAGCAAGGTGTTGGAACAACAGGATGTGTGGCTTGGGGAGGTGGAGAAAAAATGCATTGGGACATGATTACCTCCTTGGCCAAGTCTTTTGAGAGGTGGGAAATATGGGAAAAAGAGTTGGATGATCTTTGGGCCATTGTTGGGTCTACGAAAGATAAAAAGTGTCTTTTAGCTAAAATTGATGCCATTCACTAGAACTAAGAGAAGACCATGTAGTGCCGGAGGGTTATCACCAACTACAACAAGGAAACCATGAAGAATATGGCCATCACTCTTCAAGTTTTTTAGGATGAGATAAGGAAGAGCCAGGGGAAGTGACTGGAAGAAGGGTAAGAAGGTAGATACCTCAACCCACAATATTACCACGGATACCCAGGCCATTCTTTAGGGGTCTGTGACTTTTGAGAAGAAGTTCGAGTTCCTATCTCAAGAGTGGAATGCGATCACTGGTCTCATGCTTCTTGGAGACTTGTAGGTGTCTGTTGTTTTTGTGCTAGTCCTGGTGCTTTGGTTTCTTTTTGATGTTTTTTTCCTACTGGTCAAACTTTTTAAGTATTAGTTTATGTCTACTTTTTTTGGTTTTCTCATTGCTTGTGAGTCCTTGGTTTGCCTCTATGGCTATTTTGTAATGGGTACTGGCCCTTCCAATTTTAATTTATAATCAAAACTATAACACTAAGTGCTAGTATACCAATTTAATTGAATGGACCATATATTTTTTAAAATAATAAAATTATATCTAATACAAACTATTGAAACCTTTCTAACCATAAATATCAATGATAATAAACATATATGATAATATTTTAAATTTATTTTCCATAAAAAAATATAAGAATATAATGTATACATGGGGTTTCTCACATAAAAGAATATACTAACCATTTTTTATGTTTGCATACAATTGAAACTCATTACATGGTTCTATAGAGGAGGAAATTTTCTACTCCCGAGCCTCTAGGACAAAGAAGAGTCTATAGGGAGAAAATGATCCTAAACTACCTTAAGGAGCAAAGCTTAGCTAATATAATAAAATTGACGAGAGTTCGAGAAACATAAAGAGTAGGTCACAGAGGTCTTCTAGATATACTAAAAATTTCTCAGCTAAGGAGGACAACATGACCCAAGGATGATAACATGGTGCACTATCATCTCAATGGTGTGTCAGCGTCTCGTATGAACTAAGAGCTAAGACTATTACAAAAAAAACTTAAGTGGCTACTAACAATCTAATTGCTAGGAATTCTTTAAATGTGGGGAAATAATAGAGTATAACAAAACTAAATTAAATTAAATTAAATTAAACTAAGAAAAATGTAGATTAAATGGAATATAGATGATGAAATCAAGGAAGAGAAAGAAAGCACTCACAACCAACCAAGAAAAGAATTATCCAACAAGTAAATATATTCAATACTTGCACACATAAGACTGAGGGAAAATGTTGGAGCTATTTAGGGGCTCGCCTCAATCAAACCCTCCTTTTGGTGCTTCCACCTCCTCAGACAACCAAATAGACAGATAGATAGAAAGGTAAATAGATAGAAAGATAAAACGTATAGATAAGAGATGTGATAAATCCCAAGATGCTCAAACACATGAGACAAGTAGATATTACCTACAAGGTTTGAGGAATCCAAAGAGAGAGAGAATGAAAGAGATAGTTGTGAGAGCCAATAAAGTTGTAGAGAGAATTGTGAGAACTTGAGACCACTGAAGCAAGCAAGAGATTTGTGCAATCTTGAGAGAAAGATAGAAAGAGAGATTTTAAGAGAAATAAAAGAGAGCTTTTGAGAGAGACCAAGAAGACCAAATGAATTGAAAAGAAGGATTTTAAAGAGATAATAGGAGGGAAAAGAAGGTTTTCGAGTTGTTACAAGGAATCTCAAACAATTTCTATTGGAAAAGGTATGTGACAAGTGGAAACAATGCTTGAGAATGAACATTGGAATGTTGAAATGTCATGGGATGTTAGTGCAGTGTGTGAACATCTACACAACATGCTAGTGTCTACACAAATCATGCTAAAAAATTGTGGGAAAGAGGAAAATACAAGGTTTGATGTAGAGATGAAATAAGAAGATAGCTACTAAAAAGGTGTCCTAAGCATCCTGAGAAGGAAAAAGGTTGATGCAAGGGATAAAATGAGCCTACATAAATACTAAGGGAATGTACACTAAAGTGGATGCAAAAGTGTGGGTGAAATTTCCACAAGCTACAATTTTACAACACTATAAGTTCAAACCTTTATTTTTGTATTTACTATGTTGGATTGCTTAACAATGCCACATTTTTTATTATTTATAATTTTCTTCCTATTTATAAAAATAATTACTTATAAAGTGTTTGATCTCTTGACACTATGCACTTTGAATATTACCCATCAATGCCTCAACTTTTAATATTTTATTTTTTATATGATTAAACAATGTCACATTCCTTAGGTACATGCAAGTAATAAAAATATTAAACTTTTAGAGATATTACTTAGGTACCAAAATATTATGTGTATAAATGAGAATTATAATATTTTCTTATTTTATATTTCCTCACTTACATGAAAAAATCAACCTATCTTTTTCTCTAAATTATTTCCCCATTGATTCTCCAAAATTTAGTATAAATGATTTTTTTTATCAACATGGAAGTATTTAAAGATAACTTGATATATTGAAATATCCAAATAGGCAAATTAATTCTAGAATAATTGCTTGGTAAATCATAATTATAGGGTGAGAGTGCTTAGATTTGTTAGAATTGGTCATTTGTTTTAATAGAATCTCAATGCAAATGAAAATAATTATTCTTTCATGATTAACATTAAGATATACATATAGAATCTCAATGCAAATGAAAATCATTAACATTAAGATATACAAAGGGATTGTAATTGGATATACATAATGCATGTATTTTTAACTAAAAATGTAATACCCAAGTGAAAATATTTATGCAAATTTAGTATGGTCTAATGTGTAATATGGGGCTAGTTAGCTAAATGTATGGCTTTTATATTTGTATATAAGTTGATTAAGAACACTAATCCAATGATGAATTGGAAATAGTAGACATGAACTATATCAAACAACTTGGTTGCGTCTATGTATGATATAGGACTAGATTATGGATAATGATTGGATTAACAATTAGAAACAAGTTGATAATACAATTTGATTAGAATTCGATATATATAATAATGTAGTCAAGTAATAATAATATGACTAGGTGTAAATAAGGATAAGTAAGTATACCCATATATATACAAAATTACATCATTTGTACCTATATAAATCTACTAGTACTTTCTTCAAGTTGGGTGAAAAAATAAATGTAAAAAGCATCATCAATGTTCTCTTCACCACTATAGTTTCACATACCTTGAGATGCTTATGAGTCTCTAAGTTTGTTAATTATAAAATTCATATAAAATAAATGAAATAGAAAAGTGGACCTATGGTTCATAAAGGATGGCGATTCTCATTCCATGTTGTTTTCTTTCACATAGTTTCTTCCATGATTTTTTATAAGATACTGCAATTTTTTTTTGTAAATATTATAACTACCAAGATAGTTCAAATGTGGATATTAGAATATTAGTGATTAATTTTAGGAAAAATGGTGTCTCAAACTTTCAATTATAATAGGTCAATATATTAAGCATGGGGGTGGGTTACCCCCTTGTAGGGTCTAGGGGAGATGAGCCCTAAATGTGGGTCGAGGGGTTGCATTCCCTAATGTGGATAGTGCCCTTGAAAGAAACTTTGTGTGCATTTTATTATTCTAAATTTGGACTGCTCATCATTAGGTCTTAGATTTGATGGTAGATATTTTGTTGAATTTTCTTTCCCTAGAAAGAAACTATATTTTATGAGGGCAATGTATTATGACTCTATATTATGATTTTGTAAAGTGTTATTTTTGTGTTGTCTCTAAATCGTTGATTCATGATACTCTTATGAGAAGAATTCTATGCAAGTATATTATAATCTTCAAGATTTTTGAATAATATATTGGACGATTTTTGGAGTGTTGTGTTTTTCTCCTAAAAGAGATTTCCCCATGTAAATCACTATGTTGTAGTATGTATGATATTATGTTTTTTTTTTTTTAAGTTTCCATAGTTCTAAATATTTGTAAATTATTTCATTACCCTCCACTCAAGATTAGTGTAATAATTTAAACATATGCTACCTTAGCTCCCTTACAAGTGGTATCAGAGATTGTTCACCTTCTGTTTTAGTTGTGAGTTGAGTTTTTTAAACTAATCTAGATTTGAGTGGGAACTTATGCAAAAGATACTTTGTGATCTTGTTGTCAGAATGTTTAGATGGAAAGTTCATTAAGGAGAATAGAGTTCTTGTCGAGGAGAATAGAGGTGGATAATTTTGTTTAAAATAATTTTGAGATGTGGAAGTTGAAGATGGAGGATCTATTGATAGATCGAGTTTTGTGGGATGTTGTTGATGAGAAATTTTTAGGGGTCATAAATTATATATGATGTTATGAGCTATAAATCCAAAGGTCTAATCAGATTGTGCTTGGAATACTTTCTTAATGAATTTCCATGAAGATACATTTACAAAAAAACTACAAAAGAAACTTAGTGAGATGTATCAAGAAAAATATTTAGTGAATAATACTTTCTTGAGGAAGAAATTATATTCCTTGAGAATGGAAGAGGATAGAAGAATTATAGATCACTTGGAATCATTAAATATGTTTGTGGCTCAACTGGTATCAGTTGGCTTCAAAATAGATGAGGAGAAGAAATGTTAGATCTTGGTTTGTTCGTTTCCTGATGCATGGAATTCTCTTGTTATGGCTTTTGGGAGTACTTTTATTATCTTGAAGACTAAAGATGTAGTCGGTTATTTTCTTTATAAAGAGATGAGGAGGAAGGTATCTATTAGTGCTAAGGAGGCCCTAAATCTTCATAGAAGGCCTAAGTAAAGATGAAATAAGAATGAGAAGCATGATAAATCCTAGTTAAAGAGGAGATCCAAATCTCTTGGAAAGTCAAAAGTTATTTGTTGCAACTACCGTAATCTTGGACACTTTTGTAAGGAGTGCAAAGAAGAAAAGAAGGAAAAAAAAGAAAATATATAATGATTTTGAGTCGAACAAGGAAGATAGTGATGCATTAAAGTTATCTTTGGCAACTCATGTATGTAATGATGCATGGTTAATTGAACCAAGTACATATTTCTATATGACCTCTAATAGAGATTGTTTTTTTGAATATAAATAATTTGATAGAGGTATGTTGTACACGAGTGATGATTCTTTTAAATATTTTTTGGCTATGGTATAGTTAGAATTAGGTTTTTTGATGGTAGAATAAAAAGGATTAATGGTGTGTTGAATATCATTGAATTAGCTTCAATTTTTTTATTCTTTGAGTGAACTAATAGATACACATGTGTAGGTAGTCTTTTTTGATGTAGGATGCAAGATAGTTAGACATGCTCTAGTGATTACTAGAGGTATCAGATATGACACATTGTATAATATTAATGCATGCACTATTGAGTCTAATAGAACTTCTATGAAAAGAAAGTTTGTCGCTACTTCTTTGGAAGAGGTGAGGGTTTCACCTTCAGTAGATGGTCATGGATTCTAGGTACTCAAGGGTTCTCTTTATTTTGAATCAAATTTAACTATAGAGAAGACTATGTTATGGAACAAGAGACTAGTCCACATTAGAGAAAAGGGTCTAAGGACCTTGAATAATAAAAACCTTGGTGAGGGGTTTTCCAATTATAATATTAAATTTAGTTTATGTGAGAATTGAATTTATGGAAAATAAAACCACATTTAGTGATATTTGAGTTCTCATAATTTTTTTGGTGTATTAGATCTTATTCATTTTGATGCGTTTGGTCTTGTATATGTCCCTTCAATTGAAAAATCCACATGCTATGTTTCATTTTTTGAGGATTATAGTAGGACATGGGCATATTTTCTAAAGAGTAAATCTAAAATTTTCAATCGACTTAAATTTTTTAAAGAAATCTAGTTGAGATGTAGACTGAAAAACATAAAAAAATTGAGGTCTAATAATGGTGGTGGATTTTTCTCTAATGATTTTGATATATTTTGTAGAAATAATGAATAGGACATTGGAGGAGAATGGTAAGAGTATGTTAAGTGGTTTGGTATACAACAAAGTTTTTAGGCTAAAGTTATTGTCACTTCTTGTTACTTGGTTTATAGGTCTCCTACATTAACTCTTGTTGATAAGATGGTTATAGAGGCATGAATGAGTCAAAAAAATCACTAAGACATCTTGAATGTTTTGGTTGCAAGGCATATGCATATGTACTAAAGGAGAAGAAAACGAAGTTGGACAACAAGGTTGTGAAATGTATCTTCATTAGATACAATTATGGTGTGAAATGATACAATAGTTAAGATCCTATTGCACAAAATGTATATATATTAGAAGTGTTATTTTTAGAGAAACTAAGCCTTGTTCTATTATATTCAAGATGTAAGAAACTGAATAGGAAGATGTGATTCAACTTCCCTCTATGCCTAGAAAATTTTAATCGAGACGCCTACATAGGGAAAAAGTTAAGGAGATATCATCTAGGATTAAATCTTAAGAAGAGGAGGAAGAACCTCCAACTCATCTTGTTAATAGGTCTACAAGGCATAGGAAACCACGTAAATGGTATTCAATTGATGATTGGAGATGTAATTTTTCTTTGAATACTAACATCAATGAGTACACAAATTTATAGAATAGGTTTAGGATATAAATGACGTAGAATATTGGAAGATTGGTATGGATAAATAAATGGAAGCTTTGTACAGAATGATATATGGTCCCTTGTATCATTTGCTGAAGGATAAAAGCCTATTTGTTACAAATGGGTAGTTAAGAAAAATATGGGTCTAGATGGAGGTATTGAGAAGTACAAAGTGTGGTTGGTTGCAAAAGGCTATTCCTAGGTTGAGGATATTTATTATGGTGAGATATTTTATCCCATTGCTAAAATGACACCCATTATATTTTGTCTTTCTATTGCTATTGCTTATGAACTAGAGGTTGAGCATATGGATGTCAATTTTTTTTTCCTTCATGCTTATTAGAGGATGCTATTTATGTGACATAGTCAAAATACTATATGGTGAAAGGTAAAAGTATTTTGGTTTGAAAATTAAAGAAATATTTGTATGGTCTCACATATAGTCATAGGATGTAATACAAATATATTGATACAAATGTATTGAGTTTGGTTTTTGAGCATTTTAAATCAAGTCACTATGTTTATTATACATTAGATGGCATGATTGTTTCCTATTTATTGTATTATGTGTTGATGATATGTTATTCATTGGTAAAGGAAAATGAATTATTTTAGAACTTAATTCTCAACTTGTAGCTAAATTTAAAATGAAAGATCTTGGTGCAACTAAAAAAACCCTTGGGATGGAAATTAGAAGAGATAGAGTGAACAAAAAGCTATGGCTTGGCTAGAGTAAGTATGCCAATTCAATTTTATAGAGATTTAACATGTAGGATTGTAGTTTATTTTTTGTTCCTTTTGCAGGTGGAATGAAGTTATATATTTCAAATTGTCCAACATCCCAATTGGAAATTTTATGTATCTTATGGTTTGCACTAGACTAGATATTATCCAAGTAGTGGGAGTTCTCTCAAGATCTATATGTCTAATCCTAGAAGAGTTCATTGGGATGCATTTAAAAGATTCTTCAAATATTTCTAGGGTACCTTGATGTATTTCATTTGTTATCATGGTAATTTGATAGAAGAAAAAAATTCCCTTGATATTCATGGTTATGTCGATTAAGACTGGGTAGATGACGTGGATAGCAGATTATCCACTAATACTAATGTGTTTATTTTATTTAGTGGTGCAATTAGTTGGATGAGTAAGTGATAGATTGTGGTTGCTTTGTCAACTATTGAAGCTGAGTATATAGATGACACTTATGCTTGTAAAGAAGTCATTTGAATTAAGAGACTATGTTTAGATGTTGAAATAAAAAAGGTCCAGCGATAGTTTATTGTGATAGTCAGAGTATGATATTCTTAGCTAAGAATCATACATTTCATACTAGGACCAATAACATTGATGTACAATATAATTTTTCAAGAGATATGGGCGAGGATGGTAGGGTGAAGCTAGTAAATGTAGAGACTTTGATGAATGTTATAGATTCTTTAACTAAGGATGTGAGCATAGATAAGTTCAAATGGTGTTGGGAGTATATGGGACACTTGACCCCTAGAAATAAAATATTCACATTGATCCTCTCATTGCTCTTATAAGGTGTTCAACAAGTGGGAGATTGTTAGGAAAAATAGTGTGTCAAAATTGTAATTATAATAGGTTAATATATTGAGTGTGGAGGGTTACAAGGGGGGGGTACCCCCCTTGCAGGGTCTAAGGGGGATGAGCCTCCCAACGGGGCTTCAATGGTAGTGCCCTTGAAAGTCACATTTTAAAATATATTTTATTATTATAAATCTGGACCATTCATCATCATGTCTAAGATTTGATGATATATATTTTCTTTTCTTATCTTTCCCTAGAAGAAAAATCTATTATATGAGGGAATTGTATTAGGACATTTTTTTGAGTGTGGGGCTTTTCTCCTGAAAGGATTTTCCCACATAAATCACTATGTTGTGTTATGCATGATATCGATGTTTACTTTTTTTTATATTTTACAACTGTTGTAAAGATCTATAAATTTTTACATTGCCCTCATCTCAAGATTAGTGTAGGAAGTTGTTCCACTACCTTAGCTTCCATAAAATTAAGCATACCTCTACCCCTGATTTAGTTGATTTATTGATATGGATGAATTAATTAAAGAAATACCATATTGGGTAATCAATAATCAATATGAATATGCAATATTATATTATATAATTGAAGAAATCATATGATAACCATAATCTTAGGCATACGATAAATCAATAATAAATAGTAAGAATGTAGGTACACTTAATCTATTTGTGAAAGAATAACAATCATAACTATAATTTAGTCTATGTAAGAAACATAGAAATAAAGTACATATAAAATTAAATATATGATTATTAGCCTTAGCATTGGAATGATAATAGTTATCCAACACACAATAGCCATAAACAGATAATAGATCATAGTAAAATCCTAATGTGCCATCCATGAGCATGAAAACATATATTATATGGCTAATAAAATGGAAAAAATCAATGATATGAAGAATAATAGTGACATGAATCCCAAATAAGGTGAATGTTAATAATTTTCTTTCATATCTAAAGTCATTAATGTAGAAATTATGGATGTGCAATGTCCCTATGAAGCTACAACCTTCAAGAGGACCTTTGCTTGAGAAGAAATTCACCCACAAAGAAAGTGTTGCAACTTAGGCATGCAAATTGAGATTCTATTATCTTATTGATCTAGAATGATTTACAAATGTAGAATGCCTTGTATATATAGGCAAGAGTGAAATGTAGTATGAAATAGGATGATGACATGTGTCTTGATCTGACAACATGTGAACCCTAACTAACCACCTAGAATGATGTGATGATAGGATAAGGCTTCTAGAAAATACAACTCATCTTCTAGAAGGAATCTTGTATCCTAAATACATGTGAAGGGGTATGACCCCATTATAACTAATTGCCTAGTAAATTCAACCTAGGAATTAATTAAATATTATTCCTAAGTAAACTTATGCTAGTGTAATTAAATAATAATTACACCAACACCCCTCATAACTACATCTTAGGGAGGAAATGAAAATGCAATGATGGAATGATGGGTCCCAACTACATGACGGCCATTTTAGGTACCCATTTACAAATGAAAAAGAAATGTAACTAATCTCCCACAAACAGAGCAAAGGGGAAAACCCAGTGGGAAGAAAATCACTCTCTAACAAGGAGATAAAATGTAGATAAGTGAGGAAGGATGGGGGACTCCATGATAATCCCCCAATTACACCATTTGTTGCATGGATACAATAGAATCAATATACCACCCATAGGAGGGAAAGATAGAGACTATGTAGGCCCCCCACAATGTGTACTCATATGTAAAAATGGTAAGTTCTTGAAGACAAAACATGATTCAATGTCGACAAACAACTTGTTTCCCTTTCAGAAGAAACAAAACCAAGTGAAAATGCATGGAAGATTCCCATTATAGATAGAAATTGAAGGAAGGATGGATGAATGTTTATGATTATATCTCTAAAAATTACTCATGTGTCTCCTTTGCCACTGAATATGAAGATGCCACAATCAAATTAGGTACTTTCCCAATCAAATAAGAAGGTGGCAAACCATGACAATGTGAAAACTAATGCTAAAAAAGATTCAAATATTGCAATACAATTGAAGTGACTGAATATGGTTGATGGTGCAATCTCTCCATTATCTATAGTTTCCATTTCCCAACATTAACAGTGAAGGATGACTTGAAAACCCCATAATAGATTATGAAAAATATCCAATATAACAAAGATATTGACCTTCAACAACAAATAGAATCTTCCAAATATGATGTGCAACTGAAGTGATGTCCCTCAATGTAAGAAACCCTTCTTCAATCTTTAGAATATCCAAGTAATGATGAAAATTATTAGAATGAAAAAAATAATGTAAATAACCTAGAGTTGAAACTAAATGAAAGGAAACGAATGAAAAAAAAAAGCACTATAATACCTTCCTGATGGCACTAGAATCATTGATTTTTGATAAACTGATTGGAAGATATTAGCTTTTGAGTCCAAATTAGGGTTTTGTCTTCAGTCTATTGTATCCTTTTCTAGTAGCAAAATTCTACAAAATAGATGGAACCACTAGATAGGGCACTAAATCACCTTTTTGATAGTATCTTGTTTGTTGATTTTCAATATTGTGGCAAGAAGATATGGCCCTTGGAAAAAAACTACCCTTCTATAGTTCTGTATGCTAAATAGGTGCAAAATTTTAAGCTCTCGGGCCAAAAAAAGGTGGTCTCTGGTCAATGATATGACTAGGGGGCGAGTGAACTATTTAAAAAACCACCACTCGATAAGTGATGGTAGAGTGGCAGGTTGGCGACATAGAAAGTGACACGGTCAGAGGAAGCTCCACCTAGGGATTAGCACCTTAGTGATGATATGACTTCCTCTAGAGGAAGGGAGCTCAGAGCGGCTAAGACCAATGGTCGATGAATGGATGACGGTGGTCCTAGTGGAAAAAAAATTGTTGGTGGGAGAAAAGAGCACGGTCTAATGACTAAAACCAAGTGGCAAGGGTGATGGACGATGTGACGGCTGATAGTGTCAGAGTATGGCCTTGCAATGGAAGTGATGGGTTGACAAAAGATAATTTTTAAAACTTCCTTACATATACCAACAAATAAAACATTTAAATATTTATAATAGGGAAATTCAATTTTTTAAAGAATTCCAATAAATATTGTATAATCTGCAAAAAAAAAACATTACACTAATCTCGACAAAGTATAATTAAGCCTACTGTCAAAATATTTATGTTGATGATTTATCAAACCCTATAATGTCGATGGAGGAAAATATTATATCCATGGATAAAAAGAACCCTTATGCCAACTAGTAATAAAATTATAGTCACTCCAAAATAAATTTTTGCTAGAAACTATTGAAAAATCCTAAATATTTTTTTTAAAATAGCTTGTTGATCTCAAAAAAAAAAATTGCCACACGTTACGATAATAGGAAATGATTTTTTTTACTGCAAATCATATGGATCATATGATATCAATTTGTAAACCCTAAAAAAAATACCTCTGATGGCTCTCGGTTAGATGTCTCTGATTTTAATGAATAACCAGGTGATCCAAGGGTTTTGAGGCCTTCTGAAGACAATGGCAAGCTTATATTGGACTCAATCTGCTCTAGAATCAGCTTGTTCCCTGGGTGGAGAAAACTAGCCTGCAATGAAAACCTTCAAGCCAACAATGAATCTCTCTAGCCCAATTTTTTGATCCTGAGATGAATCTTCACCGGAGAAGCTCTGATACCATGTAGAAATTATGGATGCACAATGTATAAGATAAGGTACAATATAACAGAGTAAGTAGTAAGTAGAGTAAAAGAAGAAATGAAGTAACAAGTAGAAATGAAATAAATAAATAAAGAACATAGAGAAGAAATTATCAAGAGGGTAGGACCCCTAGCAAAAGTACATGATGAACAAGAAATTATATATATATATATAATGATTTACATTTAATATAGGTTGTGATTTGTGGTAGTCAATTTTTTATATATATTTCATTCTACTAATTAGTTTATGCACTATTCAAACTAACTCTTTTATCCTCTTGTATGATTGATTCTATAGTATAAATATATCACTTAAAAATTACTAGGCACTTAGAACTCTAGACTTTGTCTCCCCTTTTTTCTTGCTAAAATTAGTTTCATTTTCGAGAGCCTAGTTATGTTGTATAGAGGAAAGCAAGAGAAAATTCAAAGATTAAACTAGATAGAAAATTTAGAAGGATAAATACGATTTTATCATAAACTACAACACTATCTCGTTGGTGTTAGCCTCATGAGAGGGAGCTAACCACCAAGGGGATGGGAAATGGAAAAAGGGGATCCTCCAAAAAGGGATCCCTAAAAGGATGTGACTTATTAAAGGAAGTTACATAATAACTATCATTGGGAAAGGTAAAGGAGTAATGTAACACAAAACCAAAACCACTCAAGTAAAAAGGAGATAGGAAGAAATCAAGAGAGATTAAGAATGAAATTGAATTAACCAAGAGTTTTAACATGGAAAGCCCAAACATTGAGGAAAGCAGAAACATTGAGGAAAGCATATAGACAAAACATTGAAAGGAAAGAAAGATACCACATAAAATTAGAGAATGTAGAGAAGAGAAATGATAAACATGCCAATGTGGGAAATTGCAAAAATTTAGAAAGAAAAACAAATCAAAAAGAAAGAATGGAGAAATCATGAAAAATTGAATTCACATTGGGAGAAAGTAGGAAATTTTTGAAAAATTTAGAGAAGAGCATAAAGGAATATGGAAAATATAAAGGGGTATTAGTAGAGGAGTATAGAAGCATGATTGCTTTATCCCTACAACATCTCCCCAATACTCCAACAATAGGACCAAATCTATAAAATGTCAAAATAAAGTTGGACAATAGAATCCTTGAATTCCTTAAATTTTTTAAAAAGATCCTATCCATTCAAGAAGACTAAGATTTCACTAAGAGAAGTGTAAGGAAGTTAAGAAGAGAAGAGATAGAAAATGATAACAATGTCATGTTTGTCTTAGGTAAATAACTATCAACATTAAGTAGTGAAATTCCATTAATAAATAAAAGATCACGAAAAAAAATCAATGTCATGAAAAGTTGCAAGCCCTAGAATAGGACCCATCCCCCATGCCCTTTAAAACAAGGATATTAGTTGAAGAGATATTGCAAAAAGAAGAAAATACGTAAGAGAAATAAGTAGTAGATTTAGTAGACATTTTTGGAATAAAGTATTTTGATATTAAATTAGAAGAGACAATGGTAGAAAACATAAGCCTAGAACAATAAGAAGAGTAAAGAAGCAAAATAAACACACTCCTCCAATCTACAAGCTGAAACAAAAAGAAGCCACACATACAATTGATTCATCCATCAAGCTTCTAATATTTTGGAAAGACACTATAGAAGCTCTAAAGCATATATTCCTTCTAGATTCTCTATGTAAGAGAAAGGATATTGAAGAAGATAAAATTAAGCTATTGGACATTATATAATATTTAAGGAAGGATACATTTGATTGGTATACAAAGAAAAACAAAAAAAATGACAAGGATCAGGAACTAGTCAAGAAGAAATTCCTAGATAACTTTGAAACTTTATAAATACCATCAGAGAGTGTGAGAAATATGAGGTAATTAGTCAAAAGGATAGGATAATTAGTAATAGACCGTGATAGAATATTTGAAGAAGTATCTCACAAATTAGAGGAACCATTGACATAGAAGTAGAAGGTGGAATAGCTCATTTTTGGACTGCAAAAAATATTAGAGCAATATTTATGGGAGGATATTTTATAAATATCTCTATGCAATAACTATGCCCTACCACATTAAAGCACATCCATGGAGTAGATAAATAAATTGAAAGTGAAATAATAGAAAATATATAATTTACAATCAAGAAACTTACATTGTGCCAAGACATAATGGAAAGAGAGGACAATAGTAAGATAAAATAAAACATATGGTTCCTGTATTGTTCAAAAGAAGGACATTTATGAAATTATTGTCAAAAGGAACAAGGAGAAAAAAGGGACGCAACAATCAAATTAGAGAAAATTTTACCACAAAAGCTCTGATCAGTATATTGTGCACTATGCAAAGAATGGGATGACCATGAGACATATAACTATCCACTTAAGGAGTTCAACATAAGAAATGTAGATGATCATCTAGACCCTAGATGTCCATTATACATAGGACATGATAGTAATGTAGATTGAAATATCGCCTATGTCAAATGAGTTACCAAGTGACCCTTGTATACATTTGATACAACATATAGGCAACCCCCATGAATGAATAACCAAAATGACAACACATTGCAAAAAACAACTCTACAAAGCTATCAAAAGTATAATAGACATTTCAACTATAGAGGAGGCTAAGTACATGGAAGGGTAAACCACAAAAGAGATTATACAACTTGCTTTAAATGTGGTAATTCTAGCCATTGTTCCATAAAATGTTGTTAAAACAATTTTTTTTCCCATTTTGTTATAATGAAGACCAAGGTTTACACAATTGTGAAAGGACACAACAATAATTTTAAAGTTATCCATCCCAATTTAAGAGTTATGATCATTAGTGGATAAAAAGGGGAGAAATGGTTATTAGAAAATACCTTTGTAAGGGGCTAGAGGATTTCAAATAGTGAACATTTGGTCATCAACCATGTAGGAATATTCTAGAGAAGAATACTAACTAGGCATAATATTTTTGAAAAATACAAAATAAAATAATAATAAAAAGATAAAGTTGTGGCACTTTCTTGATAATGGATTGATATTGGTAAAAATAACAATAAAATAGATAAGGAGTTATGTGAGGATTCAAATTTGGAGAAAGATGAATATAACCACTTTTGTCCTACAAAACAACATGATAGAGTAGTTAAAAACACTAAATAAGACATTATATAACATCAAAATGAAGAAATTGGTTTTTCTTCATATGAAGAGGTGGTCATGTTCAAGAAATTTGCCTCCTTAGCACAACAAAAATATTTATTACTTGAAATTAAAAAATGGGGTAAACATGGGAACATACATCGAAATAAGTGAAAATTCATAGAATATCAAAAGACTGGAATTGAAAGAATGGACCTGTACTAATAACTACACATTTGAATAACCATAAAGTAAAATATATCATGGGATATTTGGGTACAAACATAAAAATTGTACTAGAAACCACTTGGAAGAAATTGAGAGAACCTAACTTGGTAAAAACTCTATTCAATATTAGCTTGGAAGATGGCTCTAGAATGTAGATAATGGGAAAATGGAAGAATTACAAAATTAATGTACAAGGCCTTAAATTGATAGTAGATTAAATATAGTGGTAGAGATGAAAGAATCCTTTAACACATCCTGAGCAATACTAGGTTTGAAATGGTTTATAAATTCCAATGGAGTAGTAGATTCTATATAAGACAAAAATTCATTTGCTAATGACACTAAGGTCATCCATATTCCCCTAGATGATAAAAAGGGTAGTTAATATGTGGAGGGAATTTTCTAATAAGAAGATGAAGAAGATAATTCAAGATTGGTATACTCAATCTCTAAATTCCCTATTGTAGATTTGTAAATGGATGGACTATGTAATTATATTTTATACCTATCCATATATTGAAAATGCTAAGCAAGGTAGTTGACTCCTATTATTGGAGTTCTTACCTTCTCTTAACCCATGGTGGTTTTGTGATAAATTAAATAGGTTATGGTTAATGAATTACTAGGGTTAGTATTAATACATTGAAAACTTAGGAAGCTTGTAAATAGTCCTATAGAAGTTTAGTTAGGCTTACAATTTAATATAGATTATCATACCTTACCCATTCTTAGGTAGAAATGTATGCATTATACTTCCTTCTAGTATATCTTGTAGTTTCATGTTGACATGTGAATTATTCAATAAGTTTGGTGACTAGTGAACTAAGTCATAGCTAGAACTTATCATGTATGTATGAGAACCTGATTGGGATCAAAAAAAAAAAAATGACCCTTGTCAAACTACGAGGCCTCCGATCTCATTACATAGGCATGGTCATCATGGATGAGCCCTTGAGGCATAGGTCTTTCCCTTAGCACTTGTCTTCCAATATTTAAATTTTTTTTAACTATTTATTTAATGAAGATGCAATCTCTATGCTACATTTATGCTTCTCTTTATAACTTAAATGATTATGATGTACCAAATTAGTTGTACAAGTTAAAATAATTTCATGAGACAAATTAATGGTTGTATGTTAAATTATATCTATGTTCAAAAAATTATGTGCATTACAAAAGAATAAATAATGTCAATTCTTATAGATAGTGTTAGAGTGAATAGTTTATATAACACTATATTTAGGAATACTTAGGTTGACGAGGTTAGACAACATATTGTCTAACTAAATGTGCAACCTTTGAGACCTCTAGAGGTTACCAAGTTATTTGGTAAACATAATGTGCTACCTTTTTGAGGTGGGTAGACTTTCCATCTCACCTCAAAGGTTACTCAACACTTGGCATCAAAGTTGATGAATTGATCAAATAGGTTGTTGTTTTGTGCATTCCTAGTGATCTTAAGGTTGACACCTATAGGACACTTGTCTAATAATTTGTGCCACTTCATGAGGCACTTGTCAATCCACATCATAGGTGGATTGGGCCTCTTCCTTTCCTATATATGTAAGGCTTTATACTCGTTGTAATTTGGATAGAATACATACAATAGCTTTTATTGTTCACTTGTGCTTGTTTCTTATCTCTATGATATCCTAATTCTAATATGGTATTAGGGCTTGGGGAGATATTTTCAGGCCAGAGGTGAATGAAATTGTATTCGTTTCTTCTGATAGCATGTGTAAACAATTTTTAGGAATTATAATCACAAATTTGAGCTATTTTGGGGTGGCTTGAGGTGGTGAAATAAAATGACACATCTCCTCTTTTCATTCGAGAGACCTCACAAAGCCTTCAACTAATGAATTGAGGGAAAAATTTGGGTTGATCTACTTCAGGGTTTGGTGTGTTGAAGGTGAGATTTGTAGGTTTTACAACTTGCAGATCTTCACCCCTCTTTGTTGGGAAAAAAATTGAATCCCAACTAAAGTGGGAAAAGATGAAAACACAAAGACCAAGGAGATATAGGACAAGGAGCTAGAATAATTTTTCATTTCATTCATACACAAAAAATTACATTAAAAAATGTTTACATACAAAATTTAGAGCTATGGCTCTGTATTTCCTTCATAGAACAAACTACCCAGACTCTTGTGAAATAAAGCTTTCTATGTGCTGCTTTGTGTGGCTGCTACAAATATTTTGGAGTCATGGAACCCCTCAAAAAATTATCTTTATTCCATTTTTAAAAGTTTGCATAGTTGGCTTGGACCCTCATTTCTGGCTTAGGGTTATGTTCCTCATCATTTTTTTAGGGTTTATGTTGCGAAAACCTTTCAAAATTGTCCTATGAGCCTAAAAAAAACCCTTGGTTGTTCTAATTTTGCATTGAACTAATGCTCCCAATATCTGGTCATTCAAGTTGCCTCTTATTTCATTAAAATCATTGTTTTCACTGGCCCCCTAGGTCTAGGTTTCTCTATCACCAAGTTCCTTTTCAGTGTTCAAATTTTCTTATAGTTGGGCTTTATTTTCATGAATTATATCTTAAAGCTTTTGTCCCTAAGGGTCAAGTTCCTGTCAGCTTAGTAGTGGCCCCATTTTTAAACTAACCTTTGTGACATGTGTAGAATTAGGTTTCTACACTGGTTATTCAATCATCAAGGGCTGATCACCATCGTTCCCCATGGGCCCGAGAATTTTTATTCCTTATTATTTTATTTGCACTGGCTATCAAGCATTAGCCACATGTATTATTCAATGGCAGGCCCAGTCCCCTTGGTAAAGATAACTAGCATAATTTCAAGAAGATCAACAATTGTCATTAGTGGGACCAGTGCTCCCAAAAGGATAGCATGCATAACTTTGAGAAAGATCAATGATGGAAACCGCAACATGTGTTCTCATCAGGACTCTTCCCTAAGCACCCATCCATCTTGTGCATTGAGGAGAGATAATCACATAGGCTAGTGGGAAAGGTGTCCTCTATCACTTTTTATGGGACCCACCATGTTTTGGAGATGGCATGTGTTTCTAAAAATTAGAGATCCACAATTGATGGCAGGTGACATTGGTCAATCGTGACTACTCCTCGCCATCCCATGAAGGGTCCACTTTTGTCCCATGTTTTTCAGTGGGCAAGTGGGAAAATGCCATGTGGAACATTTCAAAGGCTTAGATGGATTCAGATGGAGATAAGGTGTTGCTAAAATATTGGCTGAGACTGTTCTAAGATAAAAATGATGCTAAATTAGAACTGATTCTTGGACACGCATATGAAATTTGGGAAATATTTCTTATGATCGTCAAATCTGTCAAGTGGCAGTACATGTGGGAAGGTGAAATTGAAGTAAGGTAGAGTACATGATGATATTATGAAGTTAAATCATGATCACTCCCTGATGTCTTACTTTGATGAATTATGAGTAAATTAATTCCCACGAGCGAGTGGGTAAATGTGAAACGACAGGTTTGGTTAAATGCTAAGTGTGTGGTTAATATGCAAGCTAAGTGAATGTTTATCTCACTTGAGTTTTCTTATTATGGAGAAGCATCAAGTGCATGCATTTAATTTTTTCATAATTAATCATCCTGATTGATTATCCATTGATTCAATTCAAGGTATGATTGACGATTGAGGTTCAAATCAGGGTAATTGATTTCCTCCGTTCTCACACAAGCTTTCTTGGAAAATTAATGCAGGAACTCTCTAGTTGCTTTATTTAATGAAGATCACTTACTTTTTATTCTCACCATTTGATTTTTTGTGAGAAATAAGAGTCTGAGAGTAAGTGTGTGAAGTTTTTTGAAGTAATTGCTAAATTTGAGCTTGTTATTTCCTAAGGAAATTCGATAAGTTCTTCAGTGAAGAAATGGGTAAGCTAAGTGTGTTTGTCAGCTTGGTTCGAAGGTCTAGGAGACCCAACCATCTTGAGTCTCAGGGTGATTCTCCCCAGAGTGAGAAAGATATTTCCTAAATCCCTCTAACTCATAAGAAGAAAACAAGAGTTGTCAAGAAGTTTGCATGGGGTTTTCTCAAGTGTGCTTATCATCTGAGAAGCTGAATTATGTTGGAGTTGGTCAAGGGAAAGGAGAAGAAAATTGGTAGGCCTGAGAGGGAAGTTGCAAGAAAGAATAAGTATCACCAGGCTTATATGGGACATCATCATTTTCCCATTGAAGTCTCAGATGATTCAACTGATAGTGGAGATGAAAGTGATTTAGGTTATCGCTAATATCTCATGTGCATGAATAATTTGATTGATTCTAAGGATGAGGTAGTGATGGATACTCCACTTTCAATAAGGACACTGAGCAAGAGTACTTACATTGCTGCTAACAAGGAAAAGTAGTATCTCGTTCCCTTTTTGAGCTAGCAATTGGTTTTCGGTCCATTGTGCTACCTCATTGTGATGTGGGTCTCTGTTCATTTGTGCCTTTGGTGTTGATGGTGACATTTCCCAGTTCAGTGTGAAATTTCATGTTTTTGATGTTGTGATGGTGACACTTTTTGAAGACTGGAGGGTCTTCTCTGATTAACCATTTTTTGGAGTTTTTCTTTTGCCTCCCTCTGTCCTACAAATGATTACTTGTAACTAATTGGGGAATATTTTTTATATTATGGTGAAATTCATTTTGAAATGAAAGTGAAATGTAGGTGTAATTCAACTCGATGCTTGTTGCTCCCATGACTTATAAAAGGGATTTCAAGGCTGATTGTAGAGAGAGGTTAGTGGGTAGTTTTCCTTGAAGGGGGTTATACATAGAGACAAAAATGGATACTGAAATTTCTAGTAATATGTTTTAGGGATAAAGTCAGTCGATATGTATATGGTTTTTGATAATAAAAATGATAATATGTATAGCAGAATGGTATAAATTTTCTACATGTTACTCTCCTATGTATAGGTGTATACCACAAAATTTGTAAGTCTAAAGTATTCTACCACATTTTTCATGAGATAAATTTGAAACAAACAAATAGAGTGATATCCCTATGGAATAATTCAACATGCTTGATACTATGAACAAGATAGCAAAATAAGCTAATTAAAAGCATGAAATACATATTGAATACCTATCCCATATTGGATTGGTGTCACTTGTGCAAAGTGAGCCTTTCCCAATCCTTGCTAAGATCAATGATAGATGCCTTGAAGATAGAGTGAGATGGAAAAAATTAGTTCTCAATTGAAGAGAGTGACTTTGCATGAGGATTGTGGATGATTTGTGGACAGAGATCTAAAGATTATGGAGGATTAAAACAATAGAGGAGACCTCTATTTATGGACAAAAGGGATAAAAGAATGCCAAACATGGAGGATGTGGGACTAAAGATCCACCAATGAGAAGAGGCCACTTGTCAACTTGTCAGTGGTTGAGTAATGAGCACATTTTGGTCAATGTGCCAAAGAGGGGGAGATTCAAATTTGAATTTGAGAGTTAAATGCTAAGTGGGGGACATGTAAGAGAGAAGTTATTGCCATGTTGGAAGGGACAAGTCAACTTGGATTTTGAATTCAAATTTGAGGGAATATTCCTCAAAGATGCCATGTTGAGGAAAATAAGGATTTAATAAATCAATTAAATCTATTTTCATGTGCAAGTGGTAAATGTTGGAGGATGAGACATGAAATGAGATTAAATTAATCAAGGTTAATTAATTTAAAGAGAGATTAGATGATGTGACAAATTTGACTTAGATTTGTGGATTTATTTAAATCAAATATGAGAGGAAGGTGATAAGAGATTAATTAAATAAATTTTTTGATTTATTTACTTAAAAGAGATGATGTTAGATTAAACTAAATATGGTTTTCATTTATTTAATTTAATAGATATACTTTAGAGATTTAATCAAATAAAATTAATTATTTAACTAAATAGGGATAATTAAATCAGATGGATTGATTTAATTAACAAAAGAGAGAGACTTAATTAGATAAAATGATTTATTTAATTAAGGGAGGGAAATTGATGAATTTAATCAAATAAGGAAACTTAATTAAATGGTTAGACCGAGGGATGATTCAGGATGAAACGATGTTAGTAGGAGAGATCATATGCACAATGTCAATCGATGCATTTTACATGTCTACATTTTGCCCCTCTTTGAAGCAATGCACTTGTTGCATTGGTTCACAGAATAAACGATCTCAATCAAAGCCAAAAAAAAATTCTTTTAAAAATCTTGCCCCACTGTTGCCTGGCAAGAGAAAACATGCCAATATATTGTCCCCTTGAGAGATTGGACGAAAATTTCAATTTTTGGGTGATCTCGCGAAAAAAGAGGACAAGGTGCCCGACAAGTCCGAAAATGCTCGAAGAGGCCAAAAATGTGTCTAAATGCAATTAAACGATGTAAAACAGGCCTCAACTGGTCAAAAAAAGGTTCAAGGGTCCAAAAGCCCTAGTAGGATAGCCAATTAGGGTGGAAAAATCCTAATTTTCAAGCTTAAAAGGGGTCTGAAGGGTCACTTTCAATTCATTTTCACACACATCCATTAGAAACCTTGAGATTTGAGCTCTAACCTCTTGACGATATGGCACAACGACAGCTTTTGATGCACATTTCTGATCGAGTCCAGATGTACCAGCAGCTGCCCGACATTGGGGCACTGGTAAGTGACCCCTACTTGAGCTTCATTTTTCATTTTTAGCCTTCATTTAATGCTTTTAAAGTCAGTCATTCTGTAGTGGTGCTATATAGTGCCACTCAGAAATCAAATTGTACCGCTTGGTGTCAAATTGTGTTGCGGCGGTGTAGTTTGGAGTTTGAAAATAAACTCCAAACTACGATGCGGTGGTCTCTTTTCTTTTCAAAGTGTGTCGCTGGGAGGGAAAGTGCATCGCGGTGGTGTACTTTGGACCTTTTGTGCCCTAGCGTCAGAGTTTGATTAAAAATCAAACTACGACACCTTCACAGATTGCAACGTTGGAGTGGTTTCTTGGACGCCCGGCGAATATTTTTTCAAAAAAATTTAACATGATGACCCTTCCTGATGTAGGATGCAGCGAGGGAGCTCTACTCCCAAGAGCACAGGTCACAGGATCTGTTCGGTTACTTGCGAGACCTGAGCGATAGGGATCAGGATCGACTTCATGACATGGGGCTATGGTACATCACCTACACAATGCTCGTTCACACTCACCTAGGGATGATATTAGTGCTTGCCGAGATATGGCACAACGAGACCTCTTTGTTTCACCTTCCCATAGGTGAGGCCACTGTCACCTTGGAGGACGTTTGGCCCATTTTGAGATTGCCGATTCATGGTCGGTGGGTCATTTTTGACATGGATGAGGGGTGAGATGCCTGCCACAGATTCCTCATGACAGAGGACATTGTTATTTGTGAGGGGAAGATTGAGTTGGAGTGGCATAGGACCCTGGCACCTCCCTTCCACTTGGTTGTTGCAGCGGTTATTTCGGGTCTTGTTGCCCCAGACAGACGAGGCTGGTACTTCAGTCCTAGTTGGGGACTCTACTGGGAGCGGATGGTTCGTGACATGCTAGTATTTATGTGATGTGTAAATGATGCAAAATGATATGATGATCTATTTATGTTGATGCAAATGGTGATGTGATATGTGATATGGAATATGCAAAATGATATGGTGTATACGTAAAATATTATGCATGAATTATGCTTATATATGAAATGATTATGGATGGATGTATGCTTTACATGTGATGGATTCTTGTATGTTCCTATTTATGCTTATAATGATGTGTAATGATTTATGCAATGAATGATTATGATGCTATTTATGAGATGAAATGTATGATTAATAGGCGATATAATGCAATGTAGATGCAATGGTCATGTTTTATATGATATGATGCAAATGAGATGGTTTTAAGATGCTTAGAATAACAAATATTATTATCCTAAACATACTAAATGATAATGTAATGTATGTGATACATTTTAATGTGATGTACTATATGCACTGATATGATGATGTTTTATGCAAAATGAACTTAATGTGTGAGATGACCTTATGATTTTATGCAAGTATGTATGCAATGGATTATCTACGATGTTTATGTACCTATTATGTATGATTGTGCAATATGTGGTAATGTGAAATGGTTATGAAATGCAAATGAATGTTATGCAATGATTTATGTGATAAATTCAATGTTATGGATACAATTTAATAAAAAGGATGCCTTTTATCTATGAAAAATGTCTATAATAACACGTGTATATGATGATGGAAATGCAATGCATATGTTTCCTATATGATATGTTGATGCAATATTCTAATGATTTGTGGATGCAGGATCGATGACGATGATGAAAAACTATCATAATACCTTGTTAGTGCGATGAGAAAGAAGAGAAGAAGTCATTTCAACAAGACACAAGATGATGAAAATGCAAATGATGATGATTACTTGCTGAGGAGTTGGGATCTTCTGGTTTGAATTACTCTTAGAGAAAGGCATGTTCTTCACAATCTTGGCCTAGTAAACAAGTCATTCTTAGGTTCATTTAGGATCAATTCAAACACTTCATCCATCTCAAAACATATATCAAAACCCATCCCACCAAACAAATTTAGAACTTTAGAAGCATCATTCTGGACTTGGGTAAATCATCAAAATCAAAATTGCCTTGTTTAGTTAGGAGTATGGGAATACATCCTTTCTCATACCTCTAGTTAAATTAGCACCCCTTTGAAAAATTTCATCCTAAGATCACATCTAACATCTTAGGGTTTACAAGTCCATTATCCAAATTCAATCAAACCAATCAAAATCAAATCCCAAAGTCTAGCATTGATCCAAAGTACCTAAACGTTCAAACACCCAAATCATTCACCCCTTTCATCCTTCATCTCATCATTGGTCCTAAATCCCTTAGAGGTCAACAAGTTCAAAACACAAGAGGAACATGGAATATAAACTTGATCCATTCATCATGAGTAATCCAAGTCAACCAAACTATCAAAGCCTTACAATACCAATTGATTTTCAAAACTTACATTTATACAATCAATACATGGGATCATTACCTTCTACAAGTGTCAATAGTACAACAAATGAGAGTATGCCCAAATCAAAGTTTGGAACACCTTTCCCAATGGTAGATTTAAATCCAAGTCCAAACCTACAAATCTATCAACCAAACAATCAATGCATGAGCCTTCAAATGAATGACATCATTCCATCAAATCCCTACATGCCAAATTTGAATGTACAAAGTACAAATTTACCAAACATGAACATTTTGAATCCAAACTTGGCAAAATTTGGGATGGATATGTTTGCAAATCATACGAATGTTGTTCAAAGTCCAAACAAGATGTTAACAACTCCATGTATTGATCCAAGTCAAGGTAACACCATACAAAATCAAAGTTACCTAAACCAAGGCAATATGATCCCCAACACCAACAATGTTCAACTTCAACCTATCATGCCAAATCTAAACATCATCCCAAATTAGAACATTGTCCAAAATCAAAATTTCCATGATCCTATACAAACACCACCAGCATACATTCCAAATCCACTTGAACAAAAGTCAAACCAACTATATCAAGGGCGCCAAGATCAAAATCAAGACCAATTTTTGACAGACCAAATTTTTTCACTTGGAAAACTAACTGAAGCCTTCAAAGAAGAGACATTTTTTCTCCAAAATCAATGTACTCTTCCATTGGTTAATCCATGTCATCAAAGCATTAGGTTGTGTCCACAACCACATCAAGAACAAAATCTCCAATGTCAAGAGGTTAGATATAAATATCAACATCAACAACAAACCCAATTACTCAATCTTGAAGATCAATCACCACATTTCAAAGATCAATCACCACATCTCCAAAATCAATCACAACAAGGTCAATTTAAGACACAAATCTCACAAGGTAACAAGTGAAAATACACACCACTTGGGAGACCAGTCGAATTAGTCTTGCAACAATTGGTACAAGAAAATATCATCAAAATCCCTGTTTATACGAACTATCAAGAACCAAACATAAAACTGCCAGGGTATAATGAGAAACACCTTTGTGATTATCATAGAATAAAGGGACACAAAACATCAGATTATGTTTTACTCAAAAAACTCATCCAAGACCTGATTGATCAAAAGATAATCACTATTGGGGACAATGATAGCAGTGACAATCTCTCCACCACAACTATTGAGAACAAGGGTCAAGATCAATCCATCACTGAGCACCTTGAAGTTGTGTCTACTTCATCCAATGATCAAAACAACGTACATCAAGGGTCACTTTTCAATCATGATCAAAATCCACCAACAATACCCAATAATGATCCAATTCAAGAAATGTCAACATCACTTGACCCTATGGTTGAAGACATTCATAATCTCTCTACCGTAATTGTTGAAAACAATGTTCAAGATCTATCCATCAATAAAGATATTTTCGCCTCATCCAATGATGCATCAACCAATGATCATGTTGAAAATATCTCTACATAACCTGATAAGTTAGAGGACATATCTCAAGAATTTATGCCAAAGCATGATCAATATCTCTCACCAAAGTCTAGCAATGGTCCTTTCCAAGACATATTGACATACTTTGACCTCATGATTCCCGATATTGAAAGAATCTTCAACTCAACACTTGATCCCAATTCACTCAAAGATCAAGAGGATATTGAGCCACTTCCTATGCCTAATGAAGATATCCAAGAACCCTTTATAAGCAATCCATCCTTTGAAATTGACCCATGCCAAGAACTTGATCCAAAGCATGTCGAAAGCAATTTTGAAATTGTTCAAGATCAAGAATTCATATATCCAAGATACTACAATGATCTAATGGACACTCTCCTATCTACACAAGATGATCATATCCACATAGCACATGCTCCTCCATCTACCCATGAGATGATTTCTATGGATGAACACATAGATGATCTTCATTCAGAACATGATTCTTTTACTGCTGACATTATTACACAAAAAGAGTAGGCTATTGAGTTATCAACATCAGAATCAGATATATTCCAAAATCAGACTGAGGACATCATGTATGAGGATATCCAACATTATCCACTTGAGGAAAAAGGTCAGATAGAATAAGATATTCTAAAGTCAGTAGAGCAGAAAATTCCAATAACATCATCTACAATGGTCATTGATCAAAGAACACATAATGAACAAGACATCTCAAAATAGGCAGAATCAAGGAACAAAGGTGCCATTACTGCCATACTGGGGGCAACTTCGTCTCAAGCAAAAATCAACATAGGGAGCACGAAGAATCCTTATGATGAAACCGATGTCAATACTACAACCAGTCACACCATGAATCTTCATCCACCCATCACCCCATCCACGAATCAGGACCAACATCAAAAGAAAGATTTGAATCAAAGTACGATGAACATTATCAAAGAAAAAGAAGCAAAGGAGCACAATGGACAAATCAAATACAAATGGATACTAAAGAATACAAAGAAAGATTATCCCTATCAAACTTCATTAGTCAAAGAAACTATGGGGAAAAATAGAAAAGGGAAAAGTATCCATCAAAGATGTCCACAAAAGAAAAAGCAGGCTTTTCAAGCAATGTACAAAGTGTATCAAGCAGATGGTCCTAATTCCATGCACACTTTTGTATCCACCCATCATTGCTCATCTTCCCAAGTTTGGAGAGTCAAAGGTTCCAAACTGTCAACCAATCCATCTCTTATCCCTAAAAACACTCCATCCACACCTCCACACATGATATCCAATTGTCACATTGACCATGTATTGGCAACGACCCTTCATCATAAGGATTTCAAAGGCACTCTATCGCAATGTGCGTACAAAGACAAAGTTAACTCCAATATCAACAAAGCAAATCGGGAATCCCAAAAGTTGCATTCAAGTGCACGTATCT
The DNA here is from genome assembly GCA_007258455.2 of Sequoia sempervirens. Taxonomy (NCBI): domain Eukaryota; kingdom Viridiplantae; phylum Streptophyta; class Pinopsida; order Cupressales; family Cupressaceae; genus Sequoia; species Sequoia sempervirens. The sequence goes on along the minus strand of VDFB02256132.1, from coordinate 182,908,449 downwards.
TAGCAAAGCAACTTCATTAGGTAGGATATCGATGGCACATTATGATAGAAGCATCTACATCGACACCACTAGGTGGGTCACATGAATCTTTTAGAAAAACCATGAAAAAAAAAAAAAAAGAAAAAGGATTGAAAATAGTAAAGAAAAAAATTGTCCTCTAGTGAAAATTGCATGGGAAACACTTTGGGCAAGACCATGACGAAAACTTGGCAAACATGTGTCATGTGTAGAATCGAGCATCTACGTGTAGCAGTTTAGATGAAAGCATCTCATCCCATCCGTAATAAATCCAACATTCCATCTGTCTTATCCATGATAAATCCATTCATACATGAACCATTTATCTAATCCATTTTCATCCATCTGCATCCATAGTCTGAGTTATCTTTATCTTGATGAAATTTTGGGGCACACTTTACACTTGCTTACGGTAAAACATCTTGACATGGGTCATTTTCATTGATCCTATCCTATCCAACGTTATTTGAGCAATGAAGCATTAACCAAATGAACATTCTTTATCTAAGCACCTTATCTTATCGCAAGATAATCCATATCCATCCATCCAAACGCCAATCCAAGCATCCATCCATGGAAGTCCATACATTGCTAGACATTGGGGGAAGATATGTACATCTTGCTTTGGAAATAAATCTTGATATATATCCTCCAAATTATGTGGTGATCCAAACATTGGAAAACGTAAAATCAAATTGGTCCACCACTTGTGAGCAAAAAACCAAATCACTAACCCATGGAATATTTTGATGAGAAGACATTCTTTATCAAGCTTCATCTTTCATTGAAAATCAAGCCAAGCAATCACTATTAGTTGCATCTAATTTGCACGTCAACATCACATCAAATCATTCAAACAAATGTTGTTCCAAATCAAGCTTCATCAATCCTAATCGATCAAATCCAATCAAAAAATCATCATCTTGGGATATCCTTGTGTTGCTTAACACTATCCTTGCATTGTTGTATATCCTCAACAATGTTATCATCATCAACCCATCATCATCTTGGGGATATCTTTCCCAAAATTTGTGTGGCTTAAAAACCATCCTTGCATTGTTGTGCATCATCGACAATGTCATCATCATCAATCCTGATCAATCAATCCTTACATTGTTGTGCATCCTCAACTTATTGTCATCAATCCTAATCAATTAAATCCTTGCATTGTTGTGTATCCTCAACAATGTTATCATCATCATCAATCCATCGATCGATCAACCTTAGCTTGGTCTTCAACAAAATTCCAAACAAAGAACTGATATCATCACACATGTTCATATCCAAATCGTCAAAATCATGCAAAAAATCCAAAAACATCCAAAACATTGAAAAATCCCAAAAACACTTATAAAAATAGAAAACATCAGAAACATGGAATTTGAAGTACGTCGTCTCTGAGCTTAAACATAGGCAAGGCTAATATTTTATTAGCCCTCGAGACATCAAAATCCAAAAACATCCAAAATAAACATCAAAATCCAAATAACATTCAAAAAAATTCAAAATCTAAAAACATTCAAAAAACATCAAAATAAAAAAAATTCAGAAACCAAAAAATTCCAAAAATAGTCATACAATTAGAAAACCCAAAAAATAGGCTCAAAACATTTCAAAAAGATCAAAAACATTAAAAAAACCAAAAAATCCATCCGTCCCATTTCGCTTTCACCCACAATAATCAATCATCCATAATAAATCAATCACCACACTCATCCTTTGGCAAAACAAATAGAAACAATCACAACAATTAGCAAAAGTAAGCTTCAATCGTAAAATAAAAAAGAAAAGAACAAACCTTTAAAACAAAAATCAAACTCTTGATCACTCGCAAACATGTCAATCAACCTTATATCAATAGCCTATCAATCAACTTATCAACCCATCATCATCCTATACAATGCATGTCCTAGGATATATCGTTCCGACAATGGGCATCATTTTGGATATCACCTTGGATTCTTATCCTATTAAAACAAACCCCTTTGGCTAGAGGTATGAAGAACATTGGCCTGCTTGTGTACTTGATCTCTTCTTTTGATTTATCTTATTGTGCTCATTCCAAGGACCTCTCAATGATATTCAAATGAAGGATTTAGAGAGATAGGAATGGTGCAATGATCATTATCTTTTGTCTATTGTGCTTGTTGGACATTCTTGTAATATAACTTGGCGAAAACTTGCTTTGTTAGGTACGCCCTAGCAAGGTTTCCGTATGTCAAGTGTGAACAAGAATACTCCTATCTATTTGTCGAGTCAAAGTCCATCGCACTAGGTACAACACCATCCTGGTTCTTTATACCTTGATGCATCGTATCTATGTGTATTATCAAACATAAGGTAAGTAGCCCTTTTAAAATCCCAGTCCTTGATAAGAAAATCATCATCTATCATCATCATCATCTCTAATAAAGTATCGTCAGATCATGGACTTGTTGGATCCTCTTGTCATCATCTCATTTATTCTTTCTTTTCTCCATGCTAACATAACATCACTACTGCGTCCATCCTGCATCCACAAACCATTAGCATTATGTATATCATCTCAAATGAATGTTCATCATCATAATATAGATCTATTAGTCTAAGCATTTCATAAAATCATACATTTGCATAATCATATAGGCATCATCGCATCATCCTTCTCAAATGCATTTCATCATCATTTAAGTTGTTTAGGATAAAATATATTGGTTATTCTAAGCATCTTAAAACCATTTCATTTGCATCATCATCATAACCATCCATTTTGAACCTCTTTATTGTGAGATCGACCCTCAAATTGAATCTTTTTGCTCGATCTCTCGAGGAGGAAATGTACTAGTGTACTTCTTTCTATTGGGGCATCTGAAAAAATTAGATTTTTTTTGAATTTTTGATTGCAACAAGTTTATTCTTTGAACCAACGTAGCAAGTAAATTGCTTCAAAGAGGGGCAAAATTTATACACATGAAATTAGCATAGCATCACATTCATCCACTCATTAAATAAATCAAATTCACATTCATCCATTCATCAGGTAAATTAGGTTCATTTAATTCAATCTCAAAGGTCATTAATTTAAATTAAATAAATTAACTTTATTTAATTTAAGCCTATCATCATCCTTTTAATTAAATAAATCAAACCTTTATTTAATTAAATCTAAACTAACCTTTCATCTCCCTTTGATTTAATTTAAATCCAAATATTTAAGTCAAATGGGTCAAAACCAACTAATCTTCACCTAAATTAATCTAACTTGATTAAACTAATATAATCACCCATCACATCCTCTAGCTTTTCCCACTTGCACAAATAAATCAATTTATTGATTTATTAATTCATTATTTTCCATCAACAAAACATCTTTTTGGGAATATTCCCTCAAATTTGAATTCAAAAACAAGTTGACATGTACATCCAACAAAGCATTTATGAGCTCTTACATGGCTCTTACATGTCCCTTGCAAAGGTCAAACTCAACATTTAACTCTCAAATTCAAATTTGAATCTCCCCCTCTTTGGCACATTGACCAAAACTTGCACATTCTTCAACCACTCATAGATTGACAAGTGGCATCTTTCCATTGGATGAATGTTAGTCCCACATTGCTCAAATTTGGACATTCATCCTTCAATCTCATCTATAAATGAAGAGATCCTCTCCTCATTTGATCATCCACAAATTATGCAAAGTAACCATGCTCAAATATCTATCAAATTTCATCTATCATTCTTGAATGTTAGCTAGGTTATGCAGGTTTTTAGCTTGGAGCATTCATCATCCTTCATCAAAGTAGATCAATTATCACCAACACATCAAGATTGCATCATAGGAGTTGGGAAAGGGCTAATTTTCACATAAAATTGGCACCAATTCCCCCATGGGATCATGAGTTTTCTAGTTTAATTAGGATTCAATCTCTATTTTGTTGTTTTCATTGTGTTCATCATCTCTTTTCCTAATTTAAGCTTTGTGAATGGATTTCATGGGGAATCCTTGTTCTTGCTTGCATTCTCTAATCTAATGTGTTTTTTCTCATTGTTTTGCAGGTATTAGGATCAGGGTTCGCACAATTGGTTATATAGACTATGAATAATATAATCAATGGTTATCTTATTTGTCTCTGTTGGTTTCTAGTGGATGTACTGTTCTATTCTTGCTCATTAATTCAATTAATGTATGTAAATTCTTGAATATAATAGTGGTTTTGAAATAATTTGTGTATGAGGATGCTATTAAGAAGTAAATTTTGGAGATGATAAGTGGAAATATTGTAATGCAACATTTTCAAGCCTTCAGGTATTGTCAAATATAAAATTGTTATCTAATCATGTGGGTATTTGGTTTGACTACACTCCAAGAGTATGGTATTGGTTTAGCAAAGTAATTAAACTATAGTTGTGGTGACCAATTCAATAGCTGATCACAAAATTAACATCGACTTAATTTTCAATCTCTTTCTGGGTGTGTGTCAATCTTAATGAATTACATTTTCTCTTGTTTAAAATTAGTCACTGCCATTAAGGTTAGCCAAATCTTTAGGGTATTATGTCTATTTAACATTTAAGGATAATCATTTGTTTATTTTGTGTTTGATACCTAGAAACACCAGTATCTATAAGCACAGTATTTAGGATTACCCTCCTAGGTTTTACAAAGCCCGGAGTGAAGAAGCAAAGGCCTAAGAACCCTTACCTATGTGTTGGCCAATCCTTACCCTTATTGATAATTGAATCCTAACAAGTTCATAGGTATGTGGTAAGAATAAGTTTGGTTCTTAAGAAATAACCAACAGAAATGGCGACTCTATTGGGGAACTAATTGAGAAAACCTTTACAGTAGATCATTTTTCCTTTATAGAGTCATGAAGGTTCTAAAATAAAATTTTCACTAAAAGTGGGTGGCGACTTAGAAAAACTTTGTGCCAGTGAAAATTTTTTGAGGAAAAGGAAGCTTAAAGTTAAATGAACTGGTGAAAGAAACTTTGAATGTTGTGGGTGTTGCCATAATAGTGGTTTACAATTTCTGAGAGGAGCTGATTTTCGCTGAAATCACATATTTTTAGAAAATATAATGATTTAAGCCTTAAAAAGTTCCATTTTAAGGATTCCAATTGAAGAGGGTTTGATCAAATCACCTTAGATCAAACCCCTTTGGATAGAACCTCTCTATTTTTAAACCATACCTATAAATGAGTCTCCTTTACACTTATCAAAATGCTGATAAAAAATCACTTTTGATTTAGCTTTTGGGGGATCAAATGAATTCATTTAAAATTTATTTCAAATGATTATGGTATTCCTCGGAACGATCTATCCAACGAATATAATTTTAATATGTTTTGGTTTTGTTATGTATTTGTTTTTTTAGTTTTATTAAACATAGGTTTTTCATCGAAAATGAATGTCTTTGTTCTTCACATATCGAAAAATAGCAGATTATCAAAAAAAAATTGAAAAATATGAGTGCACCAGATATTGAAGTCCTTGATCCAACAAACAATATAAAATTAAATTTTTATATATACAAAGAAAGTTACGTGTTATATGGTCGCCCTGTGTCTGAATTGTAATTAGTTTGACTTTGAAACTTTATTAAGGAAAAAATATTCAATAAAAAACTATCTAACCAAGTGGAAGCACTCGATATCGGAGTTACAAATCTAAATTTGAAAGAATTAGAATTTTATCCTTCATGGAAAAAAAGTTATGCGTTATACGGTGTGCGCCACTTTTTAAAAATGTTGTCTTCTAAAAAAAACTAGTTTTTGTGGGAGATGGAAAAATAAGTGCAATTTGATTCCAAAAATTTTGAAAAAAATATTTTTAGAATCTACAGACAAAATTTGATGAGACTCTAGTTTGTACCATCTTCAAACTCCTCATGGTTTAGCCGCTCTAGGTGCCTGAATGCTAAGATTTAGTTAAAAATAATAATTTCAGTGTCCAGTTTGGCCAAAAATTGTAAACCACTATTGTGGGATCACCCTTGTTTAATTTTGATCCTCTACAAAGGAGGTGGTGACTCTATGCAAAGAACCTAACAAAGCATAATTCAAAATATCTACAAATATATCCAGGTGTTTTCCTCTATTTTGATTTGCAAGAAGAAATAAATTTGTATGAAAGCAATTTTTAGAGATGTGGAAGAAATACTTTATTCCTAATTAAGTGAATTAAAGCACTAGGGAAGGGAATAGTGGTAGTTATTTTACATACTTTTGAGGTGAAACTTGTATTATCTAAATGGGGTGGAAGATGTATGCTTATTTTTGAAAATTTTCTTTTAGAAAGCTTTAACCTACATGAGTATATTTGAGCTATGCATCGTTATAATCATGATGAGGTAGTTTCTCATCAACTATGAAGTTAATATTTGAAAATTGAATAAAGACACAAGATAAATGTATCATTCCCATGTATTTCCTAGTAGAATATCAAGTAAAATTATGTTGGGTATGCAGCTCCTATCATGCCCTCAAAATAAGTTCTCTATTGAGAGATATAAGCCATTAAGTTTTGGTGGTATTAAAGGTTTCCCTAACAAGATTCCTGATGATATTAGGCAACTTCTACCAAAATTTACAAGGAAAAATTATGAGCTAGCTTCCAAAAACCTAAATGCATTCATATATTTGATGGGTGATTTTGAGATAAACCATGAGGATGTTGTCATGAAGTTATTTTCTTAGTCATTAAAAGAGGATCCTAGAGACTGGTACTCATATTTACCATTATGTTCTATAGCTTCATGGGATGCTTTTATGATAGAATTTGTGGAAAAATTTGGTGGAAGAATCAGTCCCAATGAGATAAGAAAAAGATTTAGGGAAATTGATCAAGATGAAGAAGAGTTGGTTCCTTCTTTTAACCTCAGTTTTATGAAAGTAGTAAAAGATATCCCTAAATACTTAAGACCTAGTGATGCAGAGTTTTTGATTATATATCTTGGAAATTTTGACAATAATATGATTTATTTGACAAGGGATAAATAACCTACAACATTGCAGTAGGAATTTCATATTGCTATGGATATTGAAAACACTATGAAATACTTAATGATGAAAGGATATATGGCTACAAGTGTTTGTTCTCTGGATACACATCATAAAAATGAAATAAATAAGGATGAAAAGGATGATCAATGTGATGATACTTTTGATATCTCTTTTTTTTCATCCTCACAACATACTAATCATGAAAAAATTCAGAATAGACAAGTCAACAATGTTCAAATAATGATGGTCAGGAGTCGTTAATTCAGAGGTTGTCTAGTATAAGGAGATATAAGGAGGAATCACCATATGAGTTGTTAGCAAGGTTTTTGGATTCCTTGTTAGAAATACCTAAAAGGTTATGACCTGAAGATTCAATATCCATAGACATATTCTATGAAATTTATGAGCCAGGGCTCAATACCTTGCCCAAAGACTTGAAACCTCAGGATTTTGATTAGATAATTGATTGGATCAGAATTGTTAAGGAAGCAAAACATGACTATGAAAAAAAAAAAGGTCTCAAAATAGCAAGGGTGCTAACCTTATTGAAAAAGATCAAAATATTACCCAAAGAATGGATAACAATATGGATGATGATACTGTCATACTTGCAAATACTGTTAATACACTTTTAAAAGTTGACAACCAGGGTAGTGAGGACGAAAATTCTGATTACTCTCATGAGGAATACAAACCTTTTTGTGAGGAAAACTTGAAGGAACCTTTCTTTCCCAAGGTATATGACTATGTCAATACTCATGAAATTTTTCCCTCACTAGTAGATAAACAGATTGCATGTGATGGATTCTTGCAATACAATTCAACTATTTCAAGATTAGAGCATCTTGATGATATGATTGGTGATGAATTTCAAGACAAGAATGTTTATACTCATAATGTAGAGCCCAAATTTCATGAGATTGGTAATGCTAGTCAACAAGGTCCTATTTCTGAATGTTTACATGAAGTAGAAGTAGTATGTACAAATTTTATGGCAAAGATGGACATGATTGTTTTTAAACAAAGTCCTATTGAGGAAGGAAGTGAACATATATACTTGGGGGAAAAAAAGCTATGTTCAAATTTCCATTGGTCCTACACACGAGCTAGTAAACCTATCACTTAATGGTGCATCTGAATACCCTACTACTAATCATATCAATTTTGAACTAGTTGATCCATCCTTGGAAACATTTTGTTTCAAGTTGAACAATGATAACTAGAAAAAAGAATCAAATTATATCAGTGATCTTGAAACATAAATTCTCACTGATGTATAGGATGATATGAATTATTCCCTTTATGGGAATGATCTTGCTTTAAGTAAAAGTAAAAGTGCTATGGATTATGAGAAATTAATTTTTTAGGAAAATGAAGCATTGGGAAACATAATTGATTTATATTATTTTGATGAATATGAACACCAGCTTGAACAAGAGCCTGTATATGAATGTTTCATGTTCATTGCATAGAATGAATATGATATTTTCCCTTATGTTAATAGTGAGAAAATAGATTACGAGCGTTTCACTTTCCCTATCTAGTTAGATGAGTATTTGGTGGAGTACAATTGCAAGTTTAGTTAGATAGAGTACTCCATTAGTCATGTGTTTCAATTAATGATTGACCAAAATTCAAAGCCGTACAAAAATAAGAGTAACAACGATAATTCATAATGGCTAGGTTCATGATACATGAATTATTAGGGGATGGGAAATTCATGATAATAATTTCATCCTTAGCTTGATATAGATAGTGGAAAATAATGTTTTTGATAGAGGCAAGTATCAACCCAAAGTTTAGTATCCTGGAGCCACCAAGTAAAGTTGAAACATGGTTAAATTGTGGGGTGCATATTGATAACTTGCACTTTAGGGGAAGGCTTTAGACAAGTGGATATTTGATCTCCAGATTTAGGTCCTTATGACCTATGTAAAAATTGTATATACTTCTTGGTTGTCTTGGTTTTGTCCTTTGTGCTTGGTCTACTTCACCCATGATTTTGGAATCTCACCATGCTTGCAAGAGGCATGTGTCCCCAACAGAACCCACTAATGGAACTCCTCAAAAAATTCTCTTGGTTCCCTTTTTAAAAGTTTGTATACTTGGCATGGAACCTCATTTTTGGCTTAGGGTTATGTTCCTCATCATTGTTTTAGGGTTTATGTTGCCAAAACCTTTCAAAATTGATGTACAAGCCTAAAAAAACCCTTGGCTGTTCTAATTTTGCATTGACCTAATGCTCCCAATATCCACTCATTCAAGTTGCCTCTTATGCCATTAAAATCATTGTTTTCACGGCCCCTTGGGTCTAGGTTTGTCGTTCACCAAGTGCCTTTTTAGCATTCAAATTTCTTATGGTCAGGCTTGATTTTCATGACTTAAATCTTAAAACTTTTGTCCCTAAGGGTCAAGTTCTTGTTGGCTTAGTAATGGACCCCTTTTAAAATTAACTCTTGTAGCATGTTCAAAATTAGGTTTTTACGTTGGTCATTCGATCATCAAGGGTTGATCACCACCGTTCCTCGTGCACCCGAGCATTTTTATTCCTTATTATTTTATTTGCATGGGCTATCAGGAATTAGCCACATGTATGATGCAATGGTGGGCCCAGTCCCCTTGGTAAAGGTAACTGGCACCATTTTAAGAATATCAATGGTTGTCATTAGTGGGACTAGTGCTCGTGGAAGGCCAACATGTGTAGCTTTGAGAAAGTTCAATGACGAACACCTCAACACATGTTTTCATTAGGACCATTCCTCGAGCACCCATTTGTCTTGTGCATTGACAAGAGATAATCACATAGGATAGTGGGCAAGGTGACATCTGTCACTTTTTATGGGAACTACTAGGTTTTTGAGATGGCATGTGTTTTTGAAGATTAGAGATTGACAGTTGATGGCCGGTGACGTGGGTCAATCCTGACCACTCCCTACCATCCTATGAAGGGTCCACTTGAGTCCCATGTTTTTCAATGGGAAAGTGGGAAAACACCATGTGGAACATTTCAAAGGCTCAGACAAATTCAAATGGAGATAAGGTTTTGCTTAAATATTGGCTGAGAATATTCTAGGATAGAAACGGTGCTAAATTAGAACTAATTCTTGGGCACACATATGAAATTTGGGAAATATTTTTTATGGACGTCAAATTTGTCAAGTGATGGTACACGTGGGAAGGTGAAATTGAAGTAAGGCAAAGTATAGGCTGATATTCTAGAGTTAAATCATGATCACTCCCCACTCTCTTACTGTGATGAATTATGAGTAAATTAATTCCCATGGGCGAGAAAGTAAATGTGACACGATAGGTTTTGTTAAATGCTAAGCTTGTGGCTAATATACAAGCTAAGTGAATGTTTATCTCACTTGAGTTTTCTAATTATGGAGAAACATCAAGTGAATGCATTTAATTTTGTCATAATTAATCATCCTGATTGATTATCTGTTGATTCACTTCAAGGTATGATTGACGGTTGAGGTTCAAAATTAGGGTAATTGATTACTTACGTTCTCACACAAGCTTTTTAGAAAATTAATGCAGAAGATCTAGTTGCTCTATTAATGAATATCACCTACTTGTTATTCTCACCATTTGATTCTTTGTGATAATTAAGAGTCTGGGAGTAAGTGTGTGAAGTTTTCTAAAGTAATTGCAAAATTTGAGCTTTTTATTTCTAAGTTGGGTGGTGTCTTTGTCCTAAGGAAATTTGATAAGTTGTTCAGTCAAGAAATGGGTAAGGTAAGTGTGTCTATCAGCTTAGTCGAAAGGTCCATGAGACTCAACCCTCTTGAGTCTCAGGATGATTCCCCCTAGAGTTAGCAAGATATGTGTTAAATCCCTCTGATTCCTAAGAAGAAAACAAGAGTTGTCAAGAAGTTTGCATGGGTGTTCTCAAGCGTGCTTATCATTTGAGAAGGTGAATTATCTTAGAAGAGTTGGTCTTGAAAGGGTAAGGAGAAGAAAATTGATAGGCCTGAGAGGGAAGCTGTGAGAAAGAATAAGTATCACCAGGATTATATGGGATGTCATCATTCTCCCATTGAAGTCTCAGATGATTCTTCTGAAAGTAGAGATGAAATTGATTTAGGTTACCACCAATATCTCATGGTCATGACCGATTTGATTGATTTTGAGGATAAGGTGGTGATAGCTACTCCACTTTCAATAAGGAGATTGAGCAGAAGTACTTTGTTGCTGACAAGGAAAAGTAGTATCTCGTTCCCTTTCTGAGTTGGTTCTTAGTTTTTGGACCTTTGTGCTACCTCATTGTGAAGTGGGTCTTTGTTTATTTGTGTCTTCGGTGTTGATGGTGACATTTCCTGACTTGGTGTGAAGTTGCATGTTTTTGATGTTGTGATGGTGACACTTTTTGAAGACTGGTGGGTCTTTTTTGACTAACGGTTTTTTGGAGTTTTTCTTTTCACCTCCCTTTGTTCTACAAATGATTACTTGTAACTGGTTGGGGAATATTTTTCATATTTTGGTGGAATTCATTTTTTCATTTTGAAATGAAAGTGAAATGTAGGTGTAATTCAAGTCAATGCTTGTTGCTCCCTTGTCTTATAAAAGGGATTTCAAGGCTGGTTGCAGAGAGTGGTTAGTGGGTAGTTTTCCTTGAAGGGGTTATACAGAAAGAACAAAATGGCTATTAAACTTTCTAGTAATATTTTTTAGGGATAAATTGAGTCGATATGTATATGGCTTTTTATAATAACAATGATAATACAGATTGAAAAATGGTATAAAGTTTTTACATGTTACTCTCCTATGTATAGGTTATACAGACTATGAATAATATAATCAATAGTTTCCAATGGATGCATTTTTCTATTCTTCCTCATTAATTCAATGAATGTATGGAAATTCTTGAATATAACAGTGGGTTTGAAATAAGTCATGTATGAGGATGCTAGTAAGAAGTAAATTGTGGAGATGATAAGTGGAAATATTGTAATGCAACATTTCAAGGCTTTACGTATTGTCAAATATAAAATTGTTATCTAATCATGTGGGTATTTGGTTTGAATCCATTCCAAGAATATGGCACTGGTTTATCAAAGTAATTTTACTACAGTTGTGGTGACCAATTCAATAGCTGATCACAAAATAAAATCAACTTACTTGTCAATCTCTTTCTAGGTGTGTGTGAATCTTAATGAATTACATTTAACCTTGTTTAAAGTTAGTCACTACCATGAAGGTTAGCCAAATATTTATGGTATTGTTTCTATTTAACATTTAAGGAGAACCATCTACTTATTTTGTGTTTCATACCTAGAGGTCAATATCTGTAAGCATAATATTTAGGATTACCATCCTCGGTTTTATAGAGCCCAAAGTCAAGAAGTAAATTCCCAAGAACCCTTACCCTTATTGATAATTGAATCTCAAATTTTTTTTAGGTATGTGGTAAGAATAAGTTTGGTTCTTAAAAAATGACCAACACGGAGCACTAGAGCTCTACACTATGTGCAATATCTTTTGCTGCTATAGATTCTTCTTCTTCTTCTGTCAGTTCCATTCTTCTGAGCATTCCCTCCTTGTTCTTCAACTCTAAAAACATTCTATTCTTCCTTTTTGTCTTTCTTACCTTTTCCAAAAGTTTCTGCTCATATTCAAATTCAACCACCATAAAGTAATTCATTTCCAGAAACATTAACTAGCCAGTGGGGATGTTTGATGCGGCAAAGGGGGGGCATGATCCCAATGGATCTCTTCTAATTGAGAATTTAATGCATTTGGCTAATGTTGCTCAAGATTATTAATTCTAACACTCCCCCTTCATCTTGGTCCTTTCTATTTTTCATCACCATTCAAAAAATTTGGAGCTAAATTTTGAGAGAAATGTCTTTCTGGAGAAATTTTTTTTGAGTTATCCTATTTGCACCTGTTATGTGTTTTGGAGCTATCTTTCCTGAACTTATTCAGATTTCCGACACTTTTCTGAGTTTCCAAAATTGAAGTTCTAGAGCATTCCATCATGCCAAGCCTATCTTTTAGGTGTTCAAAGGAGTCTTTTGAAATTTCCTTTGTGAAAATATCAGCGAGCTATTGCTCAAATCTATAGTACTAAAAGTTCAATCTCTCCATCTCCACCAACTCCCTTATGAAATGGTAGTGGATTTCAATGTGTTTACTTCATCCATGAAATATGGGATTCTTAGTCAAGGCAATAGAAGACATGTTGTCACAAACTATGGTTGTACCATATTCTTGTTTCTCATTCAAATTTGCAAGGATTCTTTCAATCCAAATAGCCTGACATGCTACTGCATTTGCTGCTATGTACTTTACTTCTACTATGGAAAGAGAAACTATGGGATACTTCTTTGATTCCCATGATATTTCTCTTGAACCCATGTGGAACACATATCCTGATGTGCTCTTCCTATCATCTAAACTTCCTGAATAATAACTATCCGTGTACCTAACTAGTTGAAACTCATTAGAGGATATATACATAATGCCATAGCCTTTCATGTCATTATCATACCTTAGGATTCTCTTCCCTGCTTGCTAGTGTGTGACCTTAGGTTGCTCCATGAACCTAGAAATAAGACTTATCACATACATTATATTAGGTCTAGTTGCTATAAAATACATGAGGCTTCCAACCATACCCTTGTAGTGGGTTGGGTTAAGATCATTGTTGCTATCTTCTTTGCTTAATTTTGGACTTTTAGCTATTGGAGTTGGGGCTAGTTTGATGTCCAACATTCTAAATCTTTTCAATATTTGATTGGAATAATTTATTTGTGAAATGAATATTCCATGCTTTGTTTGTTGGACCTCTATGCCTAGGAAATATTTAATCAATTCTAGGTTTGTCATTTCAAACTCATTTTTCATTGCCTCTTTGAAATCAACAATGAAAAGATTACTATTCCCTATAAAAATTAAATCATCTATAGACAAAATAGCAATAATAATTTTACCATTGGATGCCTTGATGTAGAGTGTGGGATCACTACCACTTTTACTAAGTCCATTGCTCAACAAATATGAGTCAATCCTATTGTACCATGCCCATGGTGCTATCTTCAATCCATAAAGAGCTTTCTTCAACCTATATACCTTTTTTTCTTGACCCAAAACTTCATAACCAAGTGGTTGCTCCACATACACTTCCTCTTTCAACACTCCATTCAAGAAGGTGGACTTCACATCTATTTGATACACCTTCCACTTGTATTGTGTTGCAATTCCTATGACTGCCCACATAGTTTCAATCCTTGCATCTGAAGCATATGTCTCATCATAATCTCTCCCAAATTTTTATTTGTACCCCTTGACAACTAATCTTTCCTTATGCCTCTTCATTCTTCCGTCAACATTTCTCTTGGTCTTATAGACCTATTTTACTCCAATTACTTGCTCGTTGGGAGGAAAATCAGTTAACTCCCATGTTCTATTCCTATCTATTGCATCTATCTCCTCATCCATAGCTTCAAACAATTTTTTTTTTCTTTCACAACATCCTCAAAATAAATTGGATCACTATGAGAAAATAATTCAAAATCCATACTTTCATCAAACTCTTCATCATACCTTTCATTTTGGTAGATCTCCCTTAGACTCTTGGTCTTTCTTGGCATTAGGGAGGCGAAAGTGGGGTCTGAAATCTCACTATTGTTGTTGCTTTCCTAAGAATACCTTGTTTGTGCATTGGTCTGAAGTGATCCATAGCTATTGGGAGCTATTAGGGGCTATATAACATCATCTTGTTGCACTTCATACTCTTTTTCTTCATCAATCAGTGTTTTCAGAAGTTGTACAGAGCTGTCAATATCTATCAAGCTATCCCATGACTCATCCTCTAAGAACTCCACATCTTTGCTAATAACTATTTTCTTGGTGACCGGGTTATACAACCTATAGGCTTTGGACTCTCTACTATAGCCCATGAAGATGCACTTCTCACCCTTGTCATCCAACTTGTGTCTCTTCTCTTTTGGTACAAGTGCATATGCCACACACTCGAACACTATCAAGTTCTCAACCATCCACTTGAATTTTTTCCATGTCTCTTGTGGAATCAAGTCACAAACTTCCTTTGTAGGACTTCTATTTATCAAATATATTGTTTTTGCTACAAGTTCACCCCAAAATTCATTTGGAAGTTCTTGGCTTTAAGCATACTTCTTACCATCTCCACAATGGTTTTTTTTTTCCTCTCAATCACTCCATTTTGCTGTGGAGTATAGGTTGTTGTTAGCTCCTTCTTAATTCCATGTTGCTTGCAAAAATTCACAAATTTATTGAAGGTATACTCTGCCCGTCTATCTGAACTTAGGACCTTCATGAAATGTCCACTCTCCTTTTCAGCTTGGGCCTTAAACACTTTAAACTTGTCAAATGTTTCAAATTTATGTTGTAAGAAATAAACCCATGTCTTACAACTGTAATCATCTATGAAGGTCAAAAAAATTGGCTCTTACCAATAGAAATTTTTTGCATAGGGCCACACAAGTCAGTGTGTACTAGCTCTAATGGTGCTCTTTCCCTTCTAGAATTACCTGATTGGAAAGGCTGCCTATGTTGCTTGCCTAAAATGAAAGCTTCACATCTACCAATGGGCACTACAATGGTTGGAAAACCTCTAACCATACCCTTCTTTGACAAAATATTCAAACCAACATAACCTAAGTGTCCATATTTGAAATGCCAATGTTTAGAAGGGTCTTGAATGATTGTCTTGAAAGCTACTTGTTGTTGTACTACTATACATTTTCCATGCTTGGGGGTTGTAGCTATGAACTGAGCTAAGAAACATATCTCTAACCTCAAAGGAAACATTCTATTCTTTTTCATTGGCACTACTACAATTATTTTCTTGCTTGCATCCTTCTCAGATATGATGCATTCACCCTTTTCCATCAACACTTTGTAGCCTTTTTGGATCAGTTATCCAATACTCATGAGATTGTGCTTTATACCAAGGGAAAAATATACATTGTCAATCTCCTTCTCACCTTGCTTGGTTTGAAACATAATAGACCCCTTTCCCACAATTGAAACTATTTCATTGTTCCCCATTTTTATCTCAGATTTGACATTTTTATTGATTAAAGAAAATAAACTCTCATTACCACTCATGTGGTTGATACATCCATTGTCTAAAAACCATACCTCATGAGTGCCTTGCTTAGCAATGTTGCACATGATGAAGGCCTTTAACTGATTACCCTCAACCACATTTTCATCAATCACATTTGTACTTTTCTTGGACTAACCACATTTCTTTTAGGGTTAGAAATGGCAGATATCTAACAATTAAATGCATATCTATGTAATAAACAAAGAAACTAAAACACACACAAAATAAATCATAACACAAAGAATTTAACGTGGTTCACCCAATCTGGGTTACATCCACCAAACCGTAGCCATCCAATACTTTTATTATCCAATGTAAAACCTATTACAATCTTGCGAATAATCGTGTTTTTCATCATATAGTAATACCCATCCGAACCCCTTTTTAACAAGCTTAGAAGCTTCCAAATTTTAGGGTTCTACAAATCAGATTCTTCTTTTTTCATTGATTTTTCCCTTTTTCGGTGATAGGGGCCGGCAAGGATAGGGGCCGGGGTGTACAGTATACCATGGGCTATACAGTATAGCATGATCAGTCGCCACATACCAACAGTTTCCTTTCCCAACACTCACATGCATAATGACAAAAAATTATGGCAATAATAACTCCCAACGTTGCTCTTGTCAAACATCTGACTCGAGTTGTTCTTCTTGGCTTGTCCGGAGCTAGACTGAGAATTGCTTGCTCCCTCTTGGTTGTCTTCTCATCCTTAGCTATCTTCTACAACACCTCCACATTTGTATTTTCGTCTACCTTTTCCTCTTGAGCTTCATTCGGAGTTGTTTCTACCTCTCCCCCTACCTCTTGTGTTGGCTTGAGCTTTGGAAGCTTTCTCATGGGAAGTATTTGCAAACCTATTTAGGCATTTCTCATGGGTTTGCAAGGAACCCATTAGCTCATCAACGGTCAATGTTGAGAGGTCCTTTGCCTCTTCAATGGTAATCACTACTGCATCAAACTTTGAGGGTAGAATTATGAGGATTTTCTCCACAATTCTTTGCTCTTCCATGGCTTCTCCATTCATCCTCAACTGGTTTATCAAACTAGAAATTCTTGTGTGAAAGTCAGAGATAGACTCACTATCCTTCATTTGGAGAGTCTCAAAATCTCTTCAAAGCTGTAATTGGTTTGGAGGATTCCCCAAGCTTCTTTTGCATAAATAGTTGTTGCTATTCCAGGAAATATAGCCTCTATCAAGGCTACCTCAATCAAACTGAGGGATTTGGCCTCATTTTTTCTTGTCTCCTACAATTGATTCTTTTGAGCATTGCTCAATGTTGTAAATGCATTTGGCTCAGTTGCATCTGTGAACCCATTTGCTACTAACTCCCACAAATCATTTGCAATTAAAATAGTTTTCATTTTCTTTGCCTAGACATCATAGTTTCTACCATCAAACATAGGTGCTTGCTGCCAGCTCCTATTTTATCCTCCAGCCATTTTGCTAAATGGGGGAAAACTACAAATACCTAGAAAAAAAATCTAGGGCTTTAATAGACACGCTCTGATACCAAACTGTTGGGAAAAAAATTGAATCCCAACAGAAGTGGGAAAAGATGAAAACATAGAGACCAAAGAGTCAAGACAAGGAGATAGAATAATTTTCTATTTCATTCATACACAAAAAATTACATTAAAAATGTTTACATACAAAATTCAAAGCTATGGCTTTGTATTTCCTTCATACAACAAACTGCCCAGATTCTGACACAACGAAGCTTTCTATGTGTTGCTTTCTGTTGTTGCTACAAATATTCTAGAGCACTGGAGCTTTGCACTCTGTGCAATATCTTCTATTGTTGTAGATTCATCTTCTTCTTCTGTCTATTTTGTGCTCCTGAACATTCCCTCCTTGTTCTTCAACTCTAAAAACATTATATTCTTCCTTTTTGTCTTTATTATCTTTTCCAAAAACTACTGCTCATATTCAAATTCAACCACTAGATATTAATTCACTACCAAAAACATTAATTGGCCAGTAAGGATGTTAGATGCGGCAAAGGGGGGGGAATATCCCAACGAATCTCTTTTGACTGAGCATTTAATGGATTTGGTTGATGTTGCTCAAGATTATTAATTCCAACACTCTTATCGTTGTCTATCTTAATGATTTGGGGTATTCGAAAGCACCATTTTTAACATCCTTTTAACCTACAAGGTAAAAATTTATGGAGGCCTCAAATATCCTTGCATTGGCCATGTTTTAACTTCTGCAGGTGGTGGTTTAAAACGTAGGTCGCGCCTTAGTTGGTGTTTGGAGCCAGGCAAGTAAAGGGGTCGCATTCATGCTTGGACTGAGCTAGCAAAACCTATTTGGTAGAGGTAGGGATCACACATAAAACCCGCACAGATCTTCATCTGCAGGTAGCTCTTCACCTGCATGCCATGAAGCATCATGCGATGCATTGATAGGCTGCACCATATACACAAGCACCTTACCTTCCATTCACCCGCGCTATTCTCTAAGGAGACGATTCAATTAGAGGTGGTGCAATTGGTAGGCTGCTATTGACTTGCAAACTTGCGGCATATATTTACACCTAAGTAGCAACTAAGTAGTTCATCTACTTTATCTTCTCAGTGCATTGAATTGGCTTGATTTGTGGCACTGAATCCACATAGGAAGTGTTGCGCTTGAATTTAAGGTTGTGTAGTGTGATTTTCTCTTGGACCTTTCTATTTATTGTGTCATGGGAGTGGCAGATTAGTCGCAAGCCATGGGAGCTTGGACGTTGCTTCACATAGCCAACACCCATCCTTACGCAACCCCCTCATAAT
This sequence comes from Sequoia sempervirens, assembly GCA_007258455.2. Classification (NCBI taxonomy): domain Eukaryota; kingdom Viridiplantae; phylum Streptophyta; class Pinopsida; order Cupressales; family Cupressaceae; genus Sequoia; species Sequoia sempervirens. Next base: position 182,889,570 of record VDFB02256132.1, on the reverse strand, counting down.
TCATTCACACACAGCAAAAGGAGACTTCTACACTTACTCTCAAGTTCACCTCTAAGATATTAAAGTGGCAGAGGTGTCAAGCATTCGTGAACGATTTAAGGAATCGGTTAGGTTGGCATGTTGATCTTTCCTTTGTATGACTAACATTTATTACCCTCACGCAATTCATTGACTTGGTCACTACTAGTTACATTTTTATTTAATGTTGGGGATATCTTTAACATTTATTGTTATTTGATTATACTTAACATTTAGATTACATTACATGTTACTATCAAAAGTATTATAGCCATTAGTGGTTTCCAAAATAACTTAATCTTTTTTAATTTTGCTATTAGTCATTGTAATTTATAAGACTTTGTAAAAGGGAAGGATTTCTTGGAATAATTTGCAAATAGGAGGGGACGGGGGAGAGGGGGACTTTCATTGAATAATAAGCATCTCATTTTATATTTTTTGTCATTTTATTAAGGTTTGAAAGGAATATGTCTTCATTGTCACCTCATGACAAAAACTTGTAATAATTCAAAACAACAAAATAAGTTTGTAAATGCACTCACATAAAGTGCCACAAAACTGAATGTATGTTCCATAGAGAGGGAATTTAAGAAATTTTGTACTTAAGGAATTTGGGAAATTTAATACTTACATTGAATTTTAAAGTTTAATGGGGAGTTTGTGTAGAGACTTGATTTGAAATAATAGTTATGGATCCTCATGATTCTTTCCTCATGGTGTGTGTTTCCTTGATTTTCCATCAGAAAAATGGATCCTCGTGATTCTTTCCTCATTCATGTGTGCCTAAATCCACACCCTTTTTTAGTTTCTTATACATCTCTAAATTACTTGCACACTTTTGTGCTCCATTTTAGTTGGTCTTCTTATTCTCTTAGCATTAAATTGGGTGGATTATGACAGTGTTGTGTTATAATAATGCTTCTTTCAATGAAGCACTGGAGGAATCTTCTTTTTTCAAGGTCTCATAAACCTTGTATCTTGATTTCTCGTATGGGAGGGTATTTCAGTGGATCATATTTTTTGAGATTCTAGTACTTCTAATGACAATACTATTTGTGTTTTCAACATCATAAAATTTGATTTCCTTTGTATACATGGTTGAGTAGTATTCCAATGTTCACTCATGCAATGTTTTGTATCTCTTCTCTTGATCTACATTTCTTGGAAATTCATTGATTCCAGCAGAAACTAATTCATCTTCAAAAGAGTTTACAACTTCTTCATCATGATGTTCCTATCATCATGAGATATCTTTTTCAAAAGGTCTTAAATCCTTCTCTTTCTCTTTTTCGAAGAGGAGTTTTTTTCCCACTAGGTTTTCTCCTTTTTTCCCATTTGAGAGAGAATTCATTTTTACATGGGTACCTAACATGACCTCGTATCTAGGACCTATTTCTATCTATTTTAATTTTTGTGATCTTCCCAAGTATCACTTAAGGGGGTGTTCAAGAGAATAATTTATCTATTCATTGTACTTAAGTGTACTTAGGTTGATGAGGTTAGATAATATCTTGTCTAATTGAATGTGCAACCTTTTCTAGACCTCTAGAGGTTACCAAGTTATTTGGGAAACCTCACCTACTGCCTTTTTTGAGGTTGGAATACTTTCCATCTCACCTCAAAGGTCACTCAACACTTGGCATCAAGATTGATGACTTGGTCAAATAGGTTGTTGGTTTGCACATTTCTAGTGATCCTAAGGTTGACACCTATATGACTCTTGTCTATTCATTTGTGTCATTGCATGGGGCACTTTTCAATCCAAATCATAGGTGGATTATCTCTTCCTTGCCTATATATGCAAGACTTTTTACTCATTGTAATTTGGGTCAACTAAATACAAAATCTCTTATTGTTCACGTGTTCTTGTTTCTTATCTTCATGATCTCCTAATTCTAATAGATGGTATTGTGTATTGTGTTGTGTCCCTATTTTTATGTTGTGACCATTACAATAGATTAGTAGAAAGATAGGAGAAATATTTAATCACCAAACCATATAAAGAAAGGATAAATAATAGCACTTAAGAGTAAGGACAAGTCAGATCTAAAATAAAAAATTTGAAATAAATGTTAGATCAAAAAATGTATTGAGGGTTTTAAGGTAGAGTACATTTGTCAAGTTAGCCAAAACAAAAAGAAAAATAAGGCCACACAACACACTTAAGATCAAATGAACCTATGGACATAATTTCAAGTGTAGAGTGGAATACATTAGATTAGATCAAATAATATTAGATAATAAGCATGACCATGTGATAAATAATAATTAAGAAAGGGAGAGAATAGTTGGTTCTATGAGAAAAGATTTCATTCCAACTAATAAAGAAAACTAAATCGACATACATTAGAAATTGAAAATGTAGTAGAAAAGTGTGTGTATGGTTGAGAATATTTTTTCATAATTTATTTGGGTTGCTTTCATGTTCAATCTATACTATTTATAATTTTAAGTTCACTTTGTATATAAGATAGCACGATGTCTGGTCGACTTTGTTCTATGAATTTTCTAAAAAATAACTAATAGATGGTGATATCTTTATCAGTTCTAAGGTTTTTCTATCAAGCTTGTATTTAAAACTACCTTTATTGATGGTAACCCTCAAGAATGCACGTGAATTTTAGAATGATTAGTAGCAGATTTCCTTAGATGCACTCAGATGAATGTCGTTACACAATTTAGATTCCTTTCTTGATTTCAACTTTTGAATTCAAATATAAAATGATTGTTCTTGTATGATCAATTGATGTTAAAATACAGAAGATAATTATAAATAATTGAAATGAATTATGTTTTATACACAATCATAACACAAAGTGTGAAGATTTATGCTAAGACAATTTAGAAACAAAGTGTAAGATGGGGTTAGCCAATGAAACACTTGATTTTAAGTTTTGAATTCAAGTGGATCAAGATCATGGTTACAAGGATAACACCAAATGTAAAGATTTATTCTAAATCAGCTTACAACCAAAGTGTAAGATGGGATTAGTCAGCGAAACACTTGAATTTAAGGTTTGCATTTAAGTAAGTCAAGATTATGCTTACTAGATTGACCTAGCACCCATAGAGATGAATAGGACTAGATAGCCAAGCTAAAACCATATCCAATAAAATTAAGATAGATAACGTGAAGATAATTAATAAGTAAGATTAAACATATAAACCTGGCTATACACAATGATATACCATTATTATTATATAAATATATTAAAACATTATCTAAATTAAATAGGAAACAAAATGAGAAATCCATTTTTCACCATTCCACATGTAAATTAATGTATGTGTAATTAAAGTCGGTTTTAGTGGCACTTGTTTAACGTGGCGAACAGTTAAAAAAGACAATTAAAAAGCGAAGAATCCAATATAAAAGATGGCTGGCATGCCAAATTATCTGCGCTATCGCCAATTCGCTCAAACCAAAACGTTCAATCACAAATTTTATCATCTAATGTGCAGAGGCCGGCCTTCAAGAGACATTAAAGTTCCTCTCGGTTGAAAGAAGCGGACTTTTGTTTTATATATGATAAGAATTTGATGGTATTTTGATGTGTTTCTTCGGGTGCAGAACCACTCGATTGCCGGTGGACAGTTTGTCCTAATCAAAATAGTATTCTGTTTGATAGGCGACTAGGTCGGCTTCCCAACATTTCTTCTCTTCTTACACCGAATGAAAAAGTTTAATTGTAGGCGGAATTGCCGATGAAAACAAGACGATGAGAATGAGGCGGACAATCAAACGGTATTTAATGATGTTGTATGAAACAAACATCCTCATCTGAGCTAACCCATCTTGTGTGATTTGTCTTGGACAAAAGTAAAAGAGGAAGGAAAAATGGCAATGAAAATGCATAGCGCAGATCTGGTTACGATGGTTAGTTATAATTCTAATTGCAGTAGTAATAATGGTTAGCATTAGCGTTGCTTCAGGACAACCATTAGCATGCTATTATTCTGTGTGCTTCACCAATGACTATTGTGTTGGATTAGACCGTGGCACCCCTTACTGCTGCAACATTGACAGCTGTGCGAAGGGACTCGGGTATTGCGCTGCCACATGCTAAGTACCAAGTCTGCTTCTATCAGTTTCTTGTGTTTCTGTATTTGAGCAGGATGCTAAGTATCAAGCTTCTGATGTTTGTGAAAGACTGAAGCATATATTCCTTCTAGAATCTCTATGGAAGAGAAAAGATATTGACGAAGATAAAATTAAGCTATTGTACTTTATAGAATATTTAATGAAGGATATGCTTGATTGGTATATGAAGACTTGCCCAAGATTTGATAAGGATTAGGAACAAGTGAAAGAGGACTTCCTAGCTAACTTTAACACTATAAATACCATCTGAGAATGTGAGAGAGATGAGGGAACCAGTCCAAAGGACAAGAGAATTGGTAATAGGCCATGATAGAATATTTAAAGAAGTATCTCACAAATTAGAGGAACCATTGACATAGAATTGGAACCATTGACATAGAATTAGAAGGTGGAATGGTCACTTTTAGATCAAAAATATATCAGAGCAACATTTATGAGAGGATATTTTGCAAATATTTAGATGTGATAACCATGCTCTATCACATTGAAGTACAACCATGGAGAAAAGTAGATAAAGAATGTGAAAGTGAAATAATTATAAAAATATAGTTAGCGATCAAGAAAATTACTTTGTGCCAAGACATAATGGAAAGAGAAGACAATAGTAAGATAAAAAAAACATATGGTGCTTGCATTGTTTGAAAGAAGTCCATTTAAGAAATGACTACCAAAAGGAACAAGGAGAAAAAAAGGGAAGAAATAATCAAAGTAAAAATCCAAATAGTACCGCAAAAGCTCCAATCAGTATATATTGTGGGCTATGCAAAGAATGGTATGACTATGAGATGGATAACTATCCATCTAAGGCATTCAACATAAGAAACGTAGATGATTATTTGGACCTTAGATCTCCATTATACCTATGACATGATAATGATATAGATCAGAATATGGCCTATGTCAAGGGACTTGCGAGGTGACCCTTGTATACATTTGATATAGGATAGAGACAACCCCCATGGAGGAATAACCAAAATGAGAACACATTGCAAAATACACCTCTATAAAACCATCAAGAGGATGATAGACATTTCAACTATAGAGGAGGCCAAGGACTTGGAAGTGGCAACCACAAAAGAGATGATACAACATGCTTTAAATATAGTAATTCTAGCCACTGTGCCATAGAATGTTGTTCAAACAAAAGAATTGTTTTCTATTTTGTGATAATGAAGACCAATATTTATATGACTGTGAAAGGGCCCAACAATAATTTTAAAATTCTCTTCCCCAATCTAACAGTGATGATCATCAGTTGATAAAAAGAAGATCAATGGTTATTAGAAAAACCCCTTCATAAGGGGCTAGAGGATGTCAAAGAGCAAACATTTTATCATCAAATACGTCCAATGAGGAATAATCTAAAGAAGAATACTAACCAAATGTAATATTTCAGAAAAATAAAAAAAACAAAATAATAAAAATGATAAAGCAGTGGTACATCCTTGACAAGGGACTGATACAATTGGTAAAAATAATAAGAAAATAAATAAGGAGATATATGAGGATTCAAATTTGGAGGAAGATGAATATAGCCACTTCTGGCATACAAAATAACAACATGATAAAGTAGTGGAAAACACGAAAAATCCATTATATAACATCATAATGAAGAAACTGGGTTTTCTTCATAGGAATAGGTGATCATGTTGAAGTAGTTGGTGTCCTTAGCACAATGAAAAGATTTATTACTTGAAATTACAACAATGAGGTAAATACTAGAACATACACCCAAACAAGTGCAAATTCATAGAATATCAAGAGACTAGAATTGAAAGAATGGAGGTCCATAATAATAACTACACATTTGAATAACCATAAAGTACAACATATCATGGGAGATTTGGTACAAACATAAACACTATACTCACAACCACTTGGAATAAATTTGGAACACCTAACTTGGTAAGAAATCTATTCAATATTAGCTTAGAAGATGGCTCTACAATGCAGACAATGGGCACATGGAAGAATTGTAAAATTATTGTTCAAGGCCTTAAATCGATAGTAGATTTTGTACTGGTAGAGAGGAAGGAACCCTTTAACACATTTTGAGCACTACTAGGTTTGAATTTTTTTGTAAATGTCAATGGAGTAGTAGATTCTATATAAGAGGAATTTCATTTGCTGATGACACTAAGGTCATTTGTATTCCCCTAGATGAGGATGAGGATAGTTAATATGTGGAGGGAATTGTCTAATAAGGAGATGAAGAAGATAATTCAAGATTGATATATTGAATCTCTATATTTCCTACTATAGATTGGTAAATGTATGGACTATGTAATTGTATTTTATACTTTTCAATATATTGAAAATGCTAAGAAAGGTAGTTGAATCCTATAGTTGGAGTTCTTACCTTCTCTTAACCCATGGTGGTTGTATGATAAATTAAATAGGTTGGGGTTAATGAATTACTAGGGTTTGTATTAATGATTTGAAAACTTAGGAAATTTATATTTATATTCCTATCGCAATTTGGTTAGGCTTACAATTTAATATAATTATCATACCTTACCCTTTCTTAGGTAGAAATGTATGCATTATACTTCCTTCTGGTGTATCTTATAGTTTCATGCTGACATGTGAATTATTCAATAAGATTGGTTACTAGTGAACTAAGTCATAGCTAGAACTTATCATGTATGTACAAGAGCCTCATTGCGATCAACAAATTTAAAATTACCATTTTCAAACTATGAAGCCTCTGATCTCATTACATAGGCACGGTCGTCATGGATGAGACCCTGAGGCATAAGTTTGGTCCTTAGGACTTGTCTTCCAATATTTGTTTTGAATTTAATTATTTCTTTAATGAAGATATAATATTTATGCTACATTTATGCTTCTCTTTATAACTTAAATGGTTATGATGTACCATATTAGTTGTACAATTTAAAAGAATTTCATGAGACAAAATAATGGTTGTATGTTCAATTTATTTATTTTCTAATGCACACAAATCTTTTGAACATAGACATAATTCAACATAAAACCAAATTAAGTTGATTCTTATGGATGGTGTTAGAGTGAGTAATTTATCTATTCACTATACTTAAGTGTACTTAGATTGATGAGATTAGACAACATCTTGTCTAACTGAACATGCAACCTTTTAGACCTCTAGAGGCTACCAAGTTATTTGGTAAATCCCATTTGCTACCTTTTCTAGGTTGAAAGATTTCCCATCTCACCTCAAAGGTCACTCAACACTTGGTATCAAGGTTGATGACTTGGTCAAGTAGGTTGTTGATTGCACATTCCTATTGATCCTAAGGTTGACACCTATAGGACACTTGTCTTTTCATTTATGCCACTTCATGGGGCACTTGTCAATCCACATTGTAGGTAGATTTACTCTTCCTTGTCTATATATGCAAAGCTTTGTACTCATTATAATTTGGATCGACTAAATAAAATAGCTCTTATTATTCACTTGTTCTTGTTTCTTATCCCCATAATCTCCTAATTCTTATATGGTATTAGATCATGGGTAAAATATATTTAGGCCAAAGGTGAATGAAATTGTATTTGGTTTGATTCTATTACTGTATTTTAACAATTTGTAGGGACCATAATTCCAAATCTGAGCAGCGTGGGGGTGGCTTGAGGTGGCGAAATCAAATGCCACATCACCTCTTTTCATTCCAGAGACCTCACAAAGCCCTCAATTGCTGAATTGAGGGAAAATTTAGGGTTGATCTGCATCAGGGTTCGGTGTGTTGAAGGTGAAATTTGTAGGTTCTGCAACCCGTAGATCTTCACCCCTCTTATCGTCGCTTGTCTTTACGATTTGGGGGCATTCGAAAGCACCTTTTTTGGCATCTTTTTAACCTGCAAGAGCGCATTTCCAGGGGTTTGAATTAGAGTTCAGGGTTTTAAATCTGGAGGCCGAGGGGTTTAAAACTTGCTAAGGCCTGGAATCTCCATTGTCAAAAATGCAGGTTGCGCCTCGGTCTTCGGAGCCAAGCGAGTAATTAGGCTCCACTCACGCTTGGACTAAGCCTACAAAATCCGATTAGCAGAGGTAGCGATCGCGCATCAAACGTACGTGGATCTTCATCTGGAGGCGTCTCTCCACCTGCAGGCCTCGAAGCATCGTGTGCATGCATTGAGAGGCTAGACCATATACATAGACGGCTTACCTTCCATTCACCCACGCCATTCTTTGAGGTGGCGTAATTGGCATGCTGCTATTGACTTGCAAACTTGCAGCATACATTTGTACCTAAGCAGAAGCTAAGCAGTCGATCTGCTTTATCTATGTTTCCTTTCTCAATGCATTGAATTGACTCGATTTGCGGAATTCAATCCATAAAGGAAGTGTTACGTTTGTATTTGGGGTTGTGCGATGTGATTTTCTGTTTGTTTTACCGTTGGATCCCTTGAAAGAGTTTGTTGTGGCATGGGAGTGGTAGATTAGTCGCAGGCCGTGGGAGCTTGGATGTTGCTTCACACAGCAAACGTCCATCCTCACGCAACCCCGTCAGGGTTCATTTGCACGCAAAGAAAGGAGACTTCTAAACTTACTCCCAATTTTGCGCCTAAGATATTGAAGTGGCAGAGGTATCAAGCATTCTTGAAGGATTTAAGGAATCAGTTAGGGTGGCGTGATGATCTTTCCTTCTTACGACTGGCATTTCTCACCCCCGTGCAATCCATTGACTTGGTCACTACTGGTTACATTTTTAATTGAATGTTGGGATATATTTAACATTTATTTTTATTTAATTATACTTAACATTTAAATTAGATGACACGGTACTATCACAAGCATTATAGCCATTAGTGGTTTCCACAAAAATTTAAGCAATTTTTTTTTGCTATTTGTCAAAAACTTCTAAGAATTCAAAACAGCAAAATAAGTTTGTAAATGCACTTACATAAAGTGCCACAAAATTGAATTTATGTTTTTTAGGGAGGGAATTTGGGAAATTTTGTACTTACACTGAATTATAAAGTGTAATGGGGGGTTGTGTAGAGTCTTGATTTGACATCATATTTGTGGATCCTCATGATTCTCACCTCAGGGTGTGTGTTTCCTTGCTTTGCCATCACAACAATGGATCCTCATGATTGTCGCCTCATTCATGTGTGCCTTAATGCACACCCTTTTTCAGTATTTTGTACATCTCTACATTTCTTGTACACTCTTGTGCCCAATTTCAACTGATTTGCTTATTCTCTTAGCATTATGGGGGGTAATGATAGTGATGTGTTATACTAATGCTTCCTTCAATGATGTAGTGGAGGAATCTTCATTTTTGGAGGTCTCGTGAACCTTCTATCTTTATCTACTATATGGAGAATTATTTCAATGGATCATATTTTTTGATATTCTAGTACTCCTAATCATAATACTATCTATATTTTCAACTTCATAGAGTTTGATTGCCTTCATTTACATATTTGAATAGTGTTCCAATGTTCACTTATGCAGTGTTTTATATCTCTTATCTCAGACTACATTTTTTGGGGATTCGTTCATTCCAGTAGACACTAGTTCATCTTTAGCAAAGTTTACAGCTTTTGCATGCTTAAGGAGTTCTTTATCATGATACTCCTATCATCATGGGACATCTTTTTTAGAAGGTTTTAAATCCTTCTCTTTCTCTTTTATGGACATGATTTTTGTTCCCATTGGGTTTTCTCTTTTTTCTCTATTGGTGAGTGAATGCATTGTACATGGGTACCTAACATGGCCTCGTAGTTGGGACCAATTTCTATCTATTTTAACTTTTGTGAACTCCCTAAGTATCACTTAATGGGTGGTGTTAGAGTGAATAATTTATCTATTCACTATACTTAAGTGTACATAGGTTGATGGGGTTAGAAAATATCTTGTCTAACTAAATGTCCAACCTTTTAGAACTCTAGAGGTTACTAAGTTATTTGGTAAACCTCATGTGCTACCTTTTTTAGGTTGGAAGACTTTCCATGTCACCTCAAAGGTCACTCAACACTTGGCATCAAGGTTGTTGGCTTGCACATTCCTAGTAATCCTAAGGTTGACACCTATAGGATAATTGTCTACTCATTTGTGCCACTTCATGGGGCACTTGTCAATCCACATAATAGGTTGATTACATCTTCCTTGCCTATATAGGCAAGGCTTTGTACTCATTGTAATTTAGGTTGACTAAATACAATAGGTCTTATTGTTCACTTGTGCTTGTTTCTTAGCTCCATGATCTCCTAGTTCTAATAGATGGTCTTGTGTATTGTGTTGTGTCCCTATTTTTATGTTGTGGCCATTACAATAAATTATTAGAAAGATAGGAAAAATATTTAATCACCAAACCATAGAAACAAGGGATAAATAATAACACTTAAGAGTAAGGACAAGTCAGATCTAAAACTAAAAAAGTGAAATAAATGTTAGATGTATAAATGTATTTATAGTTTTGAGGTAGAGTACATTAGTCATGTTGACCAAAACAAAAAGGAAAATAAGGCTACACAACACAATTAAGCTCAAATGAACCTAAGGATATAATTTTGAGTGTAAAGTAGAATACATTTGATTAGATCAAATAATATTAGACAATAAGAATGATCATTCAATAAATAATACTAAAGGAAGAGAGCTCAATTAGTTGATTCTGTGAGAAAAGATTGTATTCCAACTAATAAAGAAATCTAAATTGACATACATGAGAAATTGAAAAATGGAGTAGAAAAGTGTGTGTATGGATGTGAATCTAGTTTTTTTCATAATCTATTTGGGTTGTTTTCATATTCAAGATACTATTTAGAATTGTAGATTCACTTTCTATCTATGATAGTGATGTCTGGTCAACTTTGTTCTATGAATTTTCAAAAAAATAACTAATAGATGGTGATATCTTTGATTAGTTTTAAGGTTTTTCTATAAAGCTCATTTTTAAAACTACGTTTTATTGATGATAACCCTCAAGTATGCACATGAATTTTAGAATGATTGGTAGCTAATTTCCTTAGATGCACTAGGATGAATGCCATTACACAATTTGGATTCCTTTCTTGACTTTAATTTTTTAATTCAAATACAAAATGATTCTTCTTGTATGATCAATTGATGTTAAATTATGGAAGATAATTATAAATAATTGAAATGAATTCCTTTTAATACACAATCATAACACAAAGTGTGAAGTTTTATGCTAAGACAATTTAGAATCAAAGTGTAAGATGGGGTTAGCCAATGAAACACTTGATTTTAACTTTTGAATTCAAGTGGATCAAGATCATGGTTATAAGGGTAACACCAAGTGTAAAGATTTATTGTAAGTCAGCTTACAACCAAAGTACAAGATGGGGTTAGTTAGCGAAACACTTGAATTTAAGATTTGTATTTAAGTATGTCAAGATTATGCTTACAAGGTTGACCTAGCACCCATGAAGATGACTAGGACTATATAGCCAAGCTGAAGCCATATCCAATAAAATCAAGTTATAAATAACGTGAAGATAATTAATAAGCATAAGACTGAATGTAAGTAAGATTAAACATATAAACCTGACTATACACTATGATATACCATTATTAATATATAAATATATTAAAACATTATCTAAATTAAATAGGAAGCAAAATGAGAAATCCATTTTTCACCATTCCACATGTAAATTAATGTATGTGTCATTAAAGTCGGTTTTAGTGGCACCTGTTCAACGTGGTGAACAGTGAAAAATGCAATTAAAAAGCGAAGAATCCAATACAAAAGATGACTGGCATGCCCAACTATTTGCGCTATCGCCAATTCGCTCAAACTAAAACGTTCAAACACAAATTTTATCATCTAATGTGCAGAGGCCGGCCTTCGACAGACATTAAAGTTCCTCTCGGTTGCAAGAAGCAGACTTTTGTTTTATATATGATAAGAATTTGATGGTATTTTGATGTGTTTCTTCTGGTGCAGAACCACTCGATTGCCGGTACAGTTTGTCCTAATCAAAATAGTATTCTGTTTGATAGGCGACTAGGTCGGCTTCCGCACATTCCTTCTCTTCTTACACCGAATGAAAAAGTTTAATTGCAGGCGGAATTGCCGATGAAAACAAGACGATGAGAATGAGGCGGGCAATCCAGATGGTATTTAATGATGTTGCATGAAGCAAACATCCTCATCTGAGCTAACCCATCTTGTGCGATTTGTCTTGGACAAAAGCAAAAGAGGAAGGAAAAATGGCAATGGAAATGCGTAGCGCAGATCTGGTTACGATGGTTGGCATAATGCTAATTGCAGTAATAATAATGGTTAGCATTAGCGTTGCTTCAGGACAACCAGCAGCATGCTATTATTCTGTGTGCTTCACCGACGACTATTGTGTTGGATTAGACCGTGGCACCCCTTACTGCTGCGACATTGACAGCTGTGCAAAGGGATTTGGGTATTGCGCTGCCACATGCTAAGTACCAACTCCTTTCATGCCTTCTATCAGTTTCTTGTGTTTCTGTATTTGAGCAGGATGCTTGCAATCGTCTCACCTTCGTTTCCCTGATTGTTGTAAGGTTTATTTTAGTAATGTTCGCTTCTTTCCAACAAATTAAAATTGTTGTTGGAAAATGTTTTATTGCCGACTACATTGTACCTTTTGAGGGGGTGGGTGCGCTAGCGCCTTAATATTTTACCTATGGTGTTAAGAGTACTTATATTGTGGAGTAGGATGGTCTTTATTTTTAATGTATTTAATAATTATTAATATTATGGAATTTGTCAATTAATTACTCGATAGGTTATATATAGTGTGAGATTTGAGTTTCAAACAAGTCTCATGCCTGCAAATCACTATTGAATTGTGAAAAAATAAGTTTCACTTTTCATTTAATGATAAATTGGGTAAAAGCCTCCAAAATCTCACTAATCACATAAAAACTAGATAAATATTGATTTGACATTTGGATGGGAACATTTTATTTCCATTTGTAGTGGTTTTTGTCAATTTGATGACAACTTTCTTATCTTATTTGCTTTGCTTTATGTTTTAAATCTGTACGCAAATATTTCATAATCAATAATATTTAATTTCTCTAAAGAAATTTTTTAGATTTGTCTAAGTTTATTTCATTCTTATTATTAATTGTTGTTTAATCCAACCACATGCAATTAGAATTTGCACGCACAAACACATACTCTCTAACATATTAACATACATATAGTTTTCTATCAGTGTAATCCTTGATCCTCCTTTAGATGCATTGATAGTGTAAGTAAAATTTTGAGTGAGTTTTTATTTTTTTAAATGTGTGCAATTTATATTTATTATATTTAAAAAAAAATTGTATTATGTCTTGAATTTAAAAAATAAAATAATTAATATTAATTAATTTGAATGAATCTTTTAATATTGTTATAATAATTAAATATAAAACATTCATAGAGGAAAACCAAGAACTCATGAGCAGTGAGAAAACTAAAAATGTAAACATAAACTAAAGTTTAAATAGTTCTACCAGTAGGAAGATAATAAAAAAAGAAACCCACAATGCCAATACTAGCACAAAACCACCAAACACCTACAAGTTTTCCAACAACTTGAGATTAGTGATCACATTCTATTTCCAAGACAATAACTAGACCTTCTTTTCAAAAGTCATAGGCCCCTGTTGAATGGCTTGGGTATCCATTGTGATGTCATGGGCCAAGGTGTCCACCTTCTTGCCTTTCTTCTTCTGCATGATACCATCGTCCATGCCTTCCACAAGCTGCTTCCCCTAGCTCTCCCTTAACTAATCCATAAAAACCTAAAGGGTGAGGGTAGTATTCTTCACAATTTCTTTGTTGTAGTCGACGATAACCCTTAGGAATTGCAAGACCTTCTCTTGGTTATGGCAGATGGCATCAATCTTAGTCATTAAATTCTTATTTTCCTCTTTAGTACCAATGATGGCCCAAAGATAACCCAACTCTTTTTCCCACCTTTCCAACCTCTCAAATGACCTAGCCAAAGAAGCAATCATGTCCCAATATTTCTTATTCTCTACCTCCCCATGTCATAGGACCTATTGTTCCAGAACCTTACCTTCTAGAATATGGATTCTTTCTTTAGCTATGACCAACTAACCTAAGAGCCATTTCATAATATCCTTCTAAGCATTAATAGTCTCTAAAATTTCATTCAATTTTTTGCTTAGGGGGTCGGTAGGTGGAGAGAACTGACCTAGGTTCAGTACCAGGTTCCTCTAGATTGATGCATAGGTTGGGAGAATTTTGTGGATTAGGGTTAAAAATGGGAGGGGTGTTGGGAACCTTCAAGTCATGGCCCTGAGCTGAGGAGTGAATAGGAGAGTTAGTTGTGGTTAGATTCCATGAATCATAATCATCATTAGAGTTATCCTCTGACCCAAAAGAAATGGGTGTGGGGGTGATTCCACAATACTGGTTTACAATTTTTGGCCAAACTAGATACTGAACTATTTTTTTCTAACTAAATCTCCACTTCCGGGCACCTATAGCGGCTAAATCATGAGGAATTTGAAGATGATGCAAACTAGTGATTTGTGACATTTTGTCTGTAGATTCTAAATATATTTTTTTCAAATTTTTTGGAATCAAATTACACTTCTTTTTCCATTTCATTTGAAAACTATTTTTTTTCAGTAAACACCATTTTTAAGGACTGACACTCACCATATAACACATAACTTTTTTTTTATGAAGGATAAAATTCTAATTTGTTCGAATTTAAATTTGTAACTATGATATCTAGTGCTTCCAATTGGTTTCATAGTTTTTTATTGAATTTTTTTCCTTAATCAAGTTTCAAAGTCAAACTAATTACAATTCAAACATAGGCGGACTATATAACACATAATTTTTTTGTATGTATCAAAATTATTATTATTTTGTTGGATCAAGGAATTCAATATCTAGTGCACTCATAATTTTCCAATTTTTTTTGAAAATATTCTATTTTTCCATGTGTGTAGAACAAAGAGCTTGATTTTTGGTGAAAAACCTCCATTCACAAGAAATAAAAAATAAATATAATAATAAAATTAAATTTATTTAAAACTATACTTTTTGGGAAGCTTATAATAAGGACTACATACTTACAAAAGATAAATTTTAAATGAATTCATTTAATCCCCCATAAGGTAAATCAAGAGTGGTTTTTTATCAACATTTTGATAGGTGTAAAAGAGAATTTGTTATAGGTATATGGTTTAAAACTAGTGGGGTTCTATCAAAGGGGGTTTGATCTAAGGTAGTTTTATCAAACCCTCTTCAATTGGAATGCTTTAAATGGAACTTTTAAGGCTTAAATCATTATATTTTCTAAAAATATGTGATTTCAGTAAAAATTAGAATCTCCCAAAAATTGTAAACCAACTTTGTGGGATAACTCATGGGAGTGGGCTCTGATAGGGGAGTGAATTTAATAGGGATGAGGAGGATTTTATCATTAACAAGGGCTTTACCTCAGGCCCGGGTGCTATGGTGACGATAGGAGGTGTTTTGTTGATAGTAACAAAGGGGTTGGGGTCCCTAGGAGGTTTGGTGGGGTCTAGGATAGTCATGGTGCTATTGCGCATAGTAGTAGGGGAGGGAAGCAATGAAAAATGAAACTTGCATAAGCAAAAAATAAGGCCCTAGTGAATGGGTTATTTCTTGCATTGGCCTAAACATTTCTAATAGATTTCCTAAGCGAAGACATGAGCCAAAAAGGGAAATTCAACTTAATATTATACCTAAGATGGTTAAGCATAGGGAAAAGGTGGGCATCGAAGCATCAAAACTACCCTTCAAGAGTGGTGTTGTGAGGCCCAACCCTATCTATAAATTGTGTGACACCTTGATAAGTTCAATTATTCTTGTTGGTGAATAGATTGATGATTTAACCTAATCCCATGTTTAATATTTTGATTTTAGTAGTAACTATTGTAAATGATTATTGTGACAAATTCTCTCCATTAAATGAAAACGGGAAAACTATTAAGAATGAATGTGAGCAGATAATATTTAGATTCCCAGACAAGTATCATATGAAGACTACACTTAGAGCGATATGAGCTAAGAAATTTTGTGTATCTAATAATTGTTTGAATCTCGCTAATAAGTTTCATGTTACTTGGGAAATGATAATAGGTAGGAATAAAGCAAGACTTTGGAAGATCAGGGAGAAGTTTCCAGAATGATCACTAGCCAAGAATCATCAAGGTAAATTTAAAAGATGACTCCAATCAATTAGAGGTATACCTAAGGTAGGATAAATTTGAAGAAAAATTATATAAATTAGATATCAAGTTGAATGATAAATTTTATTACAGGAAGGAGTGTCCAAGAGTAAATTTAGTAGTGTAAATAAAGTATTTAGCTAAGGTTAGGTATCCATTATTATTTAATGAATGCTCAAAGTTTCCATCTTTTATAGGGAAAGGAAATGAATATATATGTGTACTATGATTTATTAACTATTGAATTAATCTTATTGATATTTTGAACAGGTATTTATTATATTTCTAACCTAGCATGTATTTGGAAAAATGCATATGAGAGTAATGCCAAGGGTAAAAGGGAGAACAATCTTGACCCAAGTCAAATATCTATCTTTTGAAATTTTGATTTTTGACCCTACGACTTGAAGGTAATTAGAGTTTTGTTTATGTTGTAATTGAGTGGAGGGTTTTAATGATTGGTGGCTTAGTGTAGATACTTTTTGGATCCTTATTGATTATACTCATGTGGTTAAGAGTGTAAGATCTATTAGGGTTTTCAAATCCTTAGTTAGGTCTTGAATTTCGAATTGGCCTTTAAAGTTGTCTTTTTAGGGCGTTGTATGGTCAATTTATTTGATATTAGTGCAAAAATAGACCCCTAAGGCCTATACCTATGGAAGGGGGGTCTTTTGGACATGTGACTTTGTCCTTAGGACATGATATGACCCTTCAAAGATCCACTTGAAAAAGTGTGACGAATTCAAAAAGTGTTGGGGCTTGGGAAGAGTGACTTGTCACTCTCAACCTCCCACTCCCCAAGAGTTCTTGGAATAGGCACAAGACTCACACATGTGTGAGCACTTGTGGGGAAGAGTGTATGTTTGGAGGATCCCTATATATCTTAAGAAGATGGAAGATTTGGGCATTGCCCACTTCTCCTTTTGGAGAACTTTAGAGAATATGGTAGGGAGAATGAGAAGATGAGATGAATCATGTTTGGGAGAGAGTGATCTTGGTAGGAGAGGAAGGAGGGATAAAATAGTTAAAGTCCAGCACCTCAAGCAAAGAGATGAGTTTTTCTATTTCCATTTTCTTTGTTTAGTTGTAGCAAGAGATTGATAATTTCTTTGTGTGGATATTTTTTTGTTGAATATGGTGGGTGAAGATTCCATGTATGTAATACAAATGTTGTACTATTTTCATTCCTTCGTGAGAGTTTGAGAGGACCCCATTCATCATCTTGGGGTTGAAATATCTTTTGCTCGGGGGTATGGCTAGAGCCCACGAGGCTCCATGACGCCATTACGGTAGGGTGGAGAGCATTTCTTAAATAGTTGTGTGTCCATTTTATTTTGTACAAATGTTCATAATATGGAAAGATAGAGCTTTGTTGTAACATGATGGAGAACCAAAAAAAAGAACAAGCTTGTTTCTATTGTATGTCATTCTTTGAATTTCTTAAAACTAGCTGGTAATATAGAGAGCTATTGTTTTGTTGTAACATGAAAGAAAGCAGGAAAAGAATAATCCCCTATTTAGTAGTTTGCTACCCATTTATTTGTGTGTGTAACTGTAATGTGAAATGGTGCATACTTCAAGATTTTGTATTAAAAGAGTGTTGGAAATGAAGAGCTGTGTTTTATTTATTTTGTTTGAAGGAAATATATGTATATAAATTTTGGTTGCATCCTCTCAAATAATATAGTATTTAAACCAAACAGTATTTTCTTGGACCTCATAATAAAAATAAAAATAAAAAATCTGTTTGTCTAAAGAAATCTCCTTTGGTGCAATGACAACTCAAGGGATAAGGTTTAAATGAAGCTTTAGTGGTGAGAACACAATGTGATAAATGAAATATGCATAAGAGAGCAGTTTTGAATAACTATGATAGGATCACATAGCCCTCTTCACTTAAGAAGAAAACTGAGATAATAGGATACTATATGGATGTAAAATTTATAACAGGCAGATTCAAGAATACTTAGTTTCATTCACTTTCTGACGTTAATATAAATTTCCCTACTCGCTGTGTGGATTTATCCCCATATTAATTATTTCTTTACTGGGTTATTTAACAAAACCCTAGAATATAGCTAATAAATAAATAAATAAAATGAAGGAAATGGTAAATCTGATCAGAGGGTTATTTTTTTTTTCTTATAGAGGGGACACCTGGGTAACACTCTAACAAGATCCTTGTCCTCGATTAAGTACTCAAATCTGATAGCCTTATACCCTGCGGAATCGAACAATTATGTAAATGAGGAAACAAAAAAAAAAACAACATATATTTTGACAGACAACAAGAAATGTAAGCTATAAAATCTTGAAGTATAATCTTAGCTTTGTTGTTTCTCTGCCCTGTAGCGAGTCCACCGCCCTGCACTCAAGCAAGAATTTAAAATCTGCACCTTTTGATCCAACTCTTAGTCGCAACCTTCCTGCCTGTGCTCAGTGGAGCTTTAGCGTAGTTTCGCCCTTTCAAATGCTTCATTAACAAATAAATAAATAAATCCATCCACGCCAGTTCTAGGATCACACGGGTACTCTTGCAATGGAAAATTTAGCATGGAGCAATGTCAGATTAGCCTAGTGAGCAGAGGGGCACCTCTATGAAATGTCTCCAATAGAATTCATTACGCCGGGTTAATAATAGCTATCAAACATCACATCCAATGAGTATAAAGGTTAAGCTTCTTCTAGACGTTTTGATCACGTGGAGTTCGGTGTGTAAAATAAATAATGCATATGCCTTATTCTAGCGGCACCATCTACACTACTTAGGATGTTCTCCACTAGACAGATTCTTCACGTCTTCATCTCTTCAAGCTCGGGAAAGTTTTTCTTTTCAAAAAAATAATGTATACTGTCAATTAATGCATTGTTACCTCTACTCCAATTAGGGGTGCTGTCATTTTCTCATTAAAATCAAAGTCCAGCATACCTAAAAGATTCATTTAAGTCACCCTCCCAAATGCATCTGTCAACTCGCCTCTGAATCGATGGCCCTGACCCTCTGTAGGTTGTTAGCTGTGCTCAGCCATCCTGAGAAATCTGCAGCTGTCTAGGGATGCTTACCGTGCTGACCAATGTTTCACGGTATGGGCGTTCTTATGAAGATTTTCTAAGCAAGCAAGTCAGGAGTTACTACTAACGCCTTCCTTGCAAGGCTAAATATTACCCAATCAGCATTAAAAATAAATAAAAAAATAAATAATAATGAGCTATTAACTAAGGGATGAGGCATGCCAGTTGGGCTTGCATAAATTTATCTTGTGGCAGTCATTCCCAGTAGCTCAATAATTAACGGAGCAGGCCTGTAGTTGGGCATTAAGTTTGAAATTTGGCCAAAGTTATGCAGCAATAAATGTGATATTAGTAAAATCATGGAAAGGCAAGTTATGGTATTGTTATCATTACGGGAATATTAGTATTTATCTAACTAAATCCGTTCAACAAGCTGATCTTAAATGATTAAATTATTACAACTTAAAATAAATTTGATGCTGGGATAATAACAATAGAATACTAGGATAAAAATACCAAAATTAATATTATTAATACTAATATTAATATAAACGATAATGTTAGTTTTTTTTTTAGAAAAAGAGTGAAATTGGTGAAGTAAAAATTTCTATCGATGGAAGGAATTTACATCGCTTGCAGCCAGTGGATAGGTGTTTTATTTATTATTAACCTCCCTCTCATTTACTGTGTTTAAGAATGAACTTGTGGTAATGTCAGTTAGTAGATTGATGTCAAAGAAATAATATTAATTAATAATATTTAAGTATTACTCAGATTTTTGGCAATGCATATATGATGATGATCAATTATTTGTTGAGTAAATATTAATTTAGGATTGGGAGTAATTTTAGTGTAATCAAAATGTAGTAATGATATATTTGTATTATGGAAGTTAAAATATTGATAATATTATCAATAATATTAACCAAAATAAAAGAAAAGAAAAGTAATAATAGTGCTAGTGATTTAATATTAATGTTATTGATATTGATATTATGGGATTATATAGATTGATATTAGTGGATTATATAAATTCTAAAATTAGTGGTAATATTGAGGATAAAATTAGTAATATATTTGAATGGTAAATTTAATTAATTATTAATAACTAATGGGATAATAGTAATAATGTGAATAAGAGAGTTTAAATCTTTTTGTTTAACAAATATCTTTTTGAGCGTATACTACATAAATGAAGGTAACAAAAAAAAAAGATCACGTCATTGTAAAATTACTATTTATTAACAAAAAGGTAAATATGGTGTTAATATTAATTCTAATTCTAATATTAGTGTTAACATTGGTGGTTAATAAAATTACTAAAATATTAAATAAGAAGAGTGTATTAGTATTAGAGTTAATAATAATTTTATATTAGCAAGGGTTTAATAATATCCTTAGCAATGTTTAGAATAATGTGAATGCTAATATCCAATATTAATGATATTATTATGTTTATATTATTTTGATTAAATAATAATAAAATTTTAACTATATTTGAAGAGTAAATATCATATTATTATTGGTTAAGTAAATCAATGTTATAATCCTAAATTGACTTTCAAAAATAATACTATTATAATCCTTCTTGAAAGACGTGCAACTTGTATTTGTTACATCTCAACACTTAGAGAGTTATATAGTTGTATTATTATTAAAAAAAAATTGTTGCATATTTTGGTGAAAATTTTTAGGCACGACAGGTGTACCTCATGAAAATTTTAGCAATGATGCTCCAAACACCAAGCCAGTCCATGTGATTAAAGCCATTTTGCAACTTTTTTACCTTCTCGCCCTCTTTTAGGAACCATTTCATGTCATCCTGGTAATGGCTTTTCAACTTGCAAGGAATGTAAATCCCTTCCAGAGAAATCCCTATAACCTCCACAATAATCTTAGGGGTCACCATAAAAGAAACCCTGCCAACAATAACAATCATGTCCACCTAAGAATTGGTGAAGTCCAATTTTTTTTTAGGGTTAACAAACTACATCCCCTCCACATACGAAGCCAACTTCCCCCATTAAAGAATAGCCCAAACCTCCTTATCTTGCTTCCAACCATCACAATTAGTAGGTTAATCCTAGACGAAATCCCCTTCCATCATGAAACACACAAGTTTTAGAGCAAATAAACACTAGTAATGGCAATGGCTATTGAAAAACCAGAGCCACAAGTAATAATAATAAATGCATAGATTGATTAGTGGGCTTAAGTTTCCATAAATGACGACCGTGGAAACCATAAAAATGAGCTAAAAAAAAATCCACATTTATCTCATTTGGACATTACTTAACATCATTTTGAATTAATTTGAGCACCTGACTTGGCATATGGAGGATATTATCCCATTTTACTAAACTGGGAGTAAAAAGCTCTAGGATTTTCCAATGCATCAGAAACTTTATTGCCGCTCCTAGACATGTGCTTCACACTACAATTCCAAAGGGCAATAATGAGATTGTGAGGCAAGGAGATGGGGTACTAAAGAGTCTGACAACGAGAGGCAAGCCTAGTTAGCATAAGAACCATGTTTTGCGAGTCCCCTTGAATGAAGATCATCACCACCTTAGAAAACTATAAGATTGAACCCCCAAGTTAACCACATAAGCTAGAAATAACTTCCCCTTGTGGTCATAGATGACCCCACCCCCACCCACCCGACTTGGGTTGGGTTTGGTTGAGTCGTCAAAATTGAGCTTCAGCCAGCTAGGTTCAGGGGGGATTGTCACATTTTTGTTTTTCCATTGATGATGTGCTTGTTGTTCATAGAAAAAAAATACTTATAAAGGGGTTGATCCTTTCAAATTATAATTTTAATATGACCCATTAATGTCTCAACTTTTGGAACTATAATTTTGATATGATCCACTAATGTTTCATCCCTTAGCAACATGTAGCTAAAGGAAATATTGATGTGTTATAGATTGTTCAATTTTACCAAAAATACTGTGTATATGAATGAGAATTAGAATTTTTTTCCTTGTTCTATTTTGAGTCACCTCGATAGTTATAAATCTAGTTTGTAACTAGAAAATTGATCTATGATGTTATTTAAATTTTTTTAATGGATTTCTAAAAATTTATTCAAGGATTTTTATCTCAACTTTGTAGCATCAAAAATACCTTCATAAGTAGGTATATCTAAACATGTCCATGAATTATAAAATTACTACTAGGTGATTACTATTTCTAGAATGAGAGTGATTATATTCTTTAGATTATTGCAATTTTAGAATTTGATTGCAAATGCAAATGATTTTTTTTATGATGAACTAATGATTCCTAGTGATTCAAGGTTCTGGATTTTTATTTTTTAAAATATGTCTAATTTATTTAATTATACTTGTTTTCAAATAGTATACTATTGTATATCTTGAATTAAAAATAATAATTAAATAATTAAATTAAATTAATTTGAACTAATCTTTAAATAGTGTTATAATATTTAAATGTAATTTTTATTTTTATTTTTAGATAAATGAAGTAATGTATATTAACATATACTTTAAAAATTCTAATTTAAATTATTGAAATCCTTCTGATCATAAATATAAGAATAGTAAACATACATGATAGTTATTCCTTTTGATATTTTTATAATAATAAATCTATAAGATAAATTTTTAATAGATTTTATTGTAAAAAACAATATAATAATCATTGTTCAAGTTTTCATAAATTAATAACCTTAACTTGACTCAAATATTTTATTTAATATTTACAAAGTTTTCTTGATTGAGGGTTCCACATTTTCATTTATAGATGATGTGATTTTTATTTATAAAAATAATAAATCACAAATTGTTTGATCTTTTGATTGTATACATTTAATATGACCCATTAATGTATCAATTTTTTGAATCTAATTTTGATACATGATCCACTTTCTTAATTCCTTAGTGTAGATACGAAAAATATACTGACACACTTGATCCTGGTTACTAACATTGTTTCGTCCTAAATCATCTTCTTAGCTAATCATCACTCTTCGCCCCTTAATTAAATAAATCATCATTTATCTGATCAAGTCATTCTCTATTGTTAATTAAATAAATCAATGTTATTTGATTAACCCTCCTTTGTCTATTTAATTAAATAATTCATTCAATTTATTTGATTAAATCTATAAAGTCATCTCATTAAATTAAATAAATTAAACCTTGTTTAATTTAATCTAACACCATCCTCTTTAATTAAATAAATCAAAATCCTTTTATTTAATCTAAATCACATTCTTCTCAACTTTGATTTAAATCAACCCAAAAATCTAAATTAAATGGTCACATCAACTAATCCCTCATTAAATTAATCAAATCCTGATTAATTTAATCCTAATAATCCAAATCCTCTAGATATTGCCACTTGCACATGAAAATAAATTTAATCAATTTATTAAATCCCTATTTTCTCTCAAAATGACATCTTTAGGAGAATATTCCTCCAAGTTTGAAAATCATTCAAAGTGGATTTGTCCTTCCAGCAAGACATTCATTCCCTCTTACATGTCCTTGTGCATTGAGCCAAGAGGCATTTAAGTCATTCTTTTCTCCCTCCAACAAGTCATTTCACAAATTTGAAATTCCACCTAGTAACATTTATTGTGCACATTCACCAAAATGTGCTCAAGCTTCCTCCACTCACATCTTGACAAGTGGCACTTTCCAATTGGATGTTGAATGACCCCACATTGCTCATTCCTCCATCTTGTCTTTCTATAAATAGAAGGCTTTCCTTTGTATTTTGGATCCACAACTTAGAGAAAAGTTACTCTCTTCACATTGAGAGCTAATTTTAACCATTTGATATCATTTGTCATCATCTTAGATAGGTTATTGCAGATTTTTATCAAGGAATCACATTGTTCTTCATCACCAAGTGGATCAATCATCATCAAATCTTCATCAAGCTTGCATAGGAGCTGGGAAAGGTTCAAATTTTCACATCAAATTGGCACCAATTCCCCCATGGGATTGAGAGTTTGCATCTTAAAATAGCATTTCATTGCTTTCTTGGTTCATTTTCGTCATTTTCCTTCCTATTTGAGCTTTGTAAATGAATTTTATGAGGAATCTTGATTCTAACTTGCATTTGATCTAATATTGTGTTTGTCTCTTGTGTTTGTGTAGGTCTAGGATTGGGGTTCTACATTTGGTGCTAGAAAGAGGGAAAATCTCAAGTTCTAATCACATTTTTTAACAAAATTTTGTGCCTTTTTCTATTTTTTGGTGTCTACAGGAAACTATGCCGCTATTAGTCTAGTGATTCCATACAACATCGCTATTAGCCTAGCGACACTTCAAACTCCAAAATCCGCCACTACAATCTTCCCGCCCAGAAATTCAAAATTCTAAACTACGACGCTAGTTCAATTCTCAAGTGTAGCATTTTTCAAATTTCAAACAGAGTCGCTGATCAAAATTGCATCGCTATTACACTCTTTATCCTACTACAAAGCACCACTTGCAGACATAGCAGCGCTATACAACACTACTAAATTTCTCAAACAACAATGCATATGCTGGTTGCGTCACTGGGGTGGAGTAAAAATTCAAATTTCTATTTTTTTTGACATGTTCTTTTTTTGCTTTTGATCATTTGGAGTTACTAACTAATTTTCTATCTCTGTTTTCTTGAATTAATTAGTTTTTAGGTGGGAGAAAGGAAGGAGC
This sequence comes from Sequoia sempervirens, assembly GCA_007258455.2. Taxonomy (NCBI): domain Eukaryota; kingdom Viridiplantae; phylum Streptophyta; class Pinopsida; order Cupressales; family Cupressaceae; genus Sequoia; species Sequoia sempervirens. Next base: position 182,864,606 of record VDFB02256132.1, on the reverse strand, counting down.
AAAGATGAAATTTGAAGTATAATGTTATTTTTCCATTGTATCAAGTGTCTTTAGACACTTTTGGAAGTAATTCCAAACTTAAGAATTTTACCTCTTCAAGTTTCTAGGACTCACTAATCTTCAATTTGGGTTTAAAATGAACAAGGTAAAAGGTTAAAAAGAACTTTAGAAAAATTTACTAGATTTGGTTTAAGGTTAACAATTAAACAAACAACTTTCATCTTTTGTTTTGGTGCTTTAAAATGAATCAAATCATTGCTTTGCAGATTTAAAATGAACATTTGCATCTTTGTTTTGTAGTCACTTACTCAAAGTAATATCATCAAAAGATGTATGCACTTCTCTTGCGCGTCATGATGATCTTGAGAATCAAAAGGATTTTGGTGACATTAAGTTGTGTAAATGATTTCCTCCACATTTTATTTGGGATTAAAAAATTGACAAATCTTGTGAGTGTGAGTGGAAAATATCGTGTGTGTTCTCTCTTTGTTTCTCAAGAAATATCAATTGAACTACGAATGTGTTTGCTTGATTTTGTTTTATCTTAGAGGGCTTGCCTTGTGGGAAAAAGTAATCACCCAAGGGAATGACCCAACCGACAACACACTAAAACCAAGTGACTTCCAACCAGTATATAAATGTGGGTACTTGAGGAGAGGAAACTATCATGAGGATTATTTTGATGAGAAGGGAAACAATGGTCTCTCACCACATGGATGGTCCCCCACGAATTGAATGCCCACATTAAAACCCTTATCTAGAAAAGGACAAAATCCTTGATCTATTTGTTGGTGTAAGAACTGTCGTTCTAAAGCTACCCCACAATTTTATAGCTTTTAGTAGAAATGGAAAGTATGCCATGGGAGATTCATGGGTATTGATGCTTGGCTGACCCGAGAAGTGAGTGCACTGTAAGGGGGAGCTTGTGTGGTCAAGCATCTAACCATTCGCTAAAAGTAGGCATAGTTGGACTTTTCCAAGTGGGGATTCAACAAATATAGTCTTTCATATCCATAGGGTTGTGCATGTTCTTGGAAACAAAACACTTTACTTGATCGTAAACATTACGAAAACAAACATTCAACATTGTCATCAAATTTCAAACCCTTTAGGAAGCAAATATCTTTGACAAAATTCAATTGTTATTTCTTGCCCTAGGGATTCTATCCCTGGAGGTTTCTAAACATTTGGATTTATATCTCAATTTTCTTGCTAAAGTCAACAATAGGTAACTTTTTCCTTGATTTCATTGAAGTTCCACATAATGTACTTTGTGGGATGAGAAGAAGTTAAGACATTAGACATCTAGTTCAAAACCTAATCAAGAATTGTTTGTGGTAGAAGGAAGTCATTAAGCAAAGCTAAGAACAATTCAACCCCACACATGTGTTTCAAATGATTTCATGCAAAATCAAAATCTGAAAACCAAAGTCAAAAGTTCTTAGTCCAAAAGATCATCAAAAGCATCTCTCAATTCTCTACGAATTCAGACAAAGATTGATTTTCAACTTTTACAAAAGAGCTTCAAGAAACAATCCCAATTTGTACTCATTTTATTATTGTCAAAATTTGAGGCTTTTTCAACAATTTGAGCATCTTGTTTAGAGTAAAGCATGTTCTTCAAAACTGAGGTCTTGTAAACAAGAGTCTTTTTTAGGTACACATAGGCTCAATTGAACCTTCTTCCATCTTTCAAACATCAAATCAAAATGATCTCACCAAAAAAATTTGAAACTCTTGAAATCATCCTTTTTGCAAGACATTTTGGAAAAATCCATGAATCGAAATCGTTGAATCAAAACACTAATTTTTTTTGTTTTACTAAGTATGTGTAGATGTATCCTTCTCCATATGCTTGGTTTAATTATCATCAAATCATCTTGTTTGCTTAGGTGTAGGTAGATACATCCTTCTTCGTACACATAGTCAATTTATCATCTTGTGAAAAGGTTTATCCCATAGATAACATCCAACATCTTGGGATCTATTTGTTCATTATCCAAAATGAAAGAAATCCAAAACCAAATCAAGGTCAAAATCAAAATCCAAGAATCCAAAAAGTCCCAAAAGTCTATCATGCCTCTCAAGATCTTCTAAGAGTTTAATCATCCATATCATCCACCTTTAACACATTTCACCATCACACCTTTGATCCTTAATCATCCTAGATCTTCTCTTTTTGAGCCTCATTTTATGGTTCAAACAAGATCACAACACAAGAAGAACATGGATACCAACAAAGAAACATCAAATTCAAGTGACCTAAGCCAAACCAATTCTAAAATAAATCTCGTTGGATCAAGCAATCCCCTAACTAATCTTCCTTCATCATCACAAAATCCGCAAGAGGAAGGTCAATTAGAGGATATCACCAATAATTCCTTCAAGATGATGCAAGAAGAGATCATTGAAATGGTTCAAAATCTTGAAAATCATAGGATTTTCAACATCACGATGAAGCTCCATCCCTCACAATATATGCTTTAATTAGCAAAACAAAGGGCTAAACTCCCTTCTGATTATGATGTGAGCACCATTGTGGAACAACCTCTTGAGTTTATGAACCCAATTTCATCCACACCTCCATTCCAAAGCATCACTCAACCCATCCCCAAAATTACATCATCCATTGCTCCAACTCAACCCATTGTTAACAAAGGGAGAGCATTTTTTAATGCACTACAAACACACCCCCTTCTGAATAATCAATATTTGGATGCAAACACTATCTTGGGAAAATTTGTCCCCCAAAATCCATTACATCCATATGTCCCCCTCACCTTTCATGATCCCAATGACCCATCATCATAATTTCATGCAACACCTCAAACCTCTCTCCCTATGACCTCAGAAGGAGAAGGTGCCTTATTTGGACTAGGGGGCATCTTTGAACCTTCATCTTCATTATTTACCCAAGGAAGTATGCCACTCACTTTTCCACCACTTCCATTCTTGCCACCAACATCAACATCAACTCTTAGTTTTGGGTTACCTCTGTTGCTGCCACTCATTCAAAACAATCCCCCAGTCATCAATCAAAGCATCATACCAAATCGTCCAATATTGCCATCGATGTCATAACAACAGATGGAAACCATCCCAATAACACAAGAAACCATTCTCAAATACCTCAAAACATGGTCTCTCAAGGACCAAGAATATCGATCGCACCATCCACTACACAAATCCCTATCATTAATACAATTGTGCCTCTCATCACAACAAAAAAAACCATTCCAAATTTTCCACCACCTCCACCACCAAACTCAAACACGTCAAGCCAATATAACATCACATTACAAGCCGCTCAACAAGCTACCTTTCAAAAGGAACTCCAACAATTCCAAAATCGACAAGCTGCACAACTAGTTGCTCAGCAAGTGCGAGCACAATTAGCTACACAACAAGCTCAAAAGTAGCACAAACCGCTCGGGCCACCCAAGTAGTGCAAGTCGCTCAAGCCGCTCAAGCTTCTCAAGCTACACAAGCCACACAAGCTGTATAGATTGCATAAGCTAACCAAGAAGCACAAGCCTAGACTCAGGTACAAGTGCAAGATCAAGCCTAATACCAAGGTCAACAAGAACAAGAACAAGCACAATACCTTGCACAACAACAAGCATACCACCAAGCGTTGAAGAAATATCAAGAGTAGCAAGAAGCAGCCTAACTAGCAGCCCAACAATAAGCATTGTTTTTACAACAATAACATCAAGCTCAACAACAGGCATTATTGGCACAACAACAATAGGACCAACAACAAGCGTTGTTGATACAATGCCAAGTACAAGAATACTTGGTGTAGAAAAACATGCAAGCACCATCCACAAACACACCAACCAATCCACCCATCCCTTCAACAAGTGAACCACTGCAAAACACCTTCATTCCACCCCCTGATCCACAAGATGACGTAACAACACAAATCAAGTTGATCTCACAACAAGTGTTTGATCTTCAGTAAGGGAAAACCAAAAATACACCCAACAATTTGTGTCCCTATCCATTTGATAGGAGTCTTGCAATGAAACCATTCCCAAAGGAATTTGAAATCCCCAAATTTGATAAATACCGTGGGATGGGAAACCTTGAAGATCACATCAGGGAATTCCAAGTACATTGTAAGGAAGTCACATATGATGATACATATTTGATGTGGCTATTTCCTAGAAGTTTGGATGGCCAGGCCATGGAGTGGTTCTCTCACCTTCCTCCTAGCATCAAAAATTTCCCAGAGATAGTAGACGAATTCATAAAAAATTACCAATTCAATATCAGTACGGATGTCAGTCTAGGGGAACTATCAACTTTTAAACAAGGTAAAAATGAATCATTTTCTTCTTTCCTGCAACAATGGTGATCCAAGGCCAATGGAGCAAATGGGTCATGCCAGAAGAACAAAAAGTTTGCACCATCATCTCCAGTCTGGAGGGAACCTTGGAATTTCATCTTAAGGTGAAAGGTATCACCACATATGACCAATTGATCTCCAAGATGCTTAACATTGAATGAGCCCTTATTGCACAAGGAGGGACACCCACATATTCTAAACAACAAAACAATTGCCTCGCCACCAGCTATAATGAAAAACCTCACACATGGGTGAAAGACATAAACATTACCAACGATGGTGTTGTCGATGGAAAATTTGTCATCAGTGCTGCTTGGAAAAGCACACCAACACCCTAGAAATAACCCCAAAAAAACAATCAAAACAATTGACAAGCTAACATTGTGACTCAACAGCTAAACAATTAGTCAACAATGTGCACGATCAAAGGAGGCCACCCCAGTGAAATAAAAACACCCCCAAGTGGAAGTACACATCCCTTGGGGAATCAGCTAAATCCATCATGAAGAGGCTAGTAGAGGAAAAAATCATCACAATCCCTGGGAACCTAGGACAACTATCAAGAGCCCTTGGTGAAACTGTCGTGGTAGAATGAAAATCACCTTTGTGATTTCCATAAAATCAAGGGACACACAACTATCAGTTATATGAGGTTGAAAATTTTAATTCAAGACCCCATTGATGATAAAATCATAAATGTGGAACAACCAGCGAGAAATCAAAATCTTAAGATCTACACGAATCTAATTCCCAATCATAACAACAAAGGGAACAATTATAATGATAAGGGGAAGGGTGCATTTAAAAGTGTGAATCATGTATAGGACCATGTTGTTGCATCCCTAGATGAGTATTGCATTGCAATCACCATCAAAGGAGCCCAAGATGATTGTGGAGTCACCACAAGAGGTGGAAAAATCACCATCACAGGGTCATCTCAGCCTCCTAGAGTACCCACTTCCAACCCGAGATCCGTTCCTAGTGGCTATAATATCCTTGATCAATTGAAAAGAACCCTAGCTTAGATCTCCATCATGGAGTTGTTGAAGATATCATCAACCCACAAAAGGATCCTTGAAGAAGCATTGGCTTCATCCACCATCTATGCGGATCTTGATGCTAAACAATTCCAAGCTATGGTCAAAAACATCATTACCCAAAATCTTCTTACATTCTCCAATCAATACTTTCCCACCCAACCATCTCACAATCACACACTCTATATGGAGGTCCTAGTGCATAAGAACAAAGTCAAGAGAGTCTTGGTGGATGGAGGTGTAGGTTTAAACATCTGTTCCATCAAGCTCATAAAGAATCTTGGAATCTCAGAGGATTCCATTGAAAAAGGAAAAGGCATCACAATCAGGGCTTACGATGATCAAGAAAGAGTGTCTCAAGGCACTATCGAACTCCCTATTCAAGTAGGGACAACAATTATGGAAACCACCTATTACGTCCTTGACCTCGATTTTCCTTACAACATTCTCCTAGGACGTCCATGGATCCATGGGATGTAAGCAGTGGCATCAACCTTCCACCAATGTGTCAAGTTCACATACCAAGGCCAAGAGGTCACTATCCATGGGGATCTCAAACCCTTTTCTTACTGCAAGATCCTAGAAGAAAAATATTACAAAATCCCCCAAGTGCCTAAGAATGATGAAGGCCCTTCAACTGCATACATTGATCCAAATACTCTTGCCTCCACTTTTGTGATAGAGACACCCACCATCCCCACCATCTCTGATATCAATTTCATTATCCAAGACAATGGTTGTGGACACTATATAATTCCAAAAAATGATTTTGTGGTAGGAGAGTTACCACAATCTCCTAGGTCATGAGGATGACCAAAATCAAATGATGCTTCCTCATCCCAAACCTTCACAACAGGCTCCTCCAGCTTCAGAAGTTGGGGAGATCTCAACCAAGAAGTAATAGAAGAGGACCCATCCCATCTCATGTACCAAGACAATAGACCAGCAATTGATTTACCTATGGATGATAGCAGTAAAGGCTTACAAATGATGCTCGCCATGGGCTATTACAAAAATAAAAAGCTTGGACAAAATGACAATGGGATTCTAGTACCCATCATTCCCGAGACACGAATGAAAAATCTTGGCCTTGGATTTACCCCTCCAAGTATAACCATACATGGCCAAAATCCCTTGGTTAAGAAGAAAAAAAATTCTCAGCAAATGACAGTGGCCCTTCAATTACCTGTATCCACTAGTCTGCCTTTAGACAACTTCACCTTTGACATAACCAAGGTCTGTAGTAGTAGTGATGATGAGGAAGATTCCATAACTGACTTACCTATGCTTTTCGATAATTCCTCTCACCTCATGACTAGTATTGTGTCATTTGAGTCAACTAGTCAAACCCATGAAATCAACCTAGTCTACCCCCAACTCATCGATTACAACCAACAAGGACTACCAATTCTGGAAACTTTTGAAAATGATGAAGCACTCTCAAAATTCATTGGACTATGAAACATGGTACCATGTGGAGATCACAAGGTTGGGTTTCATATCATTTTGGACACACAAGCTTACTACTAGAAGACGATTGAATCCTTTATTTAAAAAATTGAAAACTTGAGAATAATCTCAAGGTCTTTGAGTGAAAACAACACTATGGCACTCTCTGACCTTAAAAAAAAAAGGAAATATCCAATGGTGAAAACTTCTCAGAGGTGCCCGAGGATGAAGGGTTCAATCTTCCTCTCAGTTCTCTACATCAGGAAAAGTCAGCGGTTCTAACCGAGAAGTGCAACCCAATCAAATTGGGAATAGAGGAAACTCTGCATATCACATTTTATGCTAAATCATTGATGTCAGAAGAACAAGAGCTCTTAGCTTCCTTCTTAAGGGAGAGAAAGGTTAACTTTACATGGAGCTATGTCGACATGCCCGGGCTTGATTTGGAAATTGTTATCCACCATCTACCAATTTACCCTAAAGTAAAGCTTATCAAACAAAAACTTAGAAAAATGCATCCCTAGATAGCCTTGTTATTCAAAATGGAATTAAAGAAGTTACTTGATGCAAGACCTTCATATGGACAATCGACTATCTAGAGTGGGTATCAAATCTAGTTCCTATTTCAAAGCCTGATGGGGGCATCTGTATATACATAGACTTCAAAGACCTCAACAAAGCATGTCCCAAGGATGACTTCCTACTCCCCAACATTGATATGATTATGGATATGACCACAACACATGAGTGCTTTCATTGATGGATGGATTCTTCGAGTATAACCAAATCATGAAAACCAAAGAAGATCGACAAAAAACAACTTTTACTTGTCCATGGGGGACATATTGCTTGAACATGATGTTGTTTGGCCTAAAGAATGTTGGAGAAACATATTGGAGGGTCATGACCATAATATTTCATGACATGAGCCATAAGATTGTAGAAGATTATGTCAATGAAATATTGGAAAAATCTAGAAAGAGAAGGGACCACATAGCAGCATTGAGTGCCATTTTTGATAGACTTGAGGAATACAAAGTCTGCCTTAATCCAAAGAAGTGTGTGTTTGGCATACAATCAAGGAAGTTTTTGGGATAGATTGTGTCCATGAGAGGAATTGAAATAGATCTTGCTAAGGTAAAGGAAATCCTTGAGATGGAGGCATCTAAGACATTGAAACAATTGAGAGGCTTACAAGGCAGGCTCTAATCCATCTGCGAGTTCATGGCTCAGCTAGTAGACAAGTCAATCCTATATTCTCACCTAATCCACAAGGGGGTCACATAAAAATGGTACAAGAAATGCAATCAAGCCTTTAACAAGATCAAAGAGTATTTTCGCACACCTCCAATGCTTATGCCACCAATCCCAGGAAAGCCTCTAATCCTCTAGATATCAACAACAACTGCAGCTCTCAATGCTCTCCTAGCTCAGCATGATGAAAATAGAATAGAGAGGTCCATCTACTACATCAACCAAACCATGGTAGGGCATGAGTTAAATTATTCCTTCATCGAAAAAGTTTGTCTAGTAGTGGTGTTTGCCTCACAGAAGTTCAGACACTACATGTTAACATAGAAAATCAAACTCATTGCCAAGATCAACCCACTCAAGTATCTGCTTTCCAAAGCAATGGTCAGAGGAAGGATGGCCAAGTGGGTCATGATCCTATTAGAATACGACATTGAGTACATGGAGAGGAAGGATATCAAAGGACAAGCTATTGCAGACCAACTAGTAGAAGTGCCAATGTACTCACAAAATCTTCTAATTTTAGAGTTCCTTAATGAATCCATCTTCAACTTGAACATAGCAGACCACTGGTAGTTATACTTTGATGGCTCCTACGTGCAACACGAATCAGGAGCCAGGGTCTTTTTCATCACTCCACAGGGAGACTGCATACCAAGATCCTACAAATTGGCATTTCCTTGCATAAACAATATTGCAGAATATGAGGCTCTAACCATAGGACTCATAATAGTAGTGTAGTGGTATATCATGGCGCTCAAGGTTTATGGGGAATCACAACTAATAATAAATCAAGTGAATGATGAGTATCAGACTAAGGATTACAAGCTAAATCCATACAAGAAATTAGTGGAAAGTCTTAAGGAATCCTTCATCGAGATCATTCGAGCAGATAACTAGAGAAAACAATAGAGTGGTAGATGCCATGGCGACAATTGGATCCCTATTGGATATCCCTCGCAATGTCCCAAAGCATGAATTCCTGGTAGAGAAGCTTCTCATGCCTGCATTGGAGGTACGAGATTCAAATTTTTTGTGTGAAATCATTGGTCTCGGTGATCCTTGGTACCATGACATATACACTTATCGAAGAATAGGAGTCCTCCCAACTGACTTTTAAACCTCGAACCTTAAGAAAACCTTTGTTAAGAAGTATCTTGATTTGTCATCCTAGGAGATACCGTTTACTATAGGAGCATCGAAGGAACCCTATTATGATGTCTAAACACTGAGGAGGAATTGACCACCTTAACCAACCTACATAATGGCATATGTGGTTCACACTAGAGTGGTATGACCTTGGCCAAGAAATTGTTGAGGACAGGATATTATTGGCCTACAATGGAAAGAAAAGCACATGACTATGTTAGAAGGCATCTACAATGTCAACAACATGGGGACCTCATCCATGCACCAACTCAAGAGCTACACCACATTGTCACACCCTGGCCCTTTTCGTAGTGGGGTATCGATCTCGTTGGAAAAATCACCCCCACCTCATCTAGTGGCCACAAGTTTATCATTACCACCACTGAGTACTTCACAAAGTGGGTGGAAGCCATACCAATGACATACATAACTAGAAATTAGGTATCTAATTTCATCTTGAACTATTTAATATGCCACTATGGCATCGGGTGATCCCACAATAGTGGTTTACAATTTTTGGCCAAAC
>VDFB02256132.1:182832175-182854743 GCA_007258455.2 Sequoia sempervirens | reverse complement strand
AAGACTGAATGTAAGTAAGATTAAACATATAAACCTGACTATACACTATGATATACCATTATTAATATATAAATATATTAAAACATTATCTAAATTAAATAGGAAGCAAAATGAGAAATCCATTTTTCACCATTCCACATGTAAATTAATGTATGTGTCATTAAAGTCGGTTTTAGTGGCACCTGTTCAACGTGGTGAACAGTAAAAAATGCAATTAAAAAGCGAAGAATCCAATACAAAAGATGACTGGCATGCCCAACTATTTGCGCTATCGCCAATTCGCTCAAACTAAAACGTTCAAACACAAATTTTATCATCTAATGTGCAGAGGCCGGCCTTCGACAGACATTAAAGTTCCTCTCGGTTGCAAGAAGCAGACTTTTGTTTTATATATGATAAGAATTTGATGGTATTTTGATGTGTTTCTTCTGGTGCAGAACCACTCGATTGCCGGTACAGTTTGTCCTAATCAAAATAGTATTCTGTTTGATAGGCGACTAGGTCGGCTTCCGCACATTCCTTCTCTTCTTACACCGAATGAAAAAGTTTAATTGCAGGCGGAATTGCCGATGAAAACAAGACGATGAGAATGAGGCGGGCAATCCAGATGGTATTTAATGATGTTGCATGAAACAAACATCCTCATCTGAGCTAACCCATCTTGTGCGATTTGTCTTGGACAAAAGCAAAAGAGGAAGGAAAAATGGCAATGGAAATGTGTAGCGCAGATCTGGTTACAATGGTTGGCATAATGCTAATTGCAGTAATAATAATGGTTAGCATTAGCGTTGCTTCAGGACAACCAGCAGCATGCTATTATTCTGTGTGCTTCACCGACGACTATTGTGTTGGATTAGACCGTGGCACCCCTTACTGCTGCGACATTGACAGCTGTGCAAAGGGATTTGGGTATTGCGCTGCCACATGCTAAGTACCAACTCCTTTCATGCCTTCTATCAGTTTCTTGTGTTTCTGTATTTGAGCAGGATGCTTGCAATCGTCTCACCTTCGTTTCCCTGATTGTTGTAAGGTTTATTTTAGTAATGTTCGCTTCTTTCCAACAAATTAAAATTGTTGTTGGAAAATGTTTTATTGCCGACTACATTGTACCTTTTGAGGGGGTGGGTGCGCTAGCGCCTTAATATTTTACCTATGGTGTTAAGAGTACTTATATTGTGGAGTAGGATGGTCTTTATTTTTAATGTATTTAATAATTATTAATATTATGGAATTTGTCAATTAATTACTCGATAGGTTATATATAGTGTGAGATTTGAGTTTCAAACAAGTCTCATGCCTGCAAATCACTATTGAATTGTGAAAAAATAAGTTTCACTTTTCATTTAATGATAAATTGGGTAAAAGCCTCCAAAATCTCACTAATCACATAAAAACTAGATAAATATTGATTTGACATTTGGATGGGAACATTTTATTTCCATTTGTAGTGGTTTTTGTCAATTTGATGACAACTTTCTTATCTTATTTGCTTTGCTTTATGTTTTAAATCTGTACGCAAATATTTCATAATCAATAATATTTAATTTCTCTAAAGAAATTTTTTAGATTTGTCTAAGTTTATTTCATTCTTATTATTAATTGTTGTTTAATCCAACCACATGCAATTAGAATTTGCACGCACAAACACATACTCTCTAACATATTAACATACATATAGTTTTCTATCAGTGTAATCCTTGATCCTCCTTTAGATGCATTGATAGTGTAAGTAAAATTTTGAGTGAGTTTTTATTTTTTTAAATGTGTGCAATTTATATTTATTATATTTTTAAAAAAATTGTATTATGTCTTGAATTTAAAAAATAAAATAATTAATATTAATTAATCTGAATGAATCTTTTAATATTGTTATAATAATTAAATATAAAACATTCATATTTTTGAATAAATTAAATAATTTATATTTACAAATGCTTTTAAAATTCATAATGTATATTTTTTAAAGGTAACAAAACCCATATTTAATGTAATTTGTTGAATATTTTCTATGCATATAAATATAAGAATAATAAATCTATATGATAATTATTCTTTTAACTTTTTTATTATAATAAATATATAAGATAATTTTTTGATAAAGTTTCCTTTATAGAATAATATAATAATCATTGTCGAAGTTTTCTTTAACTAATAAACTTTTCTTGGTTCAAAATTTTTGCTTTATATGTATATTTTTTTGTAAAATGTCAAAGGTCTAAACTATTTATATTAATCTTTTTTTTCTTTATATTTATTAAGTTGTCTTGATTGAGAGTGTCACATTTTTTTTTGATTAGATTAAAACTAGAAGGGATAGTACCTATTACAAAACATTCATAGAGGAAAACCAAGAACTCATGAGCAGTGAGAAAACTAAAAATGTAAACATAAACTAAAGTTTAAATAGTTCTACCAGTAGGAAGATAATAAAAAAAGAAACCCACAATGCCAATACTAGCACAAAACCACCAAACACCTACAATTTTTCCAACAACTTGAGATTAGTGATCACATTCTATTCCCAAGACAATAACTAGACCTTCTTTTCAAAAGTCATAGGCGCCTGTTGAATGGCTTGGGTATCCATTGTGATGTCATGGGCCAAGGTGTCCACCTTCTTGCCTTTCTTCTTCTGCATGATACCATCATCCATGCCTTCCACAAGCTGCTTCCCCTAGCTCTCCCTTAACTAATCCATAAAAACCTAAAGGGTGAGGGTAGTATTCTTCACAATTTCTTTGTTGTAGTCGACGATAACCCTTAGGAATTGCAAGACCTTCTCTTGGTTATGGCAGATGGCATCAATCTTAGTCATTAAATTCTTATTTTCCTCTTTAGTACCAATGATGGCCCAAAGATAACCCAACTCTTTTTCCCACCTTTCCAACCTCTCAAATGACCTAGCCAAAGAAGCAATCATGTCCCAATATTTCTTATTCTCTACCTCCCCATGTCATAGGACCTATTGTTCCAAAACCTTACCTTCTAGAATATGGATTCTTTCTTTAGCTATGACCAACTAACCTAAGAGCCATTTCATAATATCCTTCTAAGCATTAATAGTCTCTAAAATTTCATTCAATTTTTTGCTTAGGGGGTCGGTAGGTGGAGAGAACTGACCTAGGTTCAGTACCAGGTTCCTCTAGATTGATGCATAGGTTGGGAGAATTTTGTGGATTAGGGTTAAAAATGGGAGGGGTGTTGGGAACCTTCAAGTCATGGCCCTGAGCTGAGGAGTGAATAGGAGAGTTAGTTGTGGTTAGATTCCATGAATCATAATCATCATTAGAGTTATCCTCTGACCCAAAAGAAATGGGTGTGGGGGTGATTCCACAATACTGGTTTACAATTTTTGGCCAAACTAGATACTGAACTATTTTTTTCTAACTAAATCTCCACTTCCGGGAACCTATAGTGGCTAAACCATGAGGAATTTGAAGATGATGCAAACTAGTGATTTGTGACATTTTGTCTGTAGATTCTAAATATTTTTTTTTCAATTTTTTGGAATCAAATTACACTTCTTTTTCCATTTCATTTGAAAACTATTTTTTTTCAAGAAACACCATTTTTAAGGACTGACACTCACCATATAACACATAACTTTTTTTATGAAGGATAAAATTCTGTTGTTCAATTTTAAATTTGTAACTATGATATCTAGTGCTTCCAATTGGTTTCATAGTTTTTTATTGAATATTTTTTCCTTAATCAAGTTTCAAAGTCAAACTAATTACAATTCAAACATAGGCGGACTATATAACACATAATTTTTTTGTATGTATCAAAATTATTATTATTTTGTTGGATCAAGGAATTCAATATCTAGTGCACTCATAATTTTCCAATTTTTTTGAAAATATTCTATTTTTCCATTTCCAGAACAAAGAGCTTGATTTTTGGTGAAAAACCTCCACACAAGAAATAAAAAATAAATATAATAATAAAATTAAATTTATTTAAAACTATACTTTTTGGGAAGCTTATAATAAGGACTACATACTTACAAAAGATAAATTTTAAATGAATTCATTTAATCCCCCATAAGATAGATCAAGAGTGGTTTTTTATCAACATTTTGATAGGTGTAAAAGAGAATTTGTTATAGGTATATGGTTTAAAACTAGTGGGGTTCTATCAAAGGGGGTTTGATCTAAGGTAGTTTTATCAAACCCTCTTCAATTGGAATGCTTTAAATGGAACTTTTAAGGCTTAAATCATTATATTTTCTAAAAATATGTGATTTCAGTAAAAATTAGAATCTCCCAAAAATTGTAAACCAACTTTGTGGGATAACTCATGGGAGTGGGCTCTGATAGGGGAGTGAATTTAATAGGGATGAGGAGGATTTTATCATTAACAAGGGCTTTACCTCGGGCCCGGGTGCTATGGTGATGATAGGAGGTGTTTTGTTGATAGTAACAAAGGGGTTGGGGTCCCTAGGAGGGTTGGTGGGGTCTAGGATAGTCATGGTGCTATTGCGCATAGTAGTAGGGGAGGGAAGCAATGAAAAATGAAACTTGCATAAGCAAAAAATAAGGCCCTAGTGAATGGGTTATTTCTTGCATTGGCCTAAACATTTCTAATAGATTTCCTAAGCGAAGACATGAGCCAAAAAGGGAAATTCAACTTAATATTATACCTAAGATGGTTAAGCATAGGGAAAAGGTGGGCATCGAAGCATCAAAACTACCCTTCAAGAGTGGTGTACCTCATGAAAATTTTAGCAATGATGCTTCAAACACCAAGCAAGTCCATGCGATTAAAGCCATTTTGCAAATTTTTTACCTTCTCGCCCTCTTTTAGGAACCATTTCATGTCATCCTGGTAATGGCTTTTCAACTTGCAATGAATGTAAATCCCTTCCAGAGAAATCCCTATAACCTCCACAATAATCTTAGGGGTCACCATAAAAGAAACCCTGCCAACAATAACAATCATGTCCACCTAAGAATTGGTGAAGTCCAATTTTTTTTTAGGGTTGACAAACTACATCCCCTCCACATACGAAGCCAACTTCCCCCATTAAAGAATAGCCCAAACCTCCTTATCTTGCTTCCAACCATCACAATTAGTAGGTTAATCCTAGACAAAATCCCCTCCCATCATGAAACCCACAAGTTTTAGAGCAAATAAACACTAGTAATGGCAATGGCTATTGAAAAACCAGAGCCACAAGTAATAATAATAAATGCATAGATTGATTAGTGGGCTTAAGTTTCCATAAATGATGACCGTGGAAACCATAAAAATGAGCTAAAAAAAAATCCACATTTATCTCATTTGGACATTACTTAACATCATTTTGAATTAATTTGAGCACTTGACTTGGCATATGGAGGATATTATCCCATTTTACTAAACTGGGAGTAAAAAGCTCTAGGATTTTCCAATGCATCAAAAACTTTATTGGCGCTCCTAGACATGTGCTTCACACTACAATTCCAAAGGGCAATAATGAGATTGTGAGGCAAGGACATGGGGTACTAAAGAGTCTGACAAGGAGAGGCAAGCCTAGTTAGCATAAGAACCATGTTTTGCGAGTCCCCTTGAATGAAGATCATCACCACCTTAGAAAACTATAAGATTGAACCCCCAAGTTAACCACATAAGCTAGAAATAACTTCCCCTTGTGGTCATAGATGACCCCACCCCCACCCACCCGACTTGGGTTGGGTTTGGTTGAGTCGTCAAAATTGAGCTTCAGCCAGCTAGGTTCAGGGGGGATTGTCACATTTTTGTTTTTCCATTGATGATGTGCTTGTTGTTCATAGAAAAAAAATACTTATAAAGGGGTTGATCCTTTCAAATTATAATTTTAATATGACCCATTAATGTCTCAACTTTTGGAACTATAATTTTGATATGATCCACTAATGTTTCATCCCTTAGCAACATGTAGCTAAAGGAAATATTGATGTGTTATAGATTGTTCAATTTTACCAAAAATACTGTGTATATGAATGAGAATTAGAATTTTTTTCCTTGTTCTATTTTTAGTCACCTCGATAGTTATAAATCTAGTTTGTAACTAGAAAATTGATCTATGATGTTATTTAAATTTTTTTAATGGATTTCTAAAAAATTTATTCAAGGATTTTTATCTCAACTTTGTAGCATCAAAAATACCTTCATAAGTAGGTATATCTAAACATGTCCATGAATTATAAAATTACTACTAGGTGATTACTATTTCTAGAATGAGAGTGATTATATTCTTTAGATTATTGCAATTTTAGAATTTGATTGCAAATGCAAATGATTTTTTTTTATGATGAACTAATGATTCCTAGTGATTCAAGGTTCTGGATTTTTATTTTTTAAAATATGTCTAATTTATTTAATTATACTTGTTTTCAAATAGTATACTATTGTATATCTTGAATTAAAAATAATAATTAAATAATTAAATTAAATTAATTTGAACTAATCTTTAAATAGTGTTATAATATTTAAATGTAATTTTTATTTTTATTTTTAGATAAATGAAGTAATGTATATTAACATATACTTTAAAAATTCTAATTTAAATTATTGAAATCCTTCTGATCATAAATATAAGAATAGTAAACATACATGATAGTTATTCCTTTTGATATTTTTATAATAATAAATCTATAAGATAAATTTTTTATAGATTTTATTATAAAAAACAATATAATAATCATTGTTCAAGTTTTCATAAATTAATAACCTTAACTTGACTCAAATATTTTATTTAATATGTACAAAGTTTTCTTGATTGAGGGTTCCACATTTTCATTTATAGATGATGTGATTTTTATTTATAAAAATAATAAATCACAAATTGTTTGATCTTTTGATTGTATACATTTAATATGACCCATTAATGTATCAATTTTTTGAATCTAATTTTGATACATGATCCACTTTCTTAATTCCTTAGTGAAGATACGAAAAATATACTGACACACTTGATCCTGGTTACTAACATTGTTTCGTCCTAAATCATCTTCTTAGCTAATCATCACTCTTCGCCCCTTAATTAAATAAATCATCATTTATCTGATCAAGTCATTCTCTATTGTTAATTAGATAAATCAATGTTATTTGATTAACCCTCCTTTGTCTATTTAATTAAATAATTCATTCAATTTATTTGATTAAATCTATAAAGTCATCTCATTAAATTAAATAAATTAAACCTTGTTTAATTTAATCTAACACCATCCTCTTTAATTAAATAAATCAAAATCCTTTTATTTAATCTAAATCACATTCTTCTCAACTTTGATTTAAATCAACCCAAAAATCTAAATTAAATGGTCACATCAACTAATCCCTCATTAAATTAATCAAATCCTGATTAATTTAATCCTAATAATCCAAATCCTCTAGATATTGCCACTTGCACATGAAAATAAATTTAATCAATTTATTAAATCCCTATTTTCTCTCAAAATGACATCTTTAGGAGAATATTCCTCCAAGTTTGAAAATCATTCAAAGTGGATTTGTCCTTCCAGCAAGACATTCATTCCCTCTTACATGTCCTTGTGCATTGAGCCAAGAGGCATTTAAGTCATTCTTTTCTCCCTCCAACAAGTCATTTCACAAATTTGAAATTCCACCTAGTAACATTTATTGTGCACATTCACCAAAATGTGCTCAACCTTCCTCCACTCACATCTTGACAAGTGGCACTTTCCAATTGGATGTTGAATGACCCCACATTGCTCCATTTTGCTCATTCCTCCATCTTGTCTTTCTATAAATAGAAGGCTTTCCTTTGTATTTTGGATCCACAACTTAGAGAAAAGTTACTCTCTTCACATTGAGAGCTAATTTTAACCATTTGATATCATTTGTCATCATCTTAGATAGGTTATTGCAGATTTTTATCAAGGAATCACATTGTTCTTCATCACCAAGTGGATCAATCATCATCAAATCTTCATCAAGCTTGCATAGGAGCTGGGAAAGGTTCAAATTTTCACATAAAATTGGCACCAATTCCCCCATGGGATTGAGAGTTTGCATCTTAAAATAGCATTTCATTGCTTTCTTGGTTCATTTTCGTCATTTTCCTTCCTATTTGAGCTTTGTAAATGAATTTTATGAGGAATCTTGATTCTAACTTGCATTTGATCTAATATTGTGTTAGTCTCTTGTGTTTGTGTAGGTCTAGGATTGGGGTTCTACATTTGGTGCTAGAAAGAGGGAAAATCTCAAGTTCTAATCACATTTTTTAACAAAATTTTGTGCCTTTTTCTATTTTTTGGTGTCTACAGGAAACTATGCCGCTATCAGTCTAGTGATTCCATACAACATCGCTATTAGCCTAGCGACACTTCAAACTCCAAAATCTGCCACTGCAATCTTCCCGCCCAGAAATTCAAAATTCTAAACTACGACGCTAGTTCAATTCTCAAGTGTAGCATTTTTCAAATTTCAAACAGAGTCGCTGATCAAAATTGCATCGCTATTACACTCTTTATCCTACTACAAAGCACCACTTGCAGACATAGCAGCGCTATACAACACCACTAAATTTCTCAAACAACAATGCATATGCTGGTTGCGTCACTGGGGTGGAGTAAAAATTCAAATTTCTATTTTTTTTGACATGTTCTTTTTTTGCTTTTGATCATTTGGAGTTACTAACTAATTTTCTATCTCTGTTTTCTTGAATTAATTAGTTTTTAGGTGGGAGAAAGGAAGGAGCAAAGATGAAATTTGAAGTATAATGTTATTTTTCCATTGTATCAAGTGTCTTTAGACACTTTTGGAAGTAATTCCAAACTTAAGAATTTTACCTCTTCAAGTTTCTAGGACTCACTAATCTTCAATTTGGGTTTAAAATGAACAAGGTAAAAGGTTAAAAAGAACTTTAGAAAAATTTACTAGATTTGGTTTAAGGTTAACAATTAAACAAACAACTTTCATCTTTTGTTTTGGTGCTTTAAAATGAATCAAATCATTGCTTTGCAGATTTAAAATGAACATTTGCATCTTTGTTTTGTAGTCACTTACTCAAAGTAATATCATCAAAAGATGTATGCACTTCTCTTGCGCGTCATGATGATCTTGAGAATCAAAAGGATTTTGGTGACATTAAGTTGTGTAAATGATTTCCTCCACATTTTATTTGGGATTAAAAAATTGACAAATCTTGTGAGTGTGAGTGGAAAATATCGTGTGTGTTCTCTCTTTGTTTCTCAAGAAATATCAATTGAACTACGAATGTGTTTGCTTGATTTTGTTTTATCTTAGAGGGCTTGCCTTGTGGGAAAAAGTAATCACCCAAGGGAATGACCCAACCGACAACACACTAAAACCAAGTGACTTCCAACCAGTATATAAATGTGGGTACTTGAGGAGAGGAAACTATCATGAGGATTATTTTGATGAGAAGGGAAACAATGGTCTCTCACCACATGGATGGTCCCCCACGAATTGAATGCCCACATTAAAACCCTTATCTAGAAAAGGACAAAATCCTTGATCTATTTGTTGGTGTAAGAACTGTCGTTCTAAAGCTACCCCACAATTTTATAGCTTTTAGTAGAAATGGAAAGTATGCCATGGGAGATTCATGGGTATTGATGCTTGGCTGACCCGAGAAGTGAGTGCACTGTAAGGGGGAGCTTGTGTGGTCAAGCATCTAACCATTCGCTAAAAGTAGGCATAGTTGGACTTTTCCAAGTGAGGATTCAACAAATATAGTCTTTCATATCCATAGGGTTGTGCATGTTCTTGGAAACAAAACACTTTGCTTGATCGTAAACATTACGAAAACAAACATTCAACATTGTCATCAAATTTCAAACCCTTTAGGAAGCAAATATCTTTGACAAAATTCAATTGTTATTTCTTGCCCTAGGGATTCTATCCCTGGAGGTTTCTAAACATTTGGATTTATATCTCAATTTTCTTGCTAAAGTCAACAATAGGTAACTTTTTCCTTGATTTCATTGAAGTTCCACATAATGTACTTTGTGGGATGAGAAGAAGTTAAGACATTAGACATCTAGTTCAAAACCTAATCAAGAATTGTTTGTGGTAGAAGGAAGTCATTAAGCAAAGCTAAGAACAATTCAACCCCACACATGTGTTTCAAATGATTTCATGCAAAATCAAAATCTGAAAACCAAAGTCAAAAGTTCTTAGTCCAAAAGATCATCAAAAGCATCTCTCAATTCTCTACGAATTCAGACAAAGATTGATTTTCAACTTTTACAAAAGAGCTTCAAGAAACAATCCCAATTTGTACTCATTTTATTATTGTCAAAATTTGAGGCTTTTTCAACAATTTGAGCATCTTGTTTAGAGTAAAGCATGTTCTTCAAAACTGAGGTCTTGTAAACAAGAGTCTTTTTTAGGTACACATAGGCTCAATTGAACCTTCTTCCATCTTTCAAACATCAAATCAAAATGATCTCACCAAAAAAATTTGAAACTCTTGAAATCATCCTTTTTGCAAGACATTTTGGAAAAATCCATGAATCGAAATCGTTGAATCAAAACACTAATTTTTTTTGTTTTACTAAGTATGTGTAGATGTATCCTTCTCCATATGCTTGGTTTAATTATCATCAAATCATCTTGTTTGCTTAGGTGTAGGTAGATACATCCTTCTTCGTACACATAGTCAATTTATCATCTTGTGAAAAGGTTTATCCCATAGATAACATCCAACATCTTGGGATCTATTTGTTCATTATCCAAAATGAAAGAAATCCAAAACCAAATCAAGGTCAAAATCAAAATCCAAGAATCCAAAAAGTCCCAAAAGTCTATCATGCCTCTCAAGATCTTCTAAGAGTTTAATCATCCATATCATCCACCTTTAACACATTTCACCATCACACCTTTGATCCTTAATCATCCTAGATCTTCTCTTTTTGAGCCTCATTTTATGGTTCAAACAAGATCACAACACAAGAAGAACATGGATACCAACAAAGAAACATCAAATTCAAGTGACCTAAGCCAAACCAATTCTAAAATAAATCTCGTTGGATCAAGCAATCCCCTAACTAATCTTCCTTCATCATCACAAAATCCGCAAGAGGAAGGTCAATTAGAGGATATCACCAATAATTCCTTCAAGATGATGCAAGAAGAGATCATTGAAATGGTTCAAAATCTTGAAAATCATAGGATTTTCAACATCATGACGAAGCTCCATCCCTCACAATATATGCTTTAATTAGCAAAACAAAGGGCTAAACTCCCTTCTGATTATGATGTGAGCACCATTGTGGAACAACCTCTTGAGTTTATGAACCCAATTTCATCCACACCTCCATTCCAAAGCATCACTCAACCCATCCCCAAAATTACATCATCCATTGCTCCAACTCAACCCATTGTTAACAAAGGGAGAGCATTTTTTAATGCACTACAAACACACCCCCTTGTGAATAATCAATATTTGGATGCAAACACTATCTTGGGAAAATTTGTCCCCCAAAATCCATTACATCCATATGTCCCCCTCACCTTTCATGATCCCAATGACCCATCATCATAATTTCATGCAACACCTCAAACCTCTCTCCCTATGACCTCAGAAGGAGAAGGTGCCTTATTTGGACTAGGGGGCATCTTTGAACCTTCATCTTCATTATTTACCCAAGGAAGTATGCCACTCACTTTTCCACCACTTCCACCCTTGCCACCAACATCAACATCAACTCTTAGTTTTGGGTTACCTCTGTTGCTGCCACTCATTCAAAACAATCCCCCAGTCATCAATCAAAGCATCATACCAAATCCTCCAATATTGCCATCGATGTCATAACAACAGATGGAAACCATCCCAATAACACAAGAAACCATTCTCAAATACCTCAAAACATGGTCTCTCAAGGACCAAGAATATCGATTGCACCATCCACTACACAAATCCCTATCATTAATACAATTGTGCCTCTCATCACAACAAAAAAAACCATTCCAAATTTTCCACCACCTCCACCACCAAACTCAAACACGTCAAGCCAATATAACATCACATTACAAGCTGCTCAACAAGCTACCTTTCAAAAGGAACTCCAACAATTCCAAAATCGACAAGCTGCACAACTAGTTGCTCAGCAAGTGCGAGCACAATTAGCTACACAACAAGCTCAAAAGTAGCACAAACTGCTCGGGCCACCCAAGTAGTGCAAGTCGCTCAAGCCGCTCAAGCTTCTCAAGCTACACAAGCCACACAAGCTGTACAAATTGCATAAGCTAACCAAGAAGCACAAGCCTAGGCTCAGGTACAAGTGCAAGATCAAGCCTAATACCAAGGTCAACAAGAACAAGAACAAGCACAATACCTTGCACAACAACAAGCATACCACCAAGCGTTGAAGAAATATCAAGAGTAGCAAGAAGCAGCCTAACTAGCAGCCCAACAATAAGCATTGTTGGTACAACAATAACATCAAGCTCAACAACAAGCATTATTGGCACAACAAAAATAGGACCAACAACAAGCGTTGTTGATACAATGCCAAGTACAAGAATACTTGGTGTAGAAAAACATGCAAGCACCATCCACAAACACACCAACCAATCCACCCATCCCTTCAACAAGTGAACCACCGCAAAACACCTTCATTCCACCCCCTAATCCACAAGATGACGTAACAACACAAATCAAGTTGATCTCACAACAAGTGTTTGATCTTCAGTAAGGGAAAACCAAAAATACACCCAACAATTTGTGTCCCTATCCATTTGACAGGAGTCTTGCAATGAAACCATTCCCAAAGGAATTTGAAATCCCCAAATTTGATAAATACCGTGGGATGGGAAACCTTGAAGATCACATCAGGGAATTCCAAGTACATTGTAAGGAAGTCACATATGATGATACATATTTGATGTGGCTATTTCCTAGAAGTTTGGATGGCCAGGCCATGGAGTGGTTCTCTCACCTTCCTCCTAGCATCAAAAATTTCCCAGAGATAGTAGACGAATTCATAAAAAATTACGCATTCAATATCAGTATGGATGTCAGTCTAGGGGAACTATCAACTTTTAAACAAGGTAAAAATGAATCATTTTCTTCTTTCCTGCAACAATGGTGATCCAAGGCCAATGGAGCAAATGGGTCATGCCAGAAGAACAAAAAGTTTGCACCATCATCTCCAATCTGGAGGGAACCTTGGAATTTCATCTTAAGGTGAAAGGTATCACCACATATGACCAATTGATCTCCAAGATGCTTAACATTGAATGAGCCCTTATTGCACAAGGAGGGACACCCACATATTCTAAACAACAAAACAATTGCCTCGCCACCAGCTATAATGAAAAACCTCACACATGGGTGAAAGACATAAACATTACCAACAATGGTGTTGTCGATGGAAAATTTGTCATCAGTGCTGCTTGGAAAAGCACACCAACACCCTAGAAATAACCCCAAAAAAACAATCAAAACAATTGACAAGCTAACATTGTGACTCAACAGCTAAACAATCAGTCAACAATGTGCACGATCAAAGGAGGCCACCCCAGTGAAATAAAAACACCCCCAAGTGGAAGTACACATCCCTTGGGGAATCAGCTGAATCCATCATGAAGAGGCTAGTAGAGGAAAAAATCATCGCAATCCCTAGGAACCTAGGACAACTATCAAGAGCCCTTGGTGAAACTGTCGTGGTAGAATGAAAATTGTGTTAGAGTAATAAGTTATTATGCTTAATTAATTACATCACATTGATTAATTAATTAAGTCACTTATTCCTCTTTATTACTTAAGCTAAACTTAGGCACATTAATAATTAATTATTAAGTGTGCACACTAGGGTTTCATTTAGGGTTTAATGATCTCCTTCATAAGGATTGATCACATTGTAATAATTGGATTCTCTTAATGCATTTTTACTGAGAGGTTTTACAGAGAACATCTTTTTGGTTCTTCATATCTTTTGCATGTGACAGGTATCATCTTGCATGCAGGTGATCTTGGATTCTAACATGGTATCAGAGCTCCAGACCTACAGCTGCCTGTTCGTGATCTGAAGATATGGCCTCTTTCAGTGAGATTCAAGTGCAAGGGTTTCCATAGGCATCTCTTTTGCAAGATCTGGGGGTAGCCTAAATTTTGGCTCACTTTGGGCTCAAACGGACACCGCCATTGCGTTCGCAGCGGCCAAAAACCTTAGAAACGCCTGTCGTTTTGTCGATTTTGGAGCAGTTGATCCGGGAGGCAAAAAAATTTTGTCTGAGGGGCCGTACGGCCTCCCCAGCACGCATTCCGAGGCTCGAAAATCGTAAAAAATGTCGAAAAACGGGTTTTTTTGAAACTCGGGCCGGCGCTTCCAGTTATGGAGAGATCCGCCGCCCGGCGGCCACCGGGCGGCCACCGGAAGCCGCCGCGCCCGCCGCCGCCCGCTGCCGCCGCTCTGCCGCCGCTGCCTCCGTTCAGCCCCGCGGGCTTCTTACGCCTGCCATGGAGAACCTGCCGCCGCCGCTGTCATCCGCCAGCCCCTGAGGGCTTGTCTCTGC
Organism: Sequoia sempervirens; assembly: GCA_007258455.2. Taxonomy (NCBI): domain Eukaryota; kingdom Viridiplantae; phylum Streptophyta; class Pinopsida; order Cupressales; family Cupressaceae; genus Sequoia; species Sequoia sempervirens. Next base: position 182,840,271 of record VDFB02256132.1, on the reverse strand, counting down.
GGCCGGCGGTCATTGCGGACAGGCTTAGCCCCGGCCCCCTCCAGCGCGTGGTCCTATGGAGAACCGGCGGCCTCCATCTCCGCCCCAGCCCCCGACGCCCCGCACAGGACCAGGGGCCCATTTTTTCATTTTGCAGGGGGGGCAATTTTTTGCCTGACGGCCAGACGGCCGTCAAATTTAAGCTCGTGAACTGATGACGTCAGCATGACGTCAGCGTACGGCCGGCCCTCTTTGCCCTCCTAACCCTAGTTTTTTCCTAAAAGAGCAGTTTTTTTCTTTTGGCCATAACTTGGGCATACGGTATCAAAATCGGGCAAACGAGATATCGCCGGAAAGCTGGTTCCGAGCTCTTTCTAGTAGTGCTGTTTATTTTTCAGTATTTTACTGTTTTCATATATTTATTACTGTTTGAAGTCAGATGTAATTTTTAATGCTTCCAAGCTCATAACTTTTTGCCACGATCTCCGTTTTTCGCCTCGTTTGAAGCGTCGGAAAGGTATTGAGGAGCTCTAGGTTGCCGTCCATGCACTTTTTCTGTATCTGTCCCAGGTTTATCAGTTAGTCCAGATTTATCCCGATGGGTTGTTTGGCGATTACTTGGATATTTTGACAGTTGGGAGAGTGAATTTTGCATCTTTGCACTTCGTTTTCAGTAATGCATCATTTAATAATCACTTGCTGCATCATAGATTCCAGAGTTGTTCCAGTTTGGAGTTTTCCAGTGTTCCGTGGCATCGGGGTTTCTGTTGCTTTAATCATGATTCCTTGAGTCAATCAGTGACTCTCATCCGGTTTCAGTAGTATACAGAAGAATATTTCCTTGCTTGCCTATATCAAGTTCCAGTGTTACTCTACAGAGTTCTTCCAGTGCTTCTTTGCAGCATGTAATCTCATTGTAGGGGGGTTTTGTCCCACTGGGTTTTTCCTTCTCTACTCCTTTTTTGTGTTGTATTGGGTTTCTTGCACATCACTTTGTGCCATATTTTGTACTCGCACTGTATTATAAAGTGCCATGGGGGGTTGTGTAGTGCCTTTGTTTTGCCATCACACCTTTGTCCGGTGAGTGTCCCTCCACGACAACAGTGAATCCAGATGATTCCAGTCTCATGTATGTGTGCTTTATTTTGCACACCACTTTTTCAGTTGCAGGTGCTTTCTTGTGCACTTTCAGATGTTCTTGGTTCCTTTTCATGCACTCCATTATTGCATTTGTAAATGGGTACCTGATCAGGCCTCGTTGCCGGGACCCATCTTTGCTTTCATGCATCCTATTCTAGTGTTTTAGCTTCTTCCTAAGTTCATCTTAAGGGGGGGTGTTAGAGTAATAAGTTATTATGCTTAATTAATTACATCACATTGATTAATTAATTAAGTCACTTATTCCTCTTTATTACTTAAGCTAAACTTAGGCACATTAATAATTAATTATTAATTATTAAGTGTGCACACTAGGGTTTCATTTAGGGTTTCCCTTTTTAGGGTTTCATGATCTCCTTCATAAGGATTGATCACATTGTAATAATTGGATTCTCTTAATGCATTTTTACTGAGAGTTTTACAGAGAACATCTTTTTCGGTTCTTCATATCTTTTGCATGTGACAGGTATCCATCTTGCATGCAGGTGATCTTGGATTCTAACAAAAATCACCTTTGTGATTTCCATAAAATCAAGGGACACACAACTATCAGTTATATGAGGTTGAAAATTTTAATTCAAGACCCCATTGATGATAAAATCATAAATGTGGAACAACCAGTGAGAAATCAAAATCTTAAGATCTACACGAATCTAATTCCCAATCATAACAACAAAGGGAACAATTATAATGATAAGGGGAAGGGTGCATTTAAAAGTGTGAATCATGTATAGGACCATGTTGTTGCATTCCTAGATGAGTATTGCATTGCAATCACCATCAAAGGAGCCCAAGATGATTGTGGATTCACCACAAGAGGTGGAAAAATCACCATCACAGGGTCATCTCAGCCTCCTAGAGTACCCACTTCCAACCCGAGATCCGTTCCTAGTGGCTATAATATCCTTGATCAATTGAAAAGAACCCTAGCTTAGATCTACATCATGGAGTTGTTGAAGATATCATCAACCCACAAAAGGATCTTTGAAGAAGCATTGGCTTCATCCACCATCTATGCGGATCTTGATGCTAAACAATTCCAAGCTATGGTCAAAAACATCATTACCCAAAATCTTCTTACATTCTCCAATCAATACTTTCCCACCCAACCATCTCACAATCACACACTCTATATGGAGGTCCTAGTGCATAAGAACAAAGTCAAGAGAGTCTTGGTGGATGGAGGTGTAGGTTTAAACATCTGTTCCATCAAGCTCATAAAGAATCTTGGAATCTCAGAGGATTCCATTGAAAAAGGAAAAGGCATCACAATCAGGGCTTACGATGATGAAGAAAGAGTGTCTCAAGGCACTATCGAACTCCCTATTCAAGTAGGGACAACAATTATGGAAACCACCTATTAGGTCCTTGACCTCGATTTTCCTTACAACATTCTCCTAGGACGTCCATGGATCCATGGGATGTAAGTAGTGGCATCAACCTTCCACCAATGTGTCAAGTTCACATACCAAGGCCAAGAGGTCACTATCCATGGGGATCTCGAACCCTTTTCTTACTGCAAGATCTTAGAAGAAAAATATTACAAAATCCCCCAAGTGCCTAAGACTGATGAAGGCCCTTCAACTGCATACATTGATCCAAATACTCTTGCCTCCACTTTTGTGATAGAGACACCCACCATCCCCACCATCTCTGATATCAATGTCATTATCCAAGACAATGGTTGTGGACACTATATAATTCCAAAAAATGATTTTGTGGTAGGAGAGTTACCACAATATCCTAGGTCACGAGGATGACCAAAATCAAATGATGCTTCCTCATCCCAAACCTTCACAATAGGCTCCTCCAGCTTCAGAAGTTGGGGAGATCTCAACCAAGAAGTAATAGAAGAGGACCCATCCCATCTCATGTACCAAGACAATAGACCAGCAATTGATTTACCTATGGATGATAGCAGTAAAGGCTTACAAATGATGCTCGCCATGGGCTATTACAAAAATAAAAAGCTTGGACAAAATGACAATGGGATTCTAGTACCAATCATTCCCGAGACACGAATGAAAAATCTTGGCCTTGGATCTACCCCTCCAAGTATAACCATACATGGCCAAAATCCCTTGGTTAAGAAGGTAAAAAATTCTCAGCAAATGACAGTGGCCCTTCAATTACCTGTATCCACTAGTCTACCTTTAGACAACTTCACCTTTGACATAACCAAGGTCTGTAGTAGTAGTGATGATGAGGAAGATTCCATAACTGACTTACCTATGCTTTTCGATAATTCCTCTCACCTCATGACTAGTATTGTGTCATTTGAGTCAACTAGTCAAACCCATGAAATCAACCTAGTCTACCCCCAACTCATCGATTACAACCAACAAGGACTGCCAATTCTGGAAACTTTTGAAAATGATGAAGCACTCTCAAAATTCATTGGACTATGAAACATGGTACCATGTGGAGATCACAAGGTTGGGTTTCATATCATTTTGGACACACAAGCTTACTACTGGAAGACGATTGAATCCTTTAGTTAAAAAAGTGAAAACTTGAGAATAATCTCAAGGTCTTTGAGTGAAAACAACACTATGGCACTCTCTGACCTTAAAAAAAAGGACATATCCAATGGTGAAAACTTCTCAGAGGTGCCCGAGGATGAAGGGTTCAATCTTCCTCTCAGTTCTCTACATCAGGAAAAGTCAGCGGTTCTAACCGAGAAGTGCAACCCAGTCAAATTGGGAATAGAGGAAACTCCACATATCACATTTTATGCTAAATCATTGATGTCAGAAGAACAGAGCTCTTAGCTTCCTTCTTAAGGGAGAGAAAGGTTAACTTTACATGGAGCTATGTCGACATGCCCGAGCTTGATCTGGAAATTGTTATCCACCATCTACCAATTTAACCTAAAGTAAAGCTTATCAGACAAAAACTCAAAAAAATGCATCCCTAGATAGCCTTGTTATTCAAAATGGAATTAAAGAAGTTACTTGATGCAAGACCTTCATATGGACAATTGACTATCTAGAGTGGGTATCAAATCTAGTTCCTATTTCAAAGCCTGATGGGGTCATCTGTATATACATAGACTTCAAAGACCTCAACAAAGCATGTCCCAAGGATGACTTCCTACTCCCCAACATTGATATGATTATGGATATGACCACAACACATGAGTGCTTTCATTGATGGATGGATTCTTCGAGTATAACCAAATCATGAAAACCAAAGAAGATCGACAAAAAACAACTTTTACTTGTCCATGGGGGACATATTGCTTGAACATGATGTTGTTTGGCCTAAAGAATGTTGGAGAAACATATTGGAGGGTCATGACCATAATATTTCATGACATGAGCCATAAGATTGTAGAAGATTATGTCAATGAAATATTGGAAAAATCTAGAAAGAGAAGGGACCACATAGCAGCATTGAGTGCCATTTTTGATAGACTTGAGGAATACAAAGTCTGCCTTAATCCAAAGAAGTGTGTGTTTGGCATACAATCAAGGAAGTTTTTGGGATATATTGTGTCCATGAGAGGAATTGAAATAGATCTTGCTAAGGTAAAGGAAATCCTTGAGATGGAGGCACCTAAGACATTGAAACAGTTGAGAGGCTTACAAGGCAGGCTCTAGTCCATCTGCGAGTTCATGGCTCAGCTAGTAGACAAGTCAATCCTATATTCTCACCTAATCCACAAGGGGGTCACATAAAAATGGTACAAGAAATGCAATCAAGCCTTTAACTAGATCAAAGAGTATTTTTGCACACCTCCAATGCTTATGCCACCAATCCCAGGAAAGCCTCTAATCCTCTACATATCAACAACAACTGCAGCTCTCAATGCTCTCCTAGCTCAGCATGATGAAAATAGAATAGAGAGGTCCATCTACTACATCAACCAAACCATGGTAGGGCATGAGTTAAATTATTCCTTCATCGAAAAAGTTTGTCTAGTAGTGGTGTTTGCCTCACAGAAGTTCAGACACTACATGTTAACATAGAAAATCAAACTCATTGCCAAGATCAACCCACTCAAGTATCTGCTTTCCAAAGCAATGGTCAGAGGAAGGATGGCCAAGTGGGTCATGATCCTATTAGAATACGACATTGAGTACATGGAGAGGAAGGATATCAAAGGACAAGCTATTGCAGACCAACTAGTAGAAGTGCCAATGTACTCACAAAATCTTCTAATTTTAGAGTTCCTTAATGAATCCATCTTCAACTTGAACATAGCAGACCACTGGTAGTTATACTTTGATGGCTCCTACGTGCAACACGAATCAGGAGCCAGGGTCTTTTTCATCACTCCACAGGGAGACTGCATACCAAGATCCTACAAATTGGCATTTCCTTGCATAAACAATATTGCAGAATATGAGGCTCTAACCATAGGACTCATAATAGTAGTGTAGTGGTATATCATGGCGCTCAAGGTTTATGGGGAATCACAACTAATAATAAATCAAGTGAATGATGAGTATCAGACTAAGGATTACAAGCTAAATCCATACAAGAAATTAGTGGAAAGTCTTAAGGAATCCTTCATCGAGATCACATTCGAGCAGATAACTAGAGAAAACAATAGAGTGGTAGATGCCATGGCGACAATTGGATCCCTATTGGATATCCCTCGCAATGTCCCAAAGCATGAATTCCTGGTAGAGAAGCTTCTCATGCCTGCATTGGAGGTACGAGATTCAAATTTTTTGTGTGAAATCATTGGTCTCGGTGATCCTTGGTACCATGACATATACACTTATCGAAGAATAGGAGTCCTCCCAACTGACTTTTAAACCTCGAACCTTAAGAAAACCTTTGTTAAGAAGTATCTTGATTTGTCATCCTAGGAGATACCGTTTACTATAGGAGCATCGAAGGAACCCTATTATGATGTCTAAACACTGAGGAGGAATTGACCACCTTAACCAACCTACATAATGGCATATGTGGTTCACACTAGAGTGGTATGACCTTGGCCAAGAAATTGTTGAGGACAGGATATTATTGGCCTACAATGGAAAGAAAAGCACATGACTATGTTAGAAGGCATCTACAATGTCAACAACATGGGGACCTCATCCATGCACCAACTCAAGAGCTACACCACATTGTCACACCCTGGCCCTTTTCGTAGTGGGGTATCGATCTCGTTGGAAAAATCACCCCCACCTCATCTAGTGGCCACAAGTTTATCATTACCACCACTGAGTACTTCACAAAGTGGGTGGAAGCCATACCAATGACATACATAACTAGAAATTAGGTATCTAATTTCATCTTGAACTATTTAATATGCCACTATGGCATCGGGTGATCCCACAATAGTGGTTTACAATTTTTGGCCAAACTGGACACTGATATTTTTTTTTTAACAAAATCTCCACATGCAGGCACCTATAGCGATTAAACCGCGAGGAATTTTAAGATGATGCAAACTAGAGTCTTGTCATATTTTGTCTGTAGATTCTAAAAATATTTTTTTCAATTTTTTGGAATCGGATTGCACTTCTTTTTCCATCTCCCATGAAAATTGGTTTTTTCAAAAACAACATTTTTAAAAAGTGATGCACAATATAACACATAACTTTTTTTCCTTGAAAGATAAAATTCCAATTCTTTTCAAATTTAGAATTCTATCTCCGATATCTAGTGCTTCCACTTGGTTAGATAGTTTTTATTGAATATTTTTCTTTAATAAAGTTTCAAAGTCAAATCAATTACAATTCACATACCATGACCGTATAATGCATAACTTTTACTGTATGTATCAAAATTCTTTTTTTTTTGTTGGATCAAGGACTCCAATATCTAGTGCACTCATATTTTAAATTTTTTTTTTGATAATCTTCTATTTTTCCACTTGTGCAAAACAAAGAGTTTTGTTTTCAGTGAAAAACCTATATTTAATAAAACTTAAAAAATAGATAGATAATATAATCAAAACATTTTAAAATTATATTCATTGGATAGCTTGTTTTGAGGGGAACCCGATACTAGTTGGGTTTTTGAGATCTTCTCCATTTTCATTCTCAAATCAAGCTTCGAAGTGCAAAATTCTCAGCAATTTTGGTCCCTTAGGGAGCAAGGGTGAAAAAACATGGGTTCGGTCAAACAGATGTTCGGTCGAAGAGAATAAAAATGTTCAGTCGAATAGGTGTTCACCCAAACCAATGTTCAACCGAACCCACTATCCATAGAATAAAAAAATGATTTTAAATTGGTTCGACTGAACATTCTAAAGATGTTTAGTCGAACACCTTTTTTTTAATATAAATATAAATATTATGTATATTCTTTTTAAATTGGGGCGCCGGTCCCAGCTCAGTTGGTTAAGGTGTTCCCTGTAGCAGGGCGCCCACCATGGGTTTGACTCTCCGGCGCTCCCGTGGTACTGGTTGGTGTGTCCTGCTAGCACTGCCGGTCACGGTAAAAAGTTTACCGGCGGTGGGGGGTTATAAGGGGGGCCGTGCTGCACCCGATTCCCCTCGTTAAAAAAAATTTAAAAAAAAAAAATATTCTTTTTAAATGACAAATTAAGAGAAAGATATGGAGAGATTGGGGTTAGGCGACAAGGCTTAAATTTGATGGCCATATGACCGTATTTAAATATTTTTTCTAAAGAATACAATCAAAATTTTAAGAAGATTGTAAAAGGAGATATTTTGGATAAACTGTCAAAATTTATATAGAATTATAATGATATATATGTTTGATTTATATATAATTTTACATACACTAAGGTATATCATAATGTTTTACGGGCACCCTTGAATAGATAACTGTAATTAAAAAAATTATTGACAGGAAAAGTTGACCATCAAATTTAATCCTTGTTACGAGGGAGATACTTCAAAGAGAGAGGGGGGGGAGTGGGAGAGAGATAAAGGGTAGGGGTAGGGTTTAAGGGTTATGGGTAGAGGGGAGAGAGGGAGATGGGGTAGGAGGGAGAGAATTTTTAGAGAGAGAGGGGGGAGTGGGGGAGAGAT
>VDFB02256132.1:182677861-182831626 GCA_007258455.2 Sequoia sempervirens | reverse complement strand
AAATGATTTTAAAAAAAATCACTATGTTTCAAATAAGGATTGAAAGCATATAATATGGGTTTACATGCAACCAAAAAAAGTGAGAGATGATGCTATCAAACATTCTTGAACTTAAGAATTTTCCGTGGAACAAATATGTACATATAATTGTAATTTACACAAAATGATTTCCACAACTACAACAAGTTACCGTAAGTTCTCATTTGAACATGTATAGGGTTACAAGGAACTTTGAAAACCATGGATATAATCTTAGTCAAAGATTTTGGTTCAACCTGCTCTTCAATAACATGTAGAATTTTTTGATGATCATCACTATCTAGTCTCCATTTTCTTTGGCCACGTGCATGTGGAACTGCATGGAGATGTAGAGTGGGAGCAACACAAGGACCATATTGATATACCCTTGCTATCAGGCTGATAGTCAACAAATGAATCCCATGTTGAACAATTTGACTTGTTTTAGATATGTCTTTGTACTACAATGTAACCTGCATGGTAAACATGAACCTAAGGTAAGACATATGTACGTGTGCAACATTTTCGTGCTCAAGGTTTGTACAATATATATTTAATGTTTATAATGTAATGTGCACATGTGAATACAATGTATATAAAATTTAAAATTCAAACTCACCTGTGGGAAAAGACATTCCATCACTTGTTTTAGGTTTTGTTAGCTTATTCCTCTCTTCCGTGCAACACAATATATAATAGATGACACCTTTGATGTTTCGTGCTCGCTATGATTACAAAAACATTCTATACACCAAATTTACACAAAAACCTTAAAAATTAGAAATTTGTCTCTAAAGATAGTTAACTAGATATATATAATAAAATTTAAATTAAAAACTTACACGTGTACCTTTTCTAACCAGTCCTGAAATATGGTCATAATCAATTGAAATCAAAGGAATGTCTTCAAATCTTTCTTCCTCGTCTTCATCATATGTTTCTGAAACAAGTAGTGGCATTGTATCCCATTTACCAACATATCCAAGTTCTTGATTGTTGCATGCATAATCAGAGTTTCCCTCAATGCACTCAGTGCAAAAACAAGAGTAATCCCTTGTGTCTAATATCCATCCATGGCGACTATCTGAACTCCTAACACAATGCAAAGATCTTGTTTTTTCTACCCTCTTGCATCCATGCATCGATATTCTATCCACACCTAGATACATATGTACAAAAAAAAACTTATGTGAACAAATATGTATATATATTTTAAATTTAAATAAATTCAAATTTTTGATTTAATGTAATTTATACATACCCGATATCTCCCAAAACACTCTATGTGGAATGTGTCGATTTGTTCTTGAAGATGTGCCGATCACATTTGATGCAAGGTGTTTCTTGCACCATTCAACATCATGTGCATTGTCTAGACGATCTTTTGGATAACTCATTTGATGCTTTCTTAAAGCTCGTTTGATGCAAGCTCCTGCTCCATCATGCTCACCCTTTCCATGCCCACTCTCAAAAAAACTCCAAACATGTGGTATTTTGTAGATTTTATGATATCTACAAAGTGAGTAGAATGGACGTGAAGATTTGAATTGTGCCGCCATTAATCCATCTGACCATACAAATGATTTTCAAATTTGACACCCTTACTAAATTCCTCAAAAAAATATTGTAAAGCAATGTTGGACAAAAAGTGTGCCATGCTCTTTATCATCACTAATATAAAAGTGATATTTTTTTTAATGAATCATTCTTCATTTGTACTCTCAACACCATCCAATTCTGATTGTGCATGTCGATAACACACATGAACCATAATAGCGATCTGCTTTGAAAAGTAATACTCTGATTGAATCTCCTTTTGATGTACAAAGGAGTAATTTTCTGCAAAGTCAACTACTGATAGAACTGTTCCACATGGGAAAGTATCTCTCAATGTTTGGAATTGTTGTGCTTTCCACTTAGCAAAAAAGGAATGATGTATGTATGGTCGTATCAATTTTCGAAAATCTTCCATTAATTTTCCAATGGGAATCTCCTCTTCTACATAGTTCAACCTTGTGGATTCTTTCCCGAAATTTGTTTGCAACTTTACATACTTGTACCTGTGTCAGTAAAATATGTGAATAATTAATAAACCACACATGATCAATGAAACATTACATCAAAGGGAATCCAAATAACTTGATTTATGAGAAATTGAAACAAATAAACTCTCTAAAAATAGTACTTACCTCTTGCAATTTACTATCTTTGTTAGGTCAGTATCCTCAAATCTTGAAGGAAATTTAGCCAAATTTTCACATGTCTCACAAATTCTTTTTATGCAGTTTATTTGAGGTCCATTTTCATGATCACATAATATAGACTTTATGAACAAACTTTCCTATTTAGTAGGTGCATTTTGAAACCCACATCTTTCTTCTCTCATCTTTCAAAACACCTGATAGTAGAGATCAAATTCAATATGATAACTAATAAACAAGTTTCCAAAAACTTGTTTATCTTCACATAATATGGCTTAAAACTTTCAAACATTGTTTTCCCAATCTTTAAATATGAGGATACTTATTTCAAAAGTTCATATACATCTCAAGTTGTGTTATGTCTAGCTAATGTTTGATATGATTTTCATAAATACCTAGGTCTAATCTCAGATCTCATAACATCTCTGTAGCTTGATGATGGACGAAATGATCATGCCAAAAACCGACCAAGTTCTCAACAACATCTTCTCTCAATCCTTTTCTTAATGGGGAGCTCTACACATAATTGCCCACTTCCTTCTAAACTCTCATCCAAAACTTTTCTTTTCTCATATTTTTATCACTGTGGTTCTACTATAACCAATTTTAGTTGAAAGTGCTGACATTTTTCTTTTTCTTGCTATATCTTGATGTACAATAGATGTCAACATCACCCTTCTTGTAGTGGCCTTATCCACAGTTTGAGATCCTTTCCTAATGGAATCTAAACCCTTTTAACATTTTGAACAATATCCTTTTGTAATCCCATGTGTTTCTTCTTATTTGATGATGAATGGACACCCAAAAATTGTAATGACTCTTTGAGCTCATCACAAAGAAGTAAACATGATAACAATTGGATTTTTTCAAGTGTATCAAGATGATTGAAATGATGATTGATCATTCCATTTACAGATTTAGTGATTGACCTCTTTCTCTTATTATAAGGCTGGTTGGCATAATATTTGAGTTTCTCCATATCCATTTCAAGTAAATGATCTAAATTCCTATGAGAAATTTGTTTCCCCACCTTCTGAACTAGTTTTATATGCTCATCCATACCAGTAGGAGGAAGTGATCCCAACCCCTCTCCAACATGCATTGTTTGAACTTGTGCCTCCTCCCTATCTTCAAGGACCATGCATTCTGATGGGATTCATTTGATCCAATGTCTAGATTTGGCTTGACTTGAGCATGAAAACTTCATGCTTGTTGAGCCCTTCCTACACATGTGTCACAAAATATTTTGCAAACAAAAGTGAGAGATGATGTTAAATATATAAGTGAAGTTTATGTATGCAAGCAAACAAATTGATAAAACATGATGAGCCATAAGTGAGAGAAGTTTCTGCTATTTATATATGCTCATCCATACCAGTAGAAGGAAGTGATCTTGACCCCTTTCCAAAAAGCATTCTTTGAACTTGGGTCTCCTCCCTAACTTCAAGGTCCATGTGTTCTTCAACGGATTCGTTTGATCCAATATCTAGATTTGGCTCGACTCCAGCTTGAGGAATCCCTAGAGCATAAAAAATAAAAATAATTTGAGAACATTGAAGTGATGAAAATAAAATATGAAAGACACAAAACACAAATATTGAAACAAAAAGAATTGGCTTAAGGAATTGGAGTCAAGGATCATATAAACATTGCAACTTGCATGACCAAGATGACTTGAGGATATTTAAAAGTATTTATAGTCATTCAAGTGAAATGATGGTTAGAAACCTTCAAAGTAAAAGTACTAAACACACACTTGAGAGTGAGAGAGAGAAGAAACAAGCATGTACCTTGTTTCTTTCTATGATAATTTTCCAAGTTTTGATCACGCCTCTTTTGTTCTTCTTCTTTTGACAATTTTCGTTGAGATGCATTTTTTCTTTTTCTTTGTTGTCCCATTTTCTTCTTCAACTTAAAGATGACTCTAAGCAAGTCCTCTACCAAATTAGTTACATTATCCTCCAAATTTTTCCTTGATTGATAAAAATGAAAAGTTGTCGAGCTCCAATATTTGCTTCCTTGATAAATGTGCAAAAACTTCTCCAAAATCTATGCTCCAAGTGAATCAAAATTATTCAAGTGTACATGGAATAACTACATCCTAGTTTAAATGAATCAAGTAGTAAACAAGCAAGTTATTTCATTGTGGAGTTTGTTGTTATTTAATTCATAGGTATGCACAACATATCTAGTAATTTTAGAATTTTGGTAACGTGTCAAAAATGTATACTAGAGATCAAATGTATATTGAAATGTATACTAGAGATCAAATGTATATTGAATATAAGGAAATGTAAATTGTAAGAGATCATAAAATAAGAAAACATGTATGTATATTGAATATTTAAAGCAAATGCATACATATATTACGTGTAAACATGTTTAAACCATAAGCAAACACATGTACATATATGTAAAGGGATTCACTACATATAAACATAACACATATTATAAGCAAAGAGGCAAATGTATGTATATATCATATAAGAAAATATATGTACATATATCATAAAATAAAAATGTAAATTAAAGATCATCAAATGTCAATACTAAAGATCAAAAAATAAGCAAATGTATGTATATCATATAAGCAAGTGTAAGTTAGAGATCATCAAACATCAAATACTATTTTAAAGATCATCATATAATCAAATACACATGTGGTAAAGATCATAAATCTAGAATGCATGGCCTAATATGAATGTCTACTCCTAGACGAATGGCCATCTGAATGAGAACGGTCCTGCTCTAATGGATGTGCTGAGCCCTGCAAATAAAATTGTGTACAAGATGTGTTAAATACATATAATTTTTATTAAATAAATTTTATGAAAGTTATTTTTAAATGAACTTGTATTTTTAAATATCATTCTAGAACTTGTATTTATCTATGCACACATAAATATATATTTTATGAAAACTCACATGTCCACTAATAGCAGATTCATCCACAAAGTCACATCGATCATGCACACGATCTGGACCAAGGCTAGGAGTGATATGAGGTATGTCCACCTGTAACAATATATATACACATATATATCAACTTACATGAATATCTAGTTAAAAAGAAATTTAAAAAATAATGAAAAAGGAATTGAAACATGTACATGCACACATACATGCACATCATTTGATATCGGATGGCCTAAGTCCTCTGAAACATTCTCCTCCACCATATCCACCAAACGATCAAGCGACAAATCAACATCTGCATCCATCTGATCTATCCCATGTCATGCCATAAATGATGAATGTAGAGGACTATGAAAGTGAGATGGCATCAGTGATGATGAACAAGAACCAATCAACATATCAATAAAACCCATAGTCTGTGCAGCTACCGTATGAACTGTAGGTGGATCCTGATCCGCACTAGTGCTCAGCTGAGAGTGATGGGATCCTGGAACTGAACGAACTTTATGTATCAAATGATCTCTAACATGCTCTATACCGATCCCATTGTTTGATGCAATGTGGGCATATGCCTCCAACAGGTCCTCAACCAAACAATGCAGAGTCATACGTGACATATCTCCTGTAAGTGCATCAAACTATGTAGGAGTAGGGATGTTGGCCACTGTAAAAGGATCCATGGTGGTCCACTGTGCTGAAAATGGTGTGGATCAGGAATGTATTGATATCAAATACTGACCTACACGATCATCAGATATCCTAGTGGTGGCAGCCACAATGTCACCTACAGTGTCAATTGCTTCCTTTTGGGAAGCAACGACAACCTCATCTGCTATGGGGGCTAGAGCTGGGGTGAGAGCAGGAGACTTGTCACCAACCAATACCCTAAACATTGGGGGTGGTCTATCTGCTCGACGATAGGTGGGCCTATTAGCAATCCTACCATGCCCCTGACCAACATATGGTGGAATGTCCAGGTAGTTAACTTTGAGGCCCAAATGGACCTCAACATACAACTGCTAAACAAAATACAATGGAATCTGGTCATTGTTTGGGTATAGACCATGTGCTGTGAGAAATCGTGGGTAGATCAATGAGGCCATAGCATGATCAACACATCTACTGACTTGGTATCCCCTAACCTTACGCACATTTTGATAAAATGGAAAACAAGTGGCTTTTATCATTTATTTGGTGACACTATCTTGTATTTGTTTAAGGGGAATGCCACCATGTACTTCTTCCTGCATTTAGGAAAGAATAGCAATCACTCTGTCTGGGGAATATGCACTAGTCCTCTCAAGTTCATCTTTTAGTTTTTCTAGACTATGCAATATTAACATGCATGGTTCACTATATATCCTTGGGTTTGCACCCTGTGCTAATGAATCTCTCAATTTTTTTTATCTCATTACTGGTATTTGCAAACAAAGAATCTAGCACAGGTGGAACATGATCAACATTTTTCATGTTATATATATATATATATATATATATATACATATATATATATATATACAGTACAGCTAAAAAAAATGAGATTTTGGTAAATAATATATCTAGATAAAGAGAATACAAATCTAAAATAGAACTTGTAATAATTCATCTACTCATCAATAATATTTTCATACTATTAACTTGATTTAAAAAGAATTGGAAGACAACCATAATCTATAACATAGCATCCTTAAATGGTTCAAATTTTAAATGAAATGATGAAAGAAAGAATAAGAATACAAATATTAAAGTATAAAATCATTTGAAAATAATTGGGGATAAAAATATTTAATCTAATAGTTGTTAACATAAATGAACTTCAATTATATAGCCAAGAACATCAAAAAATTATAGATTGGAAAGCAAAATAAATATGTCATATTACTTGAATCAAATCTAATAAAGTTTGACTTCATTGCATACTTGTTATAAATATCTCATATGAACCAATGAAACTCAATGTGTCTCCAAATTACATAAGAAGAGAGAACCTAAATGTGAAAAAGAAAAAGAATTCAAAATCCATCTTTTTGTAATGAGTTTGTTAAAATTTAAAAACATTCAAGAACCCCAAAATGGTTTGAAATTGATGAGCATAATAGAAATTCTTGAAGGAAAGAGGTCATCACAAACCATTCGGTTGTGGGCTTCAAAAAATTTCAATGAATGGTTTTCCAATAAGATGTATTAACCAAAATATTCCAAATTTTTATACAATTACTAAAGATGTACAAAATGAGACCTTTACTAAATAAATTTCAAAATGCATCATTAAATGTATATTAACATCATCCGCACTCTAATTAAGAACATTAAAAACAACACCAACACAAAGAGATAAAATTAAAAAGTTCCAACTAATGATGTTATAATAATCCTCCCCAAGTTGATCCTCTCATCCCAATCATCATACTTAATGTTTTGGTACTTGAATCATGTTTATTATATTATGTGCTCCTCAACACTATGTAAATTAGAACTCTTAATAAACATGTTTTTTAAGAGGAAGCATTTTCTCTTTCTATTACCATAACGATTATTCTTGTTTTTGTAACTTGGTATTTCTACTTGTAGATTTTCAACTTTTTATTATGTAAATCATTCTTTGATACCCAAGTAGTTTGAAGACCCTTTTAAGATGAAGAAAATATAGATTTATCATTTGTAATCCTCATCCTTCCTTGCTACATGAGTAATTTTTTTTATGAAAACCATGTTTAGGAATGAAAATATCCAATCCCTTATGCTTCTGAACTAAAGTTTGCAAGGCTTATGGTTCTTTTGGCCTTATAGATTCTTGAATCATTTTATAATATAAAACCTACATATAACCTACTTTGGCTCTAGTAATTGTAAACCCTTTAGGAATTTTAAATTGTTGCATCTTGTCTTGATTTTCCCACCATTGTTATTCCTTTTGAAATTTTTACAAATTAGGCAAAGAATCCTTGCACTTATATAGAGGATCCTTAGGTATGTTCTTAAAATTATTTAAGGTTAAATGACTTAATCTAAAATAAAGGCATATACGGATCTCTTGCAATTGTAACCTCTTTACTAGTGTGAACATATTTGATACCTTGATGGCATGACATAGATGATGTTGCTTGATATTGCTTTATCCATGGATACCCAAGTAAAATATGAGATACATCTAAAGAAGAAATAATATGACATAGAATAAGAACTTCCCTCATCTTTTAGACCAAAAAATTAAGGTAAAATAATGTATCCTATAGTTTCAATCAACATATCATTAGTCAATTTTAAAGAAACCCTCAAATATGCATATGCTTGTTTATAAAATGATGATAAAACAAAAATTATTCAATGCATACATTTTATTGGTGAGTAAGATCAATAAACACACCCTTACATGGTTCATGATCCACACAAAACCAAAGGACCATTATAATTATTTGGTAATATCTCACAATGTGAAAAAGGTGTCAAAAAAATTAGCATACCTAAACCGTAAATTGACTTGTCATAAAGTGGGTGGGTAGCTTAGTGGTGGAGATTTGCATCCTAACTAGTTCATGGAAATTTCAACATGGTATTGGAGCCAAGCAAGGTGCATTTGACACCTATGTTGTGGCTCAAGGGAGTGTGTTGGAGAAATGATACACACCTAAGCCATAAAAGGACTCATCACAATGTGAGCCATTAGCTCAATAGTAGAGCATCCTAACACCAAATGGGAGGTCCTAAGTTTTAATACTGGTTAGTCCATAGAAATTTCTATAAAATTCAATCACTAGTACATAAGAAGAAGAATAAGTACCCTTATAATTTTTATTAATACCAACAAATCATTCCTCACATGTAGGTGAATCAATGATTTCAAGCTCATCAACATGTATATGTACCTCAATCTCATGACCCTCATATAAAACCATTTTATTAGATTTATTTAGTGTAAAATATTTAAATTTTCATTAGGAGGAACAATTGAAGGATTGACCCCAATATTAACCCCCTCAACCTAATTTTTTTTTATCAATCAAATCCTTAATCAATTATTCCTTAATCCCATAAAATGTTGAGTATAATTACAATTAACTCTACAATTTAAGAACAAAATTCTTTCTCAATATATCTTTTGGGAATAACCTTAGATTTATCTAATGGCCTAATAGGAGGAAGTGTAATCATGTTTACACTAAGTAAATTTTGAAGCACATTTTACAAAGGAAAAAGTTGGAGGCTTTAGAGTCATAATATTAGAAACATTTATAATGTATAGTTTGTACAATGGTCATTTCCATTATTTTTTACTATCCTTTTGGAAATAATTTTTCTTTTCAAATTTACAAGGGTAGGATGATGTAGATGAAGCATTAGAAGATCCATAATTAAGTGTGGTAGCCTCTAACAACTCTAGTTCTTAACATTCATCTCACTTGCACATGCAAATGTTAAGAATGTATATACTTTGTAGATCCTTGTTTACAGTCAAAAAATCTAAAATAATAAACTTCAATCCAACATTCCCAATATTTGCATTGACCAATTTCAATATTAAAAAATAGACCCAAATGGAAGATAATACAATCATTTAATAGCATAATATTTTAAATTTCATGGGAAGAACTTAGCCAATAACTTATCATCATACACAAAATCCAAATATGTAGCACTAAAGAACCTTGAATGTGTCATGGGATCTCCTTTAACATTATGCATCTCAAATCTAGGATCCAAAAATCCAACAAAAAATGGATATGTAAAATTTTCAATAGAAATTGAATTGTGTTTGATTTTTATATGTATGTATTTTTTTGTTTCAATTAGGTAAGGAATCAACATTAATTTTCATCTCAACAAGCCTTTAAAAATTAATGTCAAGGGTAGATAGAGGCACACTAGGATTAAGGCCATGAATGAAAGTGGCAAGATGAGAAATGGAAGGCGGTGTATAAATTTGTCGTGACATAATAAATGAGTGTGGAGTGACAAAGACTTGCGTAGGAATATCACAGTGAGGGGAACATGGGAAGTGTAAACAAAACTAATGAGAACTAATGTGGAGACAAGAGAACTATGTGCATCATAATAAGTAAGCATGAGATGAGATCTAGGAAAAAGGAGAGGATAAATTTGGGGAGATTTGGTGGAAGGAGAAATAAATCGATAAGATAGATAGGAGTAAAACAATAAGGAGGAATACATGAAGAAGAAGCTTGGGATGGAGGGAAAATGGCACATCACTCAAAGGGATTGTTGAGCTTATCCTTTTACCTATTTAACTTTAAGTACTTTCTTTCCACATGGCTTATTAATCAACATAGTATATGAAGGAGATCAATCATTGTACTAGGATTAATATTACTAGCCAAATTTGCAAGATCCAAAGAAAGGTTGTGTGCATCAAAGCTATATCTTGATTACCATTTTCTCAACAAGGGCCTCATGGTCAAATGATTCTTCTCCATTATGATAAATTTAGTATCATGCATATTCCCTATCATACCAATTTTAGCTTGATTCACAACCATGGTGGGATTGAACTATGACTTCTTACTAGGAAAAGAGGATGATTTTGGTATTAGAAGGAAATAAGGATCAAACAATGTTTAGATTTGATTAAGAAATTAGACAATGACAAAGCACTTAAATCTAAAAACTAAATAAGATTCAAGAAAACCTTTATGGCCAAATCGTAGGACATACCAAATTAAATGGCTTTGCCAAAATGAAAAGAAAATAATTTCTTTAGAGTTTTCTTTTCTAATTAGCTAGGATAAATAAATACAATAACTAAACACACAAATTACCTTCAAACATACAATTGAATTTAAAAATACTAGACAAGCACACTATAGAATTGACAAAGAGGGTTAGGGTTTTTAGCTTCATTTGTTATATGGAGATATTTTATTGTAATGCACATAATCAATGATATGATTCTTGATTTTTTATAAGATTTAATATTATGACACCTTAACAAGCCAAGTTATGACTTTCATGGTTCACTCCTACATGTATGGAATTTACATTTTCATCTACAAGTTTGACCCTAAATTTGTAGTTTTAAAATTATTTTGTGACCTTGACCCCTACACTTCTAGTCTTTAGGAATTTATTTATCTCCATTTCTTAGACTATGTTGAGAGCCATTATAATGTTTTTTTGCACTAACTTTGGGAGGAAACTCATTTTTCCTTACTCAAACCCTTGGATTGATTTAAAAAAATTGAACAAGTTAAAATACATGCCAAATTATATAAATGCAAGTGCCTAGGTATTTTATCCTTGTAATCTTAAAAGTTGATGTAATACTCTAATGATCAAATCATATGTTGATCTATGATACATATGGATTGATATCTAAATGAATTAGAAAATTTTCTTTTATATAACACTGTAGCTCTAAAATTTTAATATTTCATGCTCAAATTGTTGAGAAATAACTAATTGGAAGTATTTCAACTTGGGACCATATTTAAATTTGGATATATAAATGTGTGTGCCAAAGAAACAAAATGAAAAGAATAACATTTGGATCTATATCCTTGATATGTTTGAAGCTAAGTCTAGTCAAGGATCAGGTTAATGGCTAAACTTTTGCAAATAAAAATGCAACTTGGTTTCTAGTACATATGTGTTTAGTTTATTTGTTGTGTTATTAGTTGGATGATAGTTAAGGTGTCCACTACGAAATGGTAGATGATGGGGAGGTGATGTTGGAGCATTCTGACACTTGAAATAATGTTGTAGATGCATTGAAAAATCCAATCAACATAAAGAAGTTCAAGGGGTGTAGTTTTGAATTATAGACCTCTCATCCCCTAACAGATAGTTGATAGTTTTGATATTCATTTTTCTCTTGAAAGGTGTTTAACAAGACAAAAATATATGCAAAATGGGGAAGAAAAATACTATATTGAAAATGCTTTAAAAACTTTCAAACAAATGCAATTTGAATTCAACAAATTTAAAAAAAAATGCATTTAGGGTTTAGAAATTAAACAAATAAATGCATTTTGAACTCTAAAAAAATTGAATTTTAAATACCTAGTGCTCAATAGTGCTCGATATGCAAACTGGAATGATGAACTTTGAAGAGACGAACAGAAATTTGCTTTCGCCGGAAAGAAAAACCTTGTTTGGTCGCCGTCACAGTCTCTGTTTGCCGCACGCACCAGGGACAGTGACTGGTAAAAGAACAAAGTAAAAGTGATAGGTTAAAATGAAACAATTTTTTGTTTTTGTCATATTAAGGGGGTTTGGTCGAACCTATGTTCGACTAAACCTATTTAAATATGTTTTTTATTTAGGTTTTCACTGGTTCAACTGAACCAATTCTTTGGTTCGATCAAACCATTGGGTTCAGTCAAACCCATTCAAAATGGTGAAAGGAAAAAATGCAAAATTTCCTTCCTCTTATAAAGTGTAAACCACTATTCTAAAGCCACCCCATCCCACAAGCCATTATCTTAGATAATGGGAAACCATTCAAAAATTAGGATGTCTATGACTTATGCGATAAATTCAAAATCCAACATCACTTTTCCACCCCATATTATCCCCAAGGGAATGGCCAGGTTGAGGCTACAAACAAGGCCATTCTAAAAATCCTCAAGAAAATGATCAATGAAGTTGGTCGTGATTGGCATCTCCAACTAAATCTCACCCTCTGGGCCTATCGAACCAGCATCCACACACCAACAGGTGCCACCCCCTTCTCCCTGGTCTATGGATCATAAGCCATGTTACCCATCGAGATTGAGCTCCCATCACTGAGAATATCACTATAGAATCTCATCACGGATGAGGAATACATGGTATCACAACTGAATGAGTTAGAATTGCTAGATGAATAGTGAATAGAGGCATTCAACCACTTGTAGGTGTATCAAAATTGACTCAAGCGAAGTTATAACAAGAAGATTAGGAGTTGGACATTCCAGGTAGGAGCACTTGTGCTAAAAGAGAATCAAAAGAATGTCCCAAACCTTGACAGAAAAGGAAAATTTGAACTGAATTGGATGGGACCCTTCATCATCACAACAAGCTACAATTCAAGGGAATATCGGCTATAACACCCGAAGGCGAGCCCATCACCTCCCATCTCAAAAAGCTTTATGCCTAAATCTTTCAAGGTATAGAACCAAAATATCAAAAAATCAAAAAATGTCTTGAAAAAATGGTCACCACGATGAAAAACTGGCAAACAAGCCTCGGTGACAACAAAAAAATTAGAAAACACAAAAAATAAAAAATAAAAAGAAAAATGATTAAAAACAGTAAAGATAAAAAATCATCCTCTAGTGAAAACCACTTCAGTGGCATTTTGGGCAAGTACCTTGGTGAAAACTTGCCAAATAGGCACCTTGTGTAAATAAGTACTTTCCATCCACTAGGATCTCCATGGCTTGTTCTGCATCATCACGCTTTCATCATCCATCACATTCCATATCTCCATCCATCACCCATCGACATCCACATCATAGCTTGGTCCTGTGTTCATGTCATAATCCCTCCTAGTACTACTCGGCCCACTCTCAATGTCAATTTGTCCTGCCTATATCAGAGTAGTCTATTACATCACGCTAGGGGAATGTTCTCGACAGATTAGATTCATGTATGTTCTTGAAATCCCAAAATCAAAAAATCCAAAAACATCAGAAAATCAAAAAATCCAAAAAAATTCATAAAATAAAAAAATCCAAAAACATTCAAAACATATCAAAATCTAAAAACAAGTCAAAAGGTCAATCAAAAAAGTAAAAAAAAAAAATCATCTTGTCAAACTATGTCGCCTTTGAGCTTTGAATGTAGGCAAGGTTGATCTATGATCATCCTCTGAGACACTTAGGTTAGTCTTTTAAGAGTCCGTCACAATAAACTGGAAATCCATTTGTTTATATCTCATCAATAATCGAGTCTGTGTCAGTCAAACTACGTGGTCTCTATGTGTATAATGTAGACAAGGCTAATATGTTGATCAGCCCCTAAGGCCCCTAGGATAGGTCTTTAGGTTAGTCTCTTGGTCAAAATCTTAGAAAACCCCAAAACATTTGAAAATTAAAAAAAATAAAACATTTGTAAAATCTTGAAAATACCAAAAACAACCTCAAAACATTTCAAAAAAATATCAATAACATCCAAATATTTGAAAAATCCATCCGTCTCATCTCAATTTCACCCGCAATAAACATCACTCACAATAAATCAATCATCACCCTCAACCTTTGGTGAAACAATTGGAATCAAGTCTGGCAGTTCAAAAGTAAAAACTCAAGCGTCAAGGTCTCAAGTCTAGGTCAATACGTGAACAAGTTGGTCAACTCTTTGTGTCAATAGCCTATCATCCAATCAATCCCAAATCAATCATCTGATATCATCATGTCCTAGGATGCATCCTTCCTACAATGGACATGAACATCAGGCATCACTGTAGTTTAATCTTGGCTAGTAGAATTGAAGAACATTAACTTCTTTGTTTACTTTATCTTTGTCTTTTGACTTATCTTTTTGTGCTCATTTCGATGACCTCTCAATGATGTCCCAAATGAAGGGATTTAGAGAGAAAGGGGGAAATGATCAATATCATTTTATATTTTGTGCTTGTTAGATATTCTTGTAATATAACCTTGGTCATACATGCTTTGTTTGGGTGTAGGAAGGGTGTTTTAGATATCTTGTTGACCACATAGGGAGGCTTTCCTTCCTATGCTTTGGTCCGAGGTGTTTAGAATATCTGAACTGCATTTTCAATCAGGTTTTGTATGCCAAGTGTGAACAAGAGTACTCCTATTTGATTTTCTATTCAAAGTCCATCACACTAGGTTCAATGCCATCCTAGTTCTTTATACCTTGATGCATTGTACCTATGTGTGTAATCAAACATAAGGTAATTGGCCCTTTTAAAAATCCCAACTCCTTGGTAAGAAAATCATCATTATTATCATCATCATTATCATCTCGTGACTTGTTGGAGTCTCTTGCTTTCTTCTATCTTCTTTCTACGCTAACATGGTACCATGGTAGTTAATCACAAAACATTATCACCAATGAATCCATCCTCCATCCATAAACCGTCAATGCATACCATATCATATAGAGAGCATTTATCATATAACCTACATCATTACATAATATTGATTTGTTATTCTAAGCATCTCATAAACCATACATATACATTCATTATATAAACATAAAAGCAACCATCCCATATACATCATTAAACTCATATCACATATCTCATAAAAAGCATGTCATGTACATCATATACATAGGCATCATTAACATCCATCACATCATATGCATACATATCATCCATTTACATTATCATAACATAGGAATCATACCAAAAACATCATTCATCATTCCATATATCATTAAATATATCATTACATCATATCATTGTCATAAAATCATAAGTGCATCACCATATCATACATGAAAAAAGTAGAAAAAAGAAAAATGTTGCATCTCATATATTTCATCATCCATTAGGGGCATAATATAGATTTGTTAGTCTAAGCATTTCCATATCATAACATTTTCCATTATCTATACATCATCATAAAAAGTGCATAGAGAAAGATAGTGAAAAATAAATACATCCATAAATCATTGCATCACATAACATCATCACATTGCATCACATGTAAACCATCGCATATAGAAATAAAATCCATCCATAATGCATAAAATAGAATAGAACACATAATTGAATTATCTCATATCATATATCATCAAAATAAATCTACACTACCATGGTAAAAATCAGACCAAGTGTGTATCAATCAATACATAAAGTACAAATTCCCACTAGGCTATCAAAAATGAGCCCATGGGGCACAAAAGAATCCTGTCTCTAATCAAAAAATGTTCTAACCCTGTTGGAATCCCTTGCCCTCACTAGGTTGTCTCTCTCTGTGGTCCTAAGGCACTTTGTAACATGACTGTTGTGAATAATCAGGGACCCAAGATGCTTGGGGAATGACCTGATTATAGTGGACCCTATAATAATCAGCCTCCCTGACCGCCTCCTTGTACACACATAAAGAAACAAAACTATGGGAGCAAAAGGAAAACATACCCTCCAACTACTACATGTGGCTTGTCTCCTAGGAAGCCCTAAGCTCTACATCCTACCTTTGCAGGATAGTTTGATCCCTCTCCTATCTTAGTTAGTCCCGCTTTTCCATGAAGACAACCACCTGTCCATATAACTCTGCAATATGAGCCTATAGTTGTTGAATGAGGGCATCCCCTTGATCGGGCGGTGGTGGAGGTCCTTGATCTCTCTATGGCAGTTGGTTTGCTTGCATGTCTTGCCTCCCCTGGTCCTACTTCTATCGCCCCAGGTCTTGATCCTACCTCTGTTGACTTGTCTATGGATTAGGCTACTGGTCCTGTGGGCCCCTACCCTGAACTGGCCGATGAGGTGGCCCATCTCCTCCTTGGTCCCCATCCCCATCTTTGTCTCCACCCCCTCGACCCCCTAGCTTTGACCTCGACCTGCTCCTCTGGCTTTGGCCCTACACTGTAAAGATGGTGTGCCTAGTACTATCAATTTAAGAGGTGGTCATAACCAATACCTATATGCCTATGTGGTGCCTAGGTTGGCCTGACCTTGATCACATGGCCATGGCCTGGCCACTAGCTACCTAAATGTATCAATGGGATCCTATGCTAGAATATATCGACCCCAATAGGACTCCCTCATAGTACATGTGAATATAGCCACATATTGGTCATTAGGCCTATCCTAGGGCTCCTTGAACTGTCTCTACACATGACCCAATAGGTATCTCTGTATCAGATCGTATGCTCCCTACCCTACATAAGCTTGTCCTGTTGGGTGAAGAAGAGCTGCTACACATCATCATACCAAGCGGGCCATCCAAGATATGGCCGCCATGTAAAGGATTGCATGTCATCCAGGACTCTCCTCTAGTGGGGAATCTCATGATGTCCCGTGTGTGTAAATGAAACTCTACCGCGGTAGCTCCAGACAATTGGATCATCTAGCTCCATATCAACTGCAACAACTCTCAGACGAAGCACCGCAATATGCTCCAAGACCTAGATGTGGAGAAGTGTCACACTAGCCCTAATGGCTCTACCCTCGCCATATGCGAACTCATGCAAATATCTATACAATGAGGCCAATAGAACTGGCCCCCAAGAAAAGCATACATCTCGCTAGACCATTTGCTCCCAAGCGAGCCCCCAACTAGGACTGAAATATCAACCCTACTGATCTAGTGTGATGAGACCTAAAATAATGGCAATGATAACCAACTGGAAAGGAGAGACAGTGACCCTGTATCACTCCAAGTTGATCTGGCCCTCGTAAAAGACAATCTCATCAAGGCCCATCACATCATAGCAGGAATCCCTCTCGGCGTCCACATCATATATCACCCACTCTCTGTGGATGGGTAATCTGAGTATGTGCCATACATCCTCCAGTGTGACCATGGCCTTGCCTATCAAAAAGTTGAAAGAGGATGTCTCATTGTTCCATTGCTCAATAAGTGTTGTCATCATACCCAAATGTGTCCTAATGGGCAGTGCATACGCTATGTACCAGAGGCCAATTGCCCCTAGGTGCTCCTACAGAGGCTCATGCATCCCAACCAATCTGCTGAGAATGGAGAATCTGTGCTCACGTGAATGAAGTATCTCAACCTCCTCATGCATCAGGAAGGCTACAATGTTAAGTTTCATGAAAAATCATGATTCTGATTTGTCTCATCATACTTGAAACAACATATGCGAGCCTATTTGCAGGTATGATGTAGTTTGGAAGTTCCAAACTGTGCCGCTAGGACTCTTAATCTCCCAAACTCCACCACAGCGGCACAGTTTGAGGTGTAACCCTAAAAGTAAATTACTAAAATGGCACGCTACGGTGCTATTCTCATGTGTGCTTTAGTTTGGAGTTTGAACCCAAACTCCAAACTACGCTGTGACATCACTATTTGTGATTATGGTGTAGTTTGAGGCCATGCGACACCGAAACAAAGTTTGTAGTGATGCAATATTGCACCGCTGGGAAAGACCTAAATTCCCAAGCTATTAAATGCTCATGTCAATCGAAAATAAGGTCGGGTCAAGTTCACTCGCCGGTCATCTAGTGCCAGGTAACCTCTTGTGTGAGCATACTTAGTTTGAAATGTGTCGAGGAAGCTATCGTTGCACCATCTCTCGAAGGGGTTAGAGCTCAGAAGTGCAAAATCTCAAAAGGGCTATATTTGCAAATGAACTAGAAATGGTCCCTCAAGGCCTTTTTAAGCTTGAAAATTAGGGTTTTTTGACCCCGTTTAATCGTCCAACTAGGGATTAGATCCCCCCATCCCATGTTCACCCAATCAAGGGCCGTTTTGCATCATTTTTTCTTGTTTTATCTCAGTTTTTGGGATCCTAGAGCCTTTCTGGACCCGTTGGGCACCTTTTCCACTTTTTTCGTGAGATTACACAAAAATACAAATTTTTCATCTCATCTCTTGAGGGGGAAGTATATCGGCATGTTTTCTCTCATCGGGGTAGCAATGAGGCAATTTTGAAAATCAATTTTTTTTTTAAATTTTGATCAAGACAGTTTATTCTTTGAACCAACATAGTGCTCAAGCACTTTGCTTCAAAGAGGGGAAAAATGTGGATACAAAAAATATACCGACACACTTGATCCTAGTTACTAACATTGTTTCATCCTAAATCATCTTCTTAGCTAATCATCACTCTTCACCCCTTAATTAAATAAATCATCATTTATCTAATCAAGTCATTATCTCTTGTTAATTAAGTAAATCAATGTTATTTGATTAACCCTCCTTTGTCTTTTTAATTAAATAATTCATTTTATTTGATTAAATCTCTAAATTCATCTCATTAAATTAAATAAATTAAACCTTGTTTAATTTAATCTAACACCATCCTCTTTAATTAAATAAATCAAAATCCTTTTATTTAATCTAAATCACATTCTTCTTAACGTTGATTTAAATCAACCCAAAAATCTAAATCAAATGGTCACATCAACTAATCCCTCATTAAATTCTAGAGGATTTGGATGATTAGGATTAAATTAATCAAATCCTGATTAATTTAATCCTAATCATCCAAATCCTCTAGATATTTCCACTTGCACATGAAAATACATTTAATCAATTTATTAAATCCCTATTTTCTCTCAACATTGCATCTTTAAAAGAATATTCCTCCAAGTTTGAAAATCCCTCCAAGTGGATTTGTCCTTCCAATAAGACATTCATTCCCTCTTACATGTCCTTGTGCATTGAGCCAAGTGCCATTTAAGTCATTCTTTTCTCCCTCCAACAAGTCATTTCACAAATTTGAAATTCCACCTAGTAACATTTATTGTGCACATTCATCAAAATGTGCTCAATCTTCCTCCACTCACATCTCGAAAAGTGGAACTTTCCCATTAGATTTTGAATGACCCCACATTGCTCCATTTTTCTCATTCCTCCATCTTGTCTTTCTATAAATAGAAGGCTTTCCTTTGTATTTTGGATCCACAACTTAGAGAAAAGTTACTCTCTTCACATTGAAAGCTAATTTTAACAATTTCATATCATTTTTCATCATCTTAGATAGGTTATTGCAGATTTTTATCAAGTAATCACATTGTTCTTCATCACCAAGTGGATCAACCATCATCAAATATTCATCAATATTGGATAGGAGCTGGGAAAGGGCCAAATTTTCACATTAAATTGGCACCAATTCCCCCATGGGATTGAGAGTTTGCATCTTAAAATAGGATTTCATTTCTTTCTTGGTTCATCTTCTTCATTTTCTTTCCTATTTGAGCTTTGTAAATGAATTTCATGGGGAATCTTGATTCTAACTTGCATTTGATCTTGTTTGTTTCTTGTGTTTGTGTAGGTCTAGGATTGGGGTTCTACACTAGGTACATGTATGCATGTAAATTATTAGTTCTTTAGATATTATTGAGGTTTACCAAAATACCATGTATGAATAAGAATCATAATATTCTTCTTACTGTTATTTTGGGTTGCTTTCATAATTTTAGATATAGTTTGTCACTACAAACTTGACTTGTGATATTATGTAAATTCTAGTATTTGAATTCTCTAAAAACTAAACTATAAGGTTTTTATATTGACCTAGCAATATTTAAAAAATGCGTTGATAGATAACCAAATTGATAATAGTACATAAATTGTGGAATTATTGTAAGGTGATTCACATTGGCTAGGATGACAATGATTACATGTTCTAGAATCATCAATGCTTTTAGAATATGAGTATGAATAGAATTTTTTTTTTTATATGTTGATCTAATGATAAGAAATGATCAATTATTATAATTGAATGCAAAAAAATTATTTATAAATGAAAAATAAAATAAAAGTACAAAGATTAGTGCTAATTTGGCCTAGAAAAAATTGTAAGATGGGGCTAGTTTTCATGATCTTTTAATTTAATTTTCAAATATAAGTGGATCAAGAACATCTTTGTGAGGGTTCCCTTCAACCCGTGGGCATGAATTAGGTAAAATAAATAGTACAGATATATGTATGATAGGACTAGATTATGGATAATGATTTGATTAATGAGAGAAAATGGAATAAGACAATTGGATTTGGTTTTAATACACATAAGCCTAATGATTAGAAATAATCATACAGATTTTAATTCATGTCAAATTATACACAAAAATTAGACCATATAGGAAGAGAAATAAAGAGGGGGAGAATACGAGATGGAGGGAGAAAGAGATAAAGAGGAAAGGGGAGAAAGATAGAGGTTGCAAAAAGGGAGATAGAGAGAAAGAGAGTGATAGAGGGAGAAATATGGGGAGAGAAGGATGGGAAAATAGATAGATAGAAAAGGTAATTGAGATTGAGGGAGATCAAGATAGACATATGAAGAGTAATAGATAAAGAAATAGAGATATATAGAAGGGGAGGGAGAAAAAGAAATAAATGCAGAGAGGTGAGAAAGAGATAGAAAAGGGAGAAATAGAGATATATAGAGATATAAATAAAAAGAAAGAGATAGAGGAATATAATAATAAAGAGAGAGATATATAAATAGAGGGAGGGAGGGGGAGGGAGTGGGGGAGAGAGAGAGAGAGAGAGAGAGAGAGAGAGAGTTCATAAACATAGAGATGGAGATATAGAGATAGAGGGAGAAGGAAATATTTGGAGGATAAAGTTGGGAGAGGAGAGATGAATTTTTGTGTAGTGTAGAAAAATGTATCCCTCTCTACATTTTCACACTTATTTGGGCCCTCCCTGCTAAAATTGGGCTTCTTTAGCCTTATTTGGTCATATTTTGCATCCACAAGCCTTATTTATTGCATCTTTTTAAGAATAATCCTAAAACACATAAAATGAACACTCATAATTTAATGAATTTGGTTTCTATGGTGTAGATTTAGTGATCTGGGAATCATACGCCACCTTGGGCATATGGGTCCCACCTAAGTTTTGGGGCCTAAACTTGAATTTGACATAAAACTAAAAAATTCTTGAAATTTGTGTCCTGAGCTTAGCCTACTAGGACACATACGACCCAACTAGTGTAAGAGTCCCACTTAGATTGGACCTATTTTAAATTCAAATTCTTGGATGGATTTTTTTCTCCTAGATTTGATGTTAGCTTGTAGTGTTGTAATTTTGAGAAATTTGGTATAAACAAGTATAAATACAAGGTTATTTCACATATTTTCTCCTAACACTTTTTTAGATCAAGCATTATAGCAAATTGGTGATCAAGAGATTTTACAAGAGAATTTAAGAGCATTCAAGAGTGATTATCAAGCATTTTGGAGCATTGTTAAAGAATCAAGCATCATGTCAAAGTCATCATGCATCATGTTTGTTTTTGAGTTAACATTTGTGATGTAGGTTCTTATGATTCAAGCAAGCATTCAAGTAAAGATATACAACATACACTCAAGATTCAAGATATACATTCATGCTTGCAATTGCATACAAGATTGGAGCCTTTATTTCAAGGGTTTCGTGAGTTGCAACATAGATTTTTTGTTCATTCATCATTCCTTCATTCTATTTATATTCCTCTTGAGGTTTAATTACCAAAATGGGGTTTGACCAAGGAAAACCCCTATCCACTAACAAAACAAAAATTTTCTTTCTCTTTGTTGTGTGATTTGAAGATCTAGGTTGAAGATCCATTAAAGAGAAAGATTGGAGAAAAAATTTCAAGTTGTCAAAGTTGTCATCTATATTGCAAGATCACAGAAAGTCACCTACAAGTTGCAATTTAGTTTTTCAGACTCAGAGATTTGACAGGAGAGAAGCTAGAAGAGAACATTAGAGGATATCATAGTTTTAAATCAACCTTGATATTGGGACTAAATTTCCACTTGTGGTATATGAGTCCTAGTATACCATATTTCAGGCATTTTCTATAGATCTTGGTTTAGCAGTTGGGTATGTGCAGGATCATCATGGAAAAAATAGGCCCTTAAGAGGCAAATTTTTTTTAAAAATTAGAGTTAGGAAACTTGACGTAAAAAAATGAATAAGTTATCTATATTATTTTTAAAATATGTAAGAATATAATCTATAGCAAATTGAATGTAGTTTCTAAACTACTAGGTTTATTAAAAAAAAAATCTATTTGGTGAAAATTTGAAATTTCAATGCAATAGTAATTAAATTTTAGGGAAAAAGTAAGAAGTAGGTGTTTGTTTGACCACTCTAACCACAATAAAATGATAATAATTTTTTTTTAACATTTTATATATAAGTAGAGGACTCATGTCCCGATGTGATGCATATATTTTTTAAATTTTTTTTCAAGTAAATAATTAATTATGAATTTTTATTACAAATTTTCAAAAATATAAAAACTTGTATGTCTAACCACCTTAACTTGGTCAAAACTTCATGAAATTCAAACATTTTTTTTTAATCTTATAGTATGCGAAGCATAGAATGTGACACATGTTTTGGATTAAAAAAATGTGATACCATTTGAAATCTATAGATGTTTTTCAATCAACCTATCAATCAAGACTTTAGTCGTGATTCAAATAGAAAATGAATTATAATTATTTATTAAATTCAAAGTAAAACATAATTTATATTGGTGGAAAGCTGAGAATCTCCTTTAAAAACCCTTTTCGTTTCATCAATTTTGGGTAATAAAGAAGTCATCAGCGACATACCCTACACATACCCATCATATCGCCACGTTTTGGCCCATCATGATCCTACACGTACCTAGTTCTAGATTTTGGTTTTGGCCTAAAATCCTAAACTAGGACTAAATCATCCCTACTGACGTATGATTCCTGTTGTGCATTAAAATTCAACATTTTGAGAGTACAAACCTTGCTCCAAGCTTCTTTAGTTTTCTAGTTACCCCTCTATCCTACCTTAGTCCATTATTCTGATTTAGTCCATTATTCTGATTTAGTCCATTATTCTGATTTTCAATTTCTTATCTTGAGTTACATAGTTATAAGGTTTACATATCATTTGTATTTTTTTCTTTCCAATCCTTTGCTTTTGTGTTGAACCCTCTTTTAGTCTTTAATCACACCCCTAGGACACTTTATTGCATATCACTTTCCCCAATTTCCATCCCTAGATTGAAATATCTATGGTTTCCTTGAATGAAACTTGGAGGAAATTGGTGGTTCTATCTCCCAAAACATAGAGCAAGAATTTTCAACATTTCTTTTTGGTGAACCCAATCTTTAGAACACCTTATTTTATGATTTGGAGTGCATCATAGTCCTAGATTTAGCCTACATCAACTTTGCATTAGGTCTTGCATTAGTTAATTTGCATCTATGGTTTCTAAATCTTGCATTAGCGAAAGTGAATAAGGGTATGTGCAGGATCATCATGGAAAAAATAGGCCCTTAAGTGACAAAAAATTCAAAAATCATCAGTTACAAAACTTGATGTAAAAATTTGAATAATTTATCTATATTATTTCAAAAATATGTAAGAATAGAATTTGTAGCAAATTGAATGTAGTTTCTAAACTACTAGGTTTATTTATTTTTTAAAAAAATTGTTTGGTGAAAATTTGAAATTTCAATGCAGTAGTACTTGAATTTAAGGGAAAAAAATAAGAAGTAGGTGTTTGTTTGACCACCCTAACCACAATAAAATGATAATATTATTTTATAAGATTTTAGATCATAAGTAGAGGACTCATGTCCCGATGTGATAGATATTTTTTTTAAAAAATTTCCAAGTAAATAATTAATTATGAATTTTTTATTTCAACTTTAAAAAAATATAAAAACTCGTATGTCTGACCACCTTAACTTGGTCAAAAATTCATGAAATTCAATTCTTTTTTTTTTAAATTTTATACTATGCGAAGCATAGAATGTGACACATGTTTTGGATCCAAAAAATGTGATACCATTTGAAAGCTACAATTTTTTTTCAATTAGCCTATTATTCAGGACTTAGTCATAATTCAAATAGAAAATGAATAATAATTATTTATTAAATTCAAATTAAAGCATAATTTATATTGGTGGAAAGCGAAGAATCTCCTTTCTAAACCCTTTTCATTTCATCAATTTTGGGTAAAAAAAAAAGTCGTCAGCCACATACCAGGCTACAAATACCCATCATATTGCCACTTTTTGGCCCATCATGATCCTACACATACCCATAAACATTGCATTTTTTCCTCTTGCATCATTGAATTTCATTTGAAATCTATAATTTTGCATTATCTAAACATCATTCAAATTAGAAAACCAAATATTCACTTAGAATTTTTTGAAATTAGTGGGTATGTGCAAGATCATGGTGGGCCAAAAAGTGGCAATATGATAGCTATGTGGCTGGCGACTTTTTTTATCCAAAATTGATGAAATGAAAAGGGTTTTTAAATGATATTCTCATCTTTCCACCAATATAAATTATACTTTACTTTGAATTTAATAAGTAATTATTATTCATTTTCTATTCAAATTACGACTAAAGTCCTGATTGATAGACTGATTGAAAAACATCTATAGCTTTCAAATAGTATCACATTTTTTGAATCCAAAACATGCGTCACATTCTATGCTTCACATAATATAGGATTAAAAAAATAAAAAAATAATTTCTTGAAGTTATGGCCAAGTTAAGGTGGTCAAACATACGAGTTTTTTATATTTTTAAAAGTTGTAATAAAAAATTCATAATTAATTATTTACTTTCAAAAAAATTATAAAAAATATGCATCACATCGAGACATGAGTCCTCTACTTATACCTAAAATATTATAAAAAATATTATCATTTTATTGTGGTTATGGTGGTCAAATTAATCTACTTTTTATTTTTCCTAAAATTTAAGTACTACTGCATTGAAATCTCAAATTTTCACCAAATAGATTTCTTTTTTCTTTAAAAAAACCTAGTAGTTTATAAACTACATTCAATTTTCTACAAATTCTATTCTTAGATATTTTTGAAATAATATAGATAAGTTATTCAAATTTTCACATCAAGTTGCCTAACTTTGATTTTGCTAAATTTTTTTGCCACTTAAGGGCTTGTTTTTTCCATGATGATCTTGCACATACCCTAGTGAAAAAACCTAATCTGGGACTGATACACCCCTTTGGGTGATTTAGTCCTAGGATAGACCTGGTTTTTCTGGATTTCTAGGTATTCCATGTGGACTATTTTGTAGCATTTGAATCTTTGAAAAACCATGACTGGGACTCATATGCCCCTTTGGGTGATTTAGTCTTGTGTCAAGCCTAAAACAACATTTTACAACATTGAAAACCCTATTTTGTGCTTCTATTTACTATTGATAGATTTCTATTTCAGTTTACCGAGTTTCTATTTCATTCATTTCAATGTATTTACCTTAATTTCATTTGAATTAAAGCATATCATTTATCTTGCATTCCTTGATTGTCCCTTGCATGAGCTTTACAACTTGGTGTCCTATTGCTAATACTATAGTGAGATGATGTTCAAGACTCATGTCATCCTATGATAGCACAATCATTATGGATCTTGGGTTATCTAGCTCTTTCACTACTAGTTTTGACACTAGTTCACTAGGTATGGACCATACCCTTAACAACTTGTTGCCTTCAAGTAGTGTGAAAAGTGTTGAAACAATGGTTGCTAGTATTCCACAAGAAAAAATAATCCAAATCCATGAAGACTTAGAAAACTGACAAATCAACTAAGTACTTAAAACATTTCAACCACTACTATTCCTACCATAGATACCATACATCGCATGATTGAAAATGAGGAAGGAGTTGAACTTGTGTGTAACCTAGCTTAGATTTTTGGAAAACATCTTACCTCAACAAGTAGTTGTACTTTACCTTCAAACAATTTCCAAAGTAAAGGAGGAACTCAAATTCCTCCTCCTACAACCATTTCCTTTATTCCTACATATATAACCAACCCTTAAGTTACAACAATGATGGAACCTACTACTAATATCTTTCCTACCTTGGGAATTTTTGCTAGCAATCCTTGTACCTAAGTTGTGGCATTGCATGTCAAATCTCCTACCACTTTACCTTGAACCATAATAATTCCATTCACTTCCCCCTAAAACATATATATACCTCCACTATATTCACCTCCATCTCAAAATACAACCAATGACACCATCCTTAACCAGTTTTTGCAAAAAGGTTTCATCCCTTCTAAGGAAAATTTTAACCATAAACCAACATAAAAATGGCCAACCTACATACTATGTCAAAAGCAATCCCTTATCCTTGGAGATATTGAGAACATCAATACCACAAGGTATTGAGATTCATAGATTTGAGAAATATAGGGGAAAGGAGATCCTTCTAACCATGTTTTCACTTATACTGCCTTATGTAGTGATTTTTTCTTTGAGGATAAGCTCTTGGCTAAGCTTTTCCCTAGATCCTTGAAAGATGTCGCCTTAGAATGGTTTTTCCTCGTTACTGAATAACTCAATTTGTTGATTCAATGAATTTGTTGAGGCCTTTATAACCATTTCCAAGTGTGCATGACCCCTAAGATGACCTTAGCTGATTTGATGAGATGTAAGGAAAAAGACGATGAAAAGGTTATTGACTTTATTTCATGCTACCAAATGCTTGATGTGATGTAAGCAAAAAGATGATGAAGTGGAAAGATGATGTTATATTTTTATAGTAAAATCTGACAACAATAGAAATTTTTATATTCTAAATGATTGAATATTTTACCTTGTGTTGCTATATAATTTAGATACTTTTATATTAATTATTTTAAAATAAATTCATGTTTTTCCAATTAATGAACCAATAGGTTTGCTACACCAAGGAATCTAATCATTTATCACATCATAAAAAATGAAAAATTTAATCTAACTATAAAAACATAGAAATACTTGATTTATTCACGTGATTTAATAATTAGAGACAATAATTACACTAATCCTATTTTTGAATTCAACCATAATGTAATAGTTTTACCATTTTCTCATATAGCCAATTCAACTAGATTCAATAAAAAAATTAAAAATCATTCATTGATCTTTGTTCCTTTTAAATTTTAATTTTGAATATTAATTTATTAAAAATAAATTTTTAAAACTCTAGCTCCTTTATATAAAATAATTGTACCTTATTAAAAAATCCAATTATCTTCTTAATTTAATTGTCAAATTAAAGGATATAAAACAAAGATTTGCTAAATCCATTTAATAAATACTAACATTAAAGTTTATCTAATTCCTAGTAATTTTTTAAATTAATTGAGTGATCTAAGTTTCTTAAGGTTCCTGTGAATGCTTGATCTAGACCTAAATAAACATGAGTAAACAACACAATGTTAGTCCATAAACAAGTCTAAAACAATCATTTCCCACCCATAAGATCCATTCAAATGAAATGAACAAGAAATAGGAAAAGAATTCAAATGAAAACTATCAAATCTTATTCAAAACAATCAAACCACTATCCCATAAGGGAATTGGTGCCAATTTGATGTGAAAATTGGTCCTTTCCCAATTCCTATGATGCAAGCTTGATATGTTGATGTTGATTGATCCACTTTATTGATGAAGGATGAGAGCTCCAAGCCAAAAATCTACAAAAACCTAGCTAAGAACTCAATGGTGATGGATGAAAATGGCTAAAAATTTTAGCATAATAACTTTATATAATTTTTGGATGATCAAATGAGGATATGAGCTCTTTATTTATAGATGAGAATGAAGGATGAATGCCCAAATTTGAGCAATGTGGGACTAACATTCATCCAATGGCATGATGCCACTTGTTAGCCTATGAATGGAGGAAGCTTGAGCACATTTTGATCAATGTGCAAGTTTGAAATTTGAATTTGATGAAATGACATGTTTAGGGGGGATGAAAGATGAGTTAAATGCCAAGTGGGAGACATGTAAGAGACAATGTAAGAGCTTTAAATTCTTTGTTGGATGGACAAGTCATTTTGGGGGGAGATTTCAAATTTGAGGAATATTCCCACTTGGATGCCTTTTTTGAATGAAAATAGGTGATTTATAAAACAATTAAATTGATTTTCATGCAAGTTGCAAAATATAGAGGATTTGAGTGGTTAGGATTAAATTAATTAGGATTTGATTAATTTAAGGGGAGATTTAGCTGATTTGACATTTGATTTAGATTTTAGGATTGAAATAAATCAAAAAGAGATGAAAATGATTAAGACTTAGTTAAATAAATATTTTGATTTATTTAACCAAAAGGGGTGATGTTAGATTAAATTAGATAAATGTTTGATTTATTTAATTTAATTAGATGAACTTTAGAAATTTAATCAAATAATATGGATTATTTAATTAAATAAAGATAGGAAGATGAAATGACCTAGCTAATTACACAGAGATGATGATTTAATTAAATCAAGGGATTTATTTAATTAAAATGGGAATTATGATGAATTTAATCAAATAAGTCTATTTGATTAAATGGTTAGATAGAGGGATGATTAAGGATGAAGTGATGTTAGTAGATTAGAATCGAGTGCATGCATATTTTAGGTATCTACATTTTGCCCCTCTTTTCAAAGTAGTGCATTTGTTGCGTTGGTTCAAAGAATAATCTTGTTGAGGTCAAAGTCAAAATTCTTTGATTTTTTCAGATGCCCTACTATTTCCCCAATGTAAAAAAATATGCTGGTATACTGCCCCCTCGAGAGATCGGGCGAAGAGGTTTGATTTGAGGGTCAATCTCTCGATAAAGAGATTAGTTCAACTTGAATATTTGATGTAGATAGATTTTATGATGTAGACAGTCATCAACCATGGCTAACTTCATGCTTATTTTGATATATTACACCCACTTGATCCTAGTTTTTACCATGACAGTTACATTATTGATGATATGAGATGATTATGATGTTTATATGTAATGGATGATATGATGATGCATGGATGATATGGATGCACATGATATGATATGATGATGCTTTTATGATTATGCACTGTGGATGATAAATGTATGGTTTATGAGATGCTTAGAATAACCAATCTATATTATACAATGATGAAATGCAATGCATGTGAGATGATCAATGTTTTCTATATGATATGATATGCATTATGTAGTATGCTGATAGTTTGTGGATGCAGGATGGATGCATTATTGATGATTTATGATTAACTGTCATGGTACCATGTTAGTGCAAAAATAAAGAGATAGAAGAAAACAAGAGATTCCAACAAGACATGAGATGATGATGATGATGATAATTACTTGCTGAGGAGTTGGGATTTTCAATGGGCCAATTACCTTAGGTTTGATAACACACGTAGGCACGATG
This sequence comes from Sequoia sempervirens, assembly GCA_007258455.2. Lineage (NCBI taxonomy): Eukaryota > Viridiplantae > Streptophyta > Pinopsida > Cupressales > Cupressaceae > Sequoia > Sequoia sempervirens. The sequence continues at coordinate 182,801,737 of VDFB02256132.1, read as the reverse complement.
CATCAGGGTATAAAGAACCAGGATGACGTTGTACCTAATGCAATGGAATTTGACTCAAAAAATAGATAGGAGTATTTTTGTTCACACTTGACATACAGAAACCTTGCTAGGATGTACCTAACAAAGCAAGTATTCACCAAGTTATATTACAAGAACATCCAACAAGCGCAATAGATAAAAAGATAATGATCATTGCCCCATTCCTTTTTCTCTAAATCCCTTCCTTGGGGACATCATTTAGAGGTCATTGGAATGAGTGCAATAAGATAAATCATAAGAAAAGATCAAGTACATGAACAAGCCATTGTTCTTCATACCTGCAGCCAACGAAATGTGTTTTGATAGGATAAGAATCCAAGGTGATATCCAAAATGATGCCCATTGTTAGAACAATATATCCTAGGACATGCATTGTATAGGATGATGATGGTTTGATAAGTTTATTGATAGGCTATTGATATAAGGTTGACTGACATGTTTGAAAATGATCAAGAGTTTGATTTTGCGTTTAACAGTTTGTTGCTTCGATTTTGATTTTGTGTTTGAAGTTTGCTTTTTTTGTTGATTGTTGTGGTTGTTTTTGTTTGTTTTTCCAAAGGATGAAGGTGAAGATCAATTTATTATGGATGATTGATTATTTTGAGTGAAAGCGAGATGAGACAGATGGATTTTTTCAAATATTTGGATTTTGTTATTTTTACATTTTTTGAATGTTTTGAGGTTGTTTTTGGTATTTTTCAAAATTTGCAACTGTTTTGATTTTTGAATTTTTGATTTTTTGGGGTTTTCTGAGATTTTATGAATGTTTTTGGATTTTGATGTTTTTTGATTTTTTTTGGATTTTGATGTTTTTGGATTTTGATGTCTCGGGGGCTAATCAAAGATTAGCCTTGCCTACGTTTAAGCTCAGAGACAATGTAGTTCGGATATCATGTTTTTGATGTTTTATGTTTTATAGATGTTTTTTGGATTTTGATATGTTTTGGATGTTTTTTTATTTTCACATGATTTTGACGATTTGGATATGGATGTGTGATGATATCAGTGGTCTATTTGGGATTTTGTTGAAAACCAAGCTAAGGTTGATTAATTGAATCGATGGATTGAATAAGATAACATTGTTGAGGATGCACAACAATGTAAGGATAGTGTTAATCAACACGAGGATTATGATGGATATCCCAAGATGATGAGGGATTGATGATGATAACATTGTTGAGGATGCACAACAATGCAAGGATAGTGTTAAGCAACACAATGATGGGGAAGGCTATCCCAAGATGATGCAGGATTGATTGGATTTAATTGATCAGGATTGATGAAGCTTGGTTTGGAACAAAATATGTTTTGGATGATTTGATGTGATGTTGAAGTACACATTAGATGCAATTGATAGTGATTGTTTGGATTGATGTTTGATGAAAGATGAAGATTGATAAGGAATGCCTTCTCATCAAAATATTCCATGGGCTAGTGATTTGGTTTTTTGCTCACAAGTGGTTTGACCAATTCGATTTCACATTTGCCAATGTTTAGATCACCACATAAGTTGGAGGATATATATCAATATTTATTCCTGAAGCAAGATGTAGATATCTGCCCCCAGTTTCTAGCAACGTATGGAATGGCATGTGTGGATGCTCAAATAGATGTATGGATGGATGGATATGGTAAGTACGCCAATGATTATCTTGTGATAAGATAAGGTGTTAAGATAAAGAATTCTCATTGGATAATGCTTCATGGCTTAGATAATGTTGGGTAGGATAAGATCAGTGAAAATGACCTATGTCAAGATTTTTACCATAAGAAAGTGTAAAGTGTGTCCCAAACTTTTTCAAGATCAAGATAACTTAGACTATGTATGCAGATGGATGAAAAATGGATTGGATAAATGGTTCATGGATGAATGGATTTATTATGGATAAGATGGATGGAATGCTCGATTTATTACAGATGGGATGAGATTCTTTCACTTGAAGTGGAACACGTAGATGCTCAATTCTACACATGATGCTTGTTTGCCAGGTTTTCATCATGGTCTTTCCCAAAGCGCCACCGTAGTGGTTTTCACTAGAGGACGATTTTTTCCTCTTTACTATTTTCAATCCTTTTTCTAATTTTTTTGGATTTTCATATTTTTTGATTTTTTTGGTTTTTTTGAAAGATTTTAAGCTCATATTGAATCACAAGGTGTTGCTGATGTAGAAACCCCTGTCATGATGTACCATTGATAGCCTACTTGAAGAAGTTTCTTTGCTAAGATACGTGCACTTGAATGCAACTTTTGGGATTCTTGATCTACTTTATTGATACCAGGGTTGACTCTGTCTTTATGCACACATCATGATAGAGTGCCTTCAGAATCCTTATGATGAAGAGTTGTTGCCAATATATGGTCAATGTGAGAATTGGATATCTTGTGTGGAGGCATGGATGGAGTGTGTTTAGGGATAGGAGATGGATTGGTTGACAGCTTGGAATCTTTGACTCTCCAAACTTGGGAAGATGAGAAATGATGGGTGGATACAAAAGTGTGCATCGAATTAGGACCAACTGCTTGATATACTTTGTATGTCCCTTGAAAAGCCTACTTTTTCTTTTGTGGACATCTTTGATGGATACTTTTCCCTTTTTTATTTTTCCCCATAGTTTCTTGGACTAATGGAGTTTGATAGGGATAATCTTTCTTTGTATTCTTTGGTATCCATGTGTATTTGATTTGTTCATTATGCTTCTTAGTTTCTTTTTTTTTTATAACGTTCTTTTTACTTTGATTCACATCCTTCATTTGATGTTGGTCCCAATTTGTGGATGGGGTAATGGGTGGATGAAGATTCATGACATGGCTAGTTGTAGTATTGACACTATTTTCATCATAAAGACTCTTCGTGCTCCCTATGTTGACGTTTGCTTGAGACATAGTTGCCCCCAGTATGGTGGTAGTGGCACCTTTGTTCCTTGATTTAGCTTGTTTTGAGGGTTCCTATTTAGAATACATTCTCTGGTAAATGACCACTACAGATGATGTTATTTCAATTTTATGCTCTACTAACTCTGAAATATCTAATTGTTCTGTCTGACTTGCTTCCTTGAGTGGATAATGTTGGATATCTTTATTCATGATTTCCTCAATCTGAGTTTGGGATATATCTGATCTTGATGTTGACAACTTAGTTTGACTATAGGAATCACTAACCTTCTCTTTTTGTGTAATAATGTTAGGAGTAAAGGAATCATGTTTTGAATGAAGATCATCTACATGTCCACCCAAAGAAAGCATCTCATGGGTATATGGAGTATGTGCTATGTGGATATGATCATCTTGTATAGATAGGAGAGTATCCATTAGACCATTGTAGTAGCCTGGAGATATAAACTCTTGATCTTGAATGATTTCAGAATTTCTTTTGACACACTTTGGATCGAATTCTTGACACGAGTCAATTTCAAAGGATGGATTGCTTACAAAGGGTTCTAGGATATCTTCATTAGGAACAGAAAGCAGTTCATTATCCTCTTGATCTTTGAGTGAATTTAGATCACGTGTTGAGTTGAATATTCCTTCAATATCAGCAATCATGAGGTTGAAGGATGTCAATATGTCTTGAAAAGGACCATTGCTAGACTTTGGTGAGAGATGTTGATCATGCTTTAGAATAAATTTTTGAGATATGTCCTCTAACTCATTAGGTGATGTAGAGACATTTTCAACATGATTATTGGTCGATGGATGGTTGATTACAGGATCAAATAATGTTAACACTCCTTTGAATGGATCACTAAAAAGTGGCTCTTGATGTATGTTGATTTGATATTGGGATGAGGTAAAAACATCTTCCATGTGTTCGTTGATGGATATGTCTTGATCATGTGATCATTGACTTGGATTGATACATGGAGTCACTAACATTTTGCTGGGATTTTGAAAAAAAATTGCTTGTTGGGATTGGTATTGGGCTTAAGCTTGTGCTTGCACTTGAGCCTAAGCTTGTACTTTTTGGGCTTGTAGTGCGTCTTGGGAAACTTGAGCAGCTTGTGTAGCTTGTTGAGTAGCTAGTTGTGCAACTTGTCGATTTTGGTTTTGTTGGAGTGCCTTCTGATAAGCAGCCTACTGAGCAGCTTGTAACACAATCTTGTACATATTGGTTTGATGTGTTTGGTTTGGGTGGTGGTGGTGGTGGAGATGGTTTTGGAATAGTGCTTGTTGTGGTGATAAGAGGTGCCATCGTATTGATGATTGGTATTTGAGTGGTGGATGGTGTGATTGATATGGTTAGTCCTTGAGAGACGATGTTTTGAGGGATGATAGAATATGTGTTGGTTGCTTGTGCTATGGGGATGGTTTCCATCTGTTGTTGCGATATCGATGGTAAGAGGGGATGATTTTGTATGATACCTTGATTGATGGTTGGGGGGATGTTTTGGATGAGTGGTGGTTTTGGAATTGTGTTGGATGTAGTGACAAGTCATTTAGATACATTTGGAGTGATCGTGAGGGTTTGAGATATGATGGGTGTGATAGGGGTGGTTGGAGTGATTGAGGTAATAGGAATGGTTGGAATGACCATGGTGATAGATCCTTGGGAGACCATATTTTTATTTGTTAGGATTGATGTTGTCATTTGATTAGATACCATCCATTGGTGTGATGTTGATGGTGTATTCAAAGGATTTGATGTGATGGCTTGATTGGTGTTAGGTGGATTGATTTGGATGGAGTGATTGGTGCTAGGTAAAGGGGGAAGCCCTAAACCAAGGAATGTTGTTGATATGGGTAATGGTGGTGGATATGTCTCTTGGCACAATGAATCAACTATTTTGGTAAGTGTAGCAATTTGATCTCACCAAATTTGATCTTGATTTCGATCTTGACTCCCTTGATATAGTTGATTTGGATTTTCTTCAAGCGGATTTGGGATGCATACTTGTGGTTTTTGAATGGGATCATGGAAAAATTGATTTTGGATTTTTTTTTGATTTGGGATGATGTTCAAATTTGGCATGATAGGTTGAAATTGAACATTGTTGTTGTTGGGAATCACATTGCCTTGATTTAGGTAACTTTGATTTTGCATGGTGTTACCTTGACTTGGATTAATACACAGAGCTGTTAACATCTTTTTTGGACTTTGAACAACATTTGTATGATTCACAAACATATTTATCCCAAAGTTTTCCAAGTGTGGACTCATGTTTGGTAATCTTGTACTTGGTATATTCACTTTTGGCATGTATGGATTTGGTGGGATAATGTTGTTTTGTTGAAGACTCATGCATTGAGTATTTGGTTGCAATGTTGGACTTGGATTTAAATCTACCATCGGAAAAGGTGTTCCAAGATTTAGATTGGGTAGACTCACATTTGTTGTACCATTGAGGTTTGAAGGAGATAATTATCCCATGTATGGATTTTATAAATGTGATTTTTGAAAATCAATTGACATTGTAAGGTTTTGATAGTTTGGTTGACTTGGATTACTCATGAAGTATGGATCAAGTTTATATTCCATATTCCTCTTGTGTTTTGACCTTGTTGTAATAGTGACCTCTAAGGTGTTTAGGACCAATGATGAGATGAAGGATGAAAAGGGGGGAATGATATGGGTGTTGATTTTTTAGGAACTTTGGATCAATGTTAGACTTAGGGCTTGATTTTGATTGTTTGATTTGGATAATGAAATTGTAAAACCTAAGATGTTAGATGTTATCTTAGGATGAACTTGTTCAAAGGGGTGATAATTTAACTAGAGATATGAGAAAGGATGCATTCCCATACTCCTAACTAAACAAGGTGATTTTGATTTTGTTGATTTATCCAAGTCTAAAACGATGTTTTCAAAGCTCTAAAGTTGTTTGTGGGATGGATTTTGATAGATTTTTGGGATGGATGAAGTGTTTGATTTTATCCTAAATGAACCTAAGAAGGACTTGTTTACAAGGCCAAGGTTTTGAAGAACATGCTTTTCCCTTCAAACCAAAAGATAAATGTTTTCTCAAAAGACCATAAGACAATAGATGCACAAGCACATGTGTGGGGTTCAATTGATTTCATCTTGATTATTGAATTGATTTTACCGCAAACAATTTCTTGATTAGATTTTCAAACTAAACATCCAATGTCCTAACTTCTTTTCATCCCACAAAGTGCTATGTGGAATTCAAGGAAATCAAGGCAATGGTTGCCTAATGTTTACCTTGGTAGAAGAAAATTAAGATGTAAACCCAATTACATAGAAACATCTAAGGAAATAATCCCTAGGGTAAGCAATAGTTCTTGGGTTTTGTCAAAAGTATTTTCTCTAACTAAGGGGTTTGAAATTTTGATGATGTTGTTAAGTGTTTGTTTCCAAATTTTTTTGAACAAGCAAAGTGTTTTGACTCACAAGCAATATAACATCCTATCTCAGTTGGTACATTTTTCTTGTTGGGCTTGCCTCATGCCCTTTGTAGTAGAAGATATGATTTTACATGCAACCAAGGAAGGAGAATAAAGGTATGTTAAGAATGAAGTCTTAACCTCTATACTTTAACCAAGATTGGACACAGCAAGTAACTTCTTGGAATCTAAGTTCCAATGCACCACTTTGATAAACTCAGTGAATGGGTTAATAAGCCACTACAAACAAGGGTTTTATTTCAGACTTTCCATTCATGGAGATTGACCCATACGACAAGAGTCCCCTTTCGGATCCATCTTCTCGGAATCAACCGTGTGATATTGGCGTTTAATCCAATACCCACATTTATATCCCGGTTGGAAATACTCTTGTCTTTAGAGTGTTATCAGTTGAGTCGTTCCCTTGGGTGAGTACTTTATCCCCAAGGTAGGCCCTCTAAGATAAACAAAAGAAAATAAACTAATTCATAGTTCGATTGAACCTTGTTTAGAAAGAAAGGGAGAACTCATGCAACAAGCTCATTCACACTCGCACAAGATTTTGTTCAATTTTAACCCCAAAATGAAGTGTGGAGGTGATTTCTTTGTCTCAACCTAAAATCATGAAAAAGGCCTTTTGATTCTCAAGATCACTATAAAGAGCGAGAGAAGTGCATACGTCCTTTTTCAATGAAGTTATTTTAAGTAAGCCATCACAAAACAAGATAGCACATGTTCATTTTAGATCCTCAAAGCAATTATGAGTTCGTTTTAAAACACCTAAAGAAAAATGAGAGTTGCCTTGTTCAATTGTTAACCAAAAACAAACTTTAGTAAGTTGTATTCCTAATGTTCATTTTAAACCTTTGCACAAATTGAAAAGGGTTCTTTTTAAAGCCCAAAAGAAATTAGTGTTCTAAAAGCTTGAAAGATAACAAATTCTTAGAAGAGGGATTATATTTTTTTCCCAAAGTGTTTAAAAACACTTGTTACAATGATGTAATAATGATTTTTCTTTCACTTCCATGCTACCTTATCCTTCAAAACCTGCAACAAAAGCTCCAAATGTCAAATGAAATAAAAAAATAAAAAGATATGATGGTTAGATAGACGATTAAGCATAAAAACCCTAAAGTTAGACCAAGTTTCATTATGATTTGACATTAAATAAAAATTTGAAAATTTTAACTCTATCCAAGTTGATAATAACATGCACCATTGGATACCTTATGACATTCGACCCCATTTCAAATAAAAAAACTTTGAAAAAGACCAAAAAATGACCAAGATATGGCCATTTTAAGTTTGCATGAAAAAACAAGAAAATCGACCAGTTTTGTTTATGATGGCGACTTTGTTTGATTTTGTAGCGGTGCTATATGGTGACGCTAGAGTTTCCAGTGGCGCAGTTTGATTTCTAAGTGGTGTAGTTTGATTCCAGTGGTGCAGTTTGAATTTTTGAGTGGTTCTTTATGGCGACATTGGACTATGAGCGGTTTTGTTTGCTGTAAACACCAAAAACATCAAAAACCACAAAATTTTCTCAAAAAACATGATTTGGTCTTCTGGTAGGCCCTCCTTCTAGTGCCAAAATGTGAATGCTTCATCTAGACCTAAATAAACATGAGCAAACAACACAATTTTAGTCCATAAACAATTCTAAAACAATCATTCCCCACCCATAAGATCCATTCAAATGAAATGAACAAGAAATAGGAAAAAAATTCAAATAAAAACTATCAAATCTTATTCAAAATAATCAAACCACTATCCCATGAGGGAATTGGTGCCAATTTGATGTGAAAATTGGCCCTTTCCCAATTCCTATGATGCAAGCTTGATATGTTGATGCTAATTGATCCACTTTATTGATGAAGGATGAGAGCTCCAAGCCAAAAATCTGCAAAAACCTAGCTAAGATCTCAATGGTGATGGATCAAACATTTGGCTAAATATTTTAGCATAATAACTTTACATAATTTGTGGATGATCAAATGAGGATATGAGCTCTTTATTTATAGATGATATTGAAGGATAATGTCCAAATTTGAGAAATGTGGGACTAACATTCATCCAATGGCATGATGCCACTTGTCAACTTATGAATGGAAGAAGCTTGAGCACATTTTGATCAATGTGCAAGTTTGAAATTTGAATTTGATGAAATGACATGTTTAGGGGGGATGAAAGATGAGTTAAATGCCAAGTGGGAGACATGTAAGAGACAATGTAAGAGCTTTAAATTCTTTGTTGGATGGACAAGTCATTTTGGGGAGATTTCAAATTTGAGGAATATTCCTACTTGGATGCTTTTTTTGAATGAAAATAGGTGATTTATAAAACAATTAAATTGATTTTCATGTGCAAGTTGCAAAATCTAGAGGATTTGAGTGATTAGGATTAAATTAATTAGGATTTGATTAATTTAAGGGGAGATTTAGCTGATTTGACCATTTGACTTAGATTTTAGGATTGAAATAAATCAAAAAGAGATGAAAATGATTAAGACTTAGTTAAATAAATATTTTGATTTATTTAACCAAAAGGGGTGATGTTAGATTAAATTAGATAAATTTTTGATTTATTTAATTTAATTAGATGAACTTTAGAAATTTAATCAAATAATATGGATTATTTAATTAAATAAAGATAGGAAGATGAAATGACCTAGCTAATTACACAAAGACGATGATTTAATTAAATCGATGGATTTATTTAATTAAAATGGGAATTATGATGAATTTAATCAAATAAGTCTATTTAATTAAATGGTTAGATAGAGGGATGATTCAGGATGAAGTGATGTTAGTAGATTAGGATCGAGTGCATGTATATTTTAGGTGTCTACATTTTTCCCCTCTTTGAAGCAGTGCACTTGTTGCATTGGTTCAAAGAATAATCTTGTTGAGATAAAAGTCAAAATTATTTGATTTTTTCAGATGCCCCATTGTTCTCCAACAAAAAGAATTATGTTGGTATACTGCTCCCTCGAGAGATTGGTTGAAGAGGTTTGATTTGAGGGTCAATCTCTCGATAAAGAGATTAGTTCAACTTGAATATTTGATGTAGATAGATTTGATGATGTAGACAGTCATTAGCCATGGATAGCATCATGCTTATTTTGATATATTACACCCACTTGATCCTGATTTTTACCATGACAGTTACATTATTGATGATATGAGATGATTATGATGTTTATATGTAATGGATGATATGATGATGCATGGATGATATGGATGCACATGATATGATATGATGATGCTTTTATGATTATGCAGTGGATGATAAATGTATGGTTTATGAGATGCTTAGAATAACCAATCTATACTATGCAATGATGAAATGCAATGCATGTGAGACGATCAATGTTTTCTATATGATATGATATGCATTATGTAGTATGTTGATAGTTTGTGGATGCAACGTGGATGCATTATTGATGATTTATGATTAACTGTCATGGTACCATGTTAGTGCAAAAAACAAGAGATAGAAGAAAACAAGAGATTCCAACAAGACATGAGATGATGATGATGATGATAATTACTTGCCGAGGAGTTGGGATTTTCAAAGGGCCAATTACCTTATGTTTGATAACACACGTAGGCACGATGCATCAGGGTATAAAGAACTAGGATGACATTGTACCTAATGTGATGGAATTTGATTCAAAAAATAGATAGGAGTATTCTTGTTCACACTTGGCATACAAAAAACTTTGTAGGACGTACCTAACAAAGAAAGTATTCACCAAGTTATATTACAAGAACGTCCAACAAGCGCAATAGACAAAAAGATAATGATCATTGCCCCATTCCTTTTTCTCTAAATCCCTTCATTGGGGACATCATTGAGAGGTCATTGGAATGCGTGCAATAAGATTATTCAAAAGAAAAGATCAAGTACACAAAAAAGCCAATTTTATTCATACCTTCATCCAATGAAATGTGTTTAGATAGGATAAGATTCCAAGGTGATATCGAAAATGATGCCCATTGTCAGAACGATATATCCTAGGACATGCATTGCATAGCTTGATGATGGCTTGATAAGTTGATTGATAGGCCGTTGATATAAGGTTGACTGACATGTTTGAAAATGATCAAGAGTTTGATTTTGCATTTAACGGTTTGTTGCTTTGATTTTGATTTTGTGTTTGAAGTTTGCTTTTTTTGTTGATTGTTGTGGTTGTTTTTGTTTGTTTTGCCAAAGGATGAAGGTGAAGATCAATTTATTATGGATGATTGATTATTTTGAGTGAAATCGAGATGAGACAGATGGATTTTTTCAAATATTTGGATTTTTTCTTTTTGACATTTTTGGAATGTTTTGAGGTTGTTTTTGGTATTTTTCAAAATTTGCAAATGTTTTGATTTTTGAATTTTTGATATTTTGGGGTTTTCCGAGATTTTATGAATGTTTTTGGATTTTTGTTTTTTGAATGTTTTTGGATTTTGATGTTTTTTATTTGTTTTGGATTTTGATGTTTTTTTGAATGTTTTTGGATTTTGATGTCTTGGGGGCTAATCAAAGATTAGCCTTTCCTACGTTTAAGCTCAGAGATGACGTAGTTTGGATATCATGTTTTTGATGTTTTTTGTTTTATAGATGTTTTTTGGATTTTGATATGTTTTGGATGTTTTTGGATTTTCACATGATTTTGATGATTTGGATATGGATATGTGTGATGATATCAGTGGTCTATTTGGAATTTTGTTGAAAACCAAGCTAAGGTTGATTAATTGAATCGATGAATTGATTATGATAACATTGTTGAGGATGCACAACAATGTAAGGATAGTGTTAAGCAACATGAGGATTATGATGGATATCCCAAGATGATGAGGGATTGATGATGATAACATTGTTGAGGATGCACAACAATGCAAGGATAGTGTTAAGCAACACAATGATGGGGAAGGATATCCCAAGATGATGCAGGATTGATTGGATTTGATTGATTAGGATTGATGAAGCTTGGTGTGGAACAAAATATGTTTTGGATAATTTGATGTGATGTTGATGCACACATTAGATGCAACTAATAGTGATTGTTTGGATTGATGTTTGATGAAAGATGAAGATTGATAAGGAATGTCTTCTCGTCAAAATATTCCATGGGCTAGTGATTTGGTTTTTTACTCACAAGTGGTTTGACCAATTTGATTTCACATTTTCCAATGTTCGGATCACCACATAAGTTGGAGGATATATATCAATATTTATTCCCGAAGCAAGATGTAGATATCTACCCCTAGTGTCTAGCAACATATGGAATGATGGGTCCAGTTATTAGTATCAAGGGATTTATTTAATTAAAAGGGGAATTATGATGAATTTAATAAAATAAGGCTATTTGATTAAATGGTTAGATAGAAGGATGATTCAGGATGAAGTGATGTTAGAAGATTAGGATCGAGTGCATGTATATTTTACATGTCTATAGTTCCATTAGTTCAATAAAGTACACAAATTAAGTTCCACTTAGAAATAGATTGTAGAGGAAAACTAATGTGTTATGGACATGGTAAATTATACACAATTCCAGGGTGTGCCAAGCTGAATAGTCCACTTGACATTGCAAGCCTACATTAAATCATCAACCAAGGTGCATAAAATTATGATGGTATTACATTATTTGTGCCTTCACATACTTGTGTTCACCTAAATCACCCTATGAAAACCTATTCAAGCTATTCTACCTTACTGGAATTTGATAGAATTGCAAAAAAAAAAAGTAGTTACAAAACCTAATGGCTATGGGTACTTGCAGCATAAGCTGTAGATGACTAATAAAGACGTACAAGTCCAAAATTAATCTAAAACTTTTTAAAATGAAAAAATAACCAATCTTGAGCTCTGAAGTACTATGATCTATCAATTATAGTTCTATTCACGAACAACAACTACTTTAACTAAACATAAACATAATAAATGGAAATGCATAAATAAACAAGTAAATAGATGAAGTGAAGAGCATTATCTAAGTGGCCAGCTTAGAGGACTATCTCACTTAACTTAAATTCAAACCTAAATTAAATTCTTACGCATCCATGCAACACAACTCTATTCATTGCATAACACCGGATATTTAGACATAATCCTTCTTGTAGATTTTATTCCATAATATCATTTTAACATGTTTTTGGATAACTAGAAAATTAGAAAAACTACTAACTAATAATAGTTTGTAATAATAAACTAATTGAACTATGAAATCATCCCCTGAATTTATACAAAATGGGGATATTTTTATTCGAACCATTAACTAACTAACTAAATCCCATTCCTAGATACGATGATGTGGATTTAAGACTGACTTATTCATCTAATTGAAAAGGAAAAATAGACCTATTCGAATAAGAACAACTTGCATGTGTAACACATAGGAAAACATCCAACATTCTAGAGCAAGTATCTTTCCAACAAATTTATTCCTTCCATAATGACCACACTTTGCTCCACAACTTACTACACTTTAGGTGGCTTGATCTTCATTAATTTCATGTTCTGTTGCTTTGGTACTTGCTATAAATGCTCCTTTCTTGTTACTACATGCTAAGTTGTGAAGAGATTTATCCATACAACATACATATGCAACTAATCACCATAACTAAATGACAACACTCCATTCATATACATACATATTCTTATTTAAACCATGCAATGCTATAAATATTTTCACGATAATTCATTTCTACAAACTAGGTTAAAGGTTGCAGAGTATGTATGAAAGGATAACATATTATGGAAGTTTTTCCAAAAAGGTACTTTAGAAAAATATATAAATCATCTTAAATGTATATGAAAAGAAATAAAAAGATACTAATAACTAGACCCATCATTCCCCCCAACTTGTCATTTTGCTTGTCTTGAAGCAAAAATATCAAACTAAGTCATCTAGGGAAGAAGATTTTAAGACAATGTAATCTTCTTAACATCCATGACTGTGTTGACTCCCTTTCCTTGTTTGAGGTAGAAACCATTGTAGCATGCAAGCTTATTCATCTTGTCCAATTTTTCACTTCTTTCATGATAATTACTCTATCCAGTCCAATGTTGAACTGGGTGAAGTAGGTTAGGAGGCTGGTAAGTCAGAGGAAGCCACTCCACTCTGATTATTCCTGATATCTCAATATACTTGTGTAACCTCTCAAACATATTCATAAAATTGTGGAGGGAGTGAGGATCCTTCCTCTTTATTTATGGATTCAAACTATTCCATCTATTTTCCACATGTATCAAGGGTATATGCAGGATCATGATGGGCCAAAAAGTGGCAATATGATGGGTATGTGGCTGACGACTCTTTTTTTACCCAAAATTGATGAAACGAAAAGGGTTTTTAAAGAAAATTTTCAACTTTCCAAAACTATAAATTATTCTTTACTTTGAATTTAATAAGTAATTATTATTCATTTTCTATTCAAATTACGACTAAAGTCCTAATTGATAGACTAATTGAAAAATATCTATAGCTTTCAAACGATATCACATTTTTTGAATCCAAAACATGCGTCACATTCTATGCTTTGCATAGTATAGGATTAAAAAAAAAAAATTGAATTTCATGAAGTTTTGATCAAGTTAAGGTGGTCAGACATACGAGCTTTTTATATTTTTTCAAAGTTGTAATAAAAAAATCATAATTAATTATTTACTTGGGAAAAAATTACAAAAAAAATGCATCACATCGAGACATGATTCATCTACTTATATCTAAAATCTTATAAAAAAATATTATCATTTTATTGTGGTTAGGGTGGTCAAACAGACACCTACTTTTTTTTCCTTGAAATTTTGTTGGAATCTGTGCCTAAATTCTTACTGACAAGAAACTCCTTGAAGGAAAATTTAGTGTGACATCACGGATGTCTGGCCGACTAACAGTTCTAAAGTTCTAAAATGTTCATATCGGTGTGACAGGGTTGATGTCTTGCTAACAAGACTATCGCTGTGACTTTCAGCATTCGGCATGACCTTTTGGCGAATGGATTTCTTCGAGCGACAGTGTGATCTTATCGGGCTAACTCGGGTGTTGGGGAGAGGTCCAAACAATTGGTGGATGTCTCAATGATAGCTTAAAGCTATCGGGGTAACACAGAGGTCACGGAGAGATGTCTCAACGATGCAGCTTGGTCACACCGACGGGAGTTCTTCACGGTGACAAAAGACTTCGCTGGGAAGTCCTGGCGACTTGGTTAGGTCACATTGAAGGGAGATGTCTCATGGTCTTTGCGGTGACAAAAGAATTTGCTGAGAAGTCTTGGAGAAATTCATGAGTCTTGTTGATAGTAAGTCTTCGGTAAGACTTAGGGAGCTCGGAGAAAGGTCATGACGATAGACACGAGTCTTGGCGACTGTGTGACTTTCAGTGGAAGCTTTGTTTTGGTATGACGTCTCACTGAAACTATGGGGGTCTTGCTGATAGGTGAAAGGCTTCAGAGTAACATAAGGTTGTCAGTAGAAAGTCTTGGCGAGATTGGTATGTCTTGCCGAAAGGAATACCTCATCGCTGTGACTGAAGACTTCGATATGAGTCTCTCCGAAAAGTGAATGTCTCGCCGAATGGAAACCTCATCGGTGTGACTTGTGAAATCGACATGAGGTCTTGGTGAGAATGAAGTGTCTTGCCGATGGAATGTTTGATCGTTGTGACTTATGCATTCGATATGAGTCTCACCGATAAGGGAAACCTTTGTCGATAGGAACAAAATGGACATCGATGGTTTCGGTATAACTTCTTTGTTGTCTTGCCGACTGCTGGAGACTTAAAGCTGATATCAATAGAGAAACTTTGTGGCATCGGGGAGACACTGTGAGTGTCTCATCGATATGCCAAAAAAGTTTGAATGCCATTGACTATGTGACCATCCTATGTGGAATCCTGCTAAACTAATCAAAGGAAACAGTTTTTCAAACTGAATGATGGTTGGATTTTTGTAACTGCTGCGATGCTGGAGAAAAATAGCTTGCAGGGAAAAATCTATATCGGCATGGAAACTTTCTTGAATGGAGATCTGGTGGATAAGGATGCACAGATGGCAAAATCAGAATGTGATTAGTTTAAAGCAAATCAATTGTTGAGATCTGTTCTGTAACTGAATGAACATTTGAATGTAGCTACTGAGAATTGATAACTAGAGGGTTGCATCTCTGAATTGTATGTAATAATTTGTGACTGTAATACAAAGAGATTCAACTTGGTGTGGTGGGTTTTTTCCTGAAAGGGTTTTCCCATGTAAATCTGTTGTTCATTGTCTTTGAGTATCTTCTCTATTTTTGTAATTCTTACATGTGTGTCTTAATTGGACTGTAGTTAGAAAATTAAAAGTACTGCTTGTTTACTCCCCTGTGGTTTTGACGTTAGGAAAGTTGCTTCCACACCTCTGCTTTCCTTATAAGTGGTATCAGAGCCTGGCCAGTTGTGTTGTCCTTGTGAGTGGGTTGGGTTTTTTGAGTCAATCCTTTTCCAATGGGAGTTTTGTAGAGTTCTTTTAATTTAATTACAAATTAAGATGGCGAGCACATCTAGTAGGATGGAAATAGAGAAATTCAATGGTAGAAATTTTGAGCTGTGGAAACTAAAAATAGAAGATATGTTAGTTGATCGAGATCTTTGGATTGACGTGACTGGAACAATGCCTCAAGGCATGAAGCAGGAGGATTGTGACTTGGTAGATAGAAATTCTAAAGGGCTTATAAGGCTTTGTTTGGTAGACTCTATTCTTCTGAACGTGCATGAAGAAAAGACTGCCTCTTCCTTGTGAAAAAGACTGGCATCGATTTATCAGGGGAAGTCCTTGGTGAACAAGTTGTTCTTGAGGAAGAAGTTGTACTCATTGAGAATGCAGGAAGGAGGGTCTGTTGCTGATCACTTAAATGCTTTCAACATGTTGATTGCTCAGTTAACATCAGTTGGTGTGAAGATAGAAGATGAAGATCACTGCATGCTGCTGCTATGTTCTTTGCTAGATTCTTGGGATCATCTGGTGATGGCTATTGGGAGTACGACATCCACTTTCAAGATGGAATATGTTGTTGCTTCTCTGTTATTAGAATAAATGAGAAGAAAATATTTTGAGATGGTAAAGGAGGCTCTAGCATTCAGAGGTAGACCAAAGAAGAAAGGTAAGAAGAAGGACAAGAAGTCTAGATCGAAATCAGAAGGGAGATCAAAGTCTCCTGGCAAGAAGTCCAAGGTGAAGTGTTGGAATTGTGGGAAACCTGGTCATGTCTGAAAGGATTGGAAGGAGGAGAAAAAAAGAAGAAGAATTCTTCTGGCAATGATTCTTCTCATAGTGATGCAAATTCCTTCATTGCAGCTTTGGCTACACAGGCATCAAATGATGTCTGGCTGATTGATTTTGGAGCATCTTTCCACATGACATCTCATAGAGAATGGTTCACAAAGTATGAAGAATACAATGGTGGAAAGGTGTACTTGGAAAGTGATTCATCTTTGGAAATTTTTGGTCGTGGAAGAGTTAGAATTCAATTCTGTGATGGAAGAGTGAAGGGAATCAATGATGTGATGCATATACCTGGTTTGGCTCGAAATCTACTTTCTATAAGTAAGTTGAATGATATTGGAGTGCAGGTCATGTTCTCTGAAAATGGTTGCAAGATGAATAGAGGCTCTATGGTGCTAGCTAGGGGTGCTCGAATTAGTACTCTGTACAAGTTGGATGCACTAGTTGTCCAATGCAATAGTGTCTCTGCAAAGTCACTTGGGGTTGCTCATGGAGAAAAGAAGGAAAACGTTCCTGATGGTGTAAACTCCATGGAGATTAAACTTCCAGTAGAGAAGACTATGCTCTAGCATCATAGGCTAGGCCACATTGGTGAGAAAGGTTTAAAAACCTTGAAAAATAAAAACCTGGTAGAAGGGCTTGAAGATTGTAACCTTAAGTTAAAATTTTGTGAACATTGCATATATGGAAAGCAACACCATTTTTCATTTTTTTCCAATCCTCACAAATCTTCTGGTTTGGTTGATTATATACATTCTGATGTGTTTGGTACAATGAATCTTCCTTCTCTGTCTAAATCAAGATACTATGTGTCATTTATTGATGATTATTCTAGAAGGACATTTATATATTTTTTGAAAAGTAAATCAAAAGTGTTTAGTCAGTTTAAGGAATTTAAAAACCTTGTAGAAAATTAGACTGGTAGAAAAATAAAATGCTTAAGGACTAACAATGGCAGTGAGTTCTGTTCAGATGAATTCAAAAGATACTGTAAAGATCATGGGATCAAAAGACATAAGACTACACCTTATACTCCATAGCAAAATGGAGTTGCTGAAAGGTTCAATAGGACAATAATGGAAAGAGCATGAAGTATGCTGAGCAGTGTTGGCCTGGATGAGAAGTTTTGGGCTGAAGCAGTCTCTAGAACATGTTACTTGGTAAATCATTCTCCTAACTCTGCTCTTGTTGAGAAGATGCCTTTGGAAGCATGGTCTGGAAAGAATCCCTCTCTGAGACATATTTGTGTTTTTGGCTATGAGGCATATGCATATGTGCCATTTGAAAAAAGATCTAAGTTGGAAAAAAAAGTTGTGAAGTGTATTTTTATTGGCTATAGTATTGGAATAAAAGGATACAAGCTTTGGAATCCTGAGACTGAGAAGGTTTTGTACAACAGGAGTGTTATCTTTCATGAGCTGAAACCTTCTACATTGGATTTGCAGTCAGAAAAGAAATCAGAAAATGAAAAGGATGTAGCAGCAATTCCTCAAACACCAGATAAAGAGGAATTGCAAAATCAAAATGTACCTGATACTGAGGAGAGCTCAAGTAGTTATGAAAGTTCTAAAGATGATGAAGAACCACCTTAGCCTCAGCCTGTGAGGAGGTCAACTCGTGAAAGAAAGCAACCTGAAAGGTATGGGTTTTCTTTAATAGAGTCTACTTGTGCCTATGCTTTAATTTCTAGCACTGATGAACCTAGGACTGTGAAATAGACATTTAAAATGTCTTATTCAAACTCTTGGTTGGAAGCCATGAATGAAGAAATGGAATCGTCAGAAAAGAATGACACCTGGAGTTTGGTTCCATTGCCTAAAGGTAGAAAATCTGTAGGCTGCAAATGGATATTCAAAAAGAAAATTGGTTTGGATGGCAGTGTAGAAAAATATAAAGCAAGGATGGTTGCAAAAGGTTATTCCCAGGTAGAGGGAATTGACTATGGAGAAATCTTTTCTCCTGTAGCTAAGCTGACATCTATTAGATTTCTTTTGTCACTTGCATCAGCATGTGATTTAGAGATTGAATAGATGGATTTCTTCAGGCGACAGTGTGATCTTATCGTGCCAACTTGGGTGTCGGGGAGAGGTCCCAGCGATTGGTGGATGTCTCACTGATAGCTTAAAGCTATGGAGGTAACACAGGTCGCGGGGAGATGTCTCAATGATGCAGCTTGGTCACACTAACGGGAGTTCTTCACGGTGACAAAAGACTTCACTGGGAAGTCCTGGTGACTTGGTTAGGTCACGCTGACGGGAGATGTCTCATGGTCTTGGCGGTGACAAAAAACTTCATTGAGAAGTCTTGGCGAAAGTCATGAGTCTTGCCAATAGTAAGTCTTCGGTAAGACTTAGGGAGCTCGAAGAAAGGTCACGGCGATAGACACGAGTCTTGGCAACAGTGTGAATTTTAGTGGAAGCTTTGTTTCGATATGACGTCTCACTGAAACCGTGGGGGTCTTGTCAATAGGTGAAAGGCTTCGGAGTAACATAAGGTTGTCAGCAGAAAGTCTTGGCGAGATCAGTATGTCTTGCTGAAAGGAATAGCTCATCACTGTGACTGAAGACTTCGATACGAGTCTCTTCAAAAAGCGAATGTCTCATCGAATGGAAACCTCATCGGTGTGACTTGTGAACTGGACATGAGGTCTTGGCAAGAACAAAGTGTCTCGCCGATGGAATGTTTGATCGCTGTGACTTATGCATTCGATATGAGTCCTGTCGATAAGGGAAACCTTTGCCGATAGGAACAAAATGGACATCGATGGTTTTGGTATAACTTCTTTGTTGTCTTGCCGACTACTAGAGACTTAAAGCTGATATTGATAGAGAAACTTTGTGGCATCAGGGAGACACTATGAGTGTCTCACCAATTTGCAGACAAATTTTGAATGCCATTGACTATGTGACCATCCTATGCGGCATCCCGTTGAACCAATCAGAGGAAACGATTTTTCAAACTGAATGATGGTTGGATTTTTGTAACTGCTGTGACACTGGAGAAAAACAACTTGCAGGGAAAAATCTGTATCGGCATGGAAACTTTCTTGAATGGAGATCTGGCGGATAAGGATGCATAGATGGAAAAATCAGAATGTGATTAGTTTAAAGCAAATCAATTCTGTTGAGATTGGGATGATGAGTAAATCGAATTGTTGAGATCTGTTCTGTAACTGAATGAACATTTGAATGTGGCTACTGAGAACTAATAACCAGAGGGTTGCATCTCTGAATTGTTTGTAATAGTTTGTTGCTGTAATACAAAGAGATTCAACTTGGTGTGGTGGGTTTTTTCCTGAAAGGGTTTTCCCATGTAAATCTGTTGTTCATTGTCTTTGAGTATCTTCTCTATTTCTATAGTTCTTGCATGTGTGTCTTAATTGGACTGTAGTTAGAAAATTAAAAGTACTACCTACTTACTCCCTTGTGGTTTTGACGTTAGGAAAGTTGCTTCCGCACTTCTACTTTCCTTACAAATTTAAGTACTACTGCAATGAAATTTCAAATATTTACCAAATAGATTTCTTTTTTTTAAAACAAACCTAGTAGTTTAGAAACTACATTCAATTTTATACATATTTTATTCTTACATATTTTTGAAATAATATAGATAACTTATTCAAATTTTTATGTCAAGATTCCTAACTCTAATTTTTCTGATTTTTTCCATGATGATCCTGCACATACCCTCAAGCAGTTTTGAAGAGTGGTCACTACCAATTGTTGAATCCTTCTATAATCCCCAAGTTTCAAGTCTATAATTATCTTTCCTATTCCGCTATGAGAAATGAGGGTATGTGCAGGATCATCACGGAAAAAAGAAGGCCCTTAATTGGCAATGAAAATTCAGAAAAATCTAAGTTAGGCAAATTGACGTAAAAATTTGAATAAGGTATCTATATTAATTCAAAAATATGTAAGAATAGAATCTATAGAAAATTGAATGTAGTTTCTAAACTACTAGGTTTATTTTAAAAAAAATCTATATGGTGAAAATTTGAAATTTCAATTAAGTAGCACTTAAATTTTAGGGAAAAAATAAGTAGGTGTCTATCTAACCACCCTAACCACAATAAAATGATAATATTTTTTTATAATATTTTAGATATAAGTATAGGACTCATGTCTCGATTTGATGCATATTTTTTTGTAATTTTTTTCCAAGTAAATAATTATTTATGATTTTTTTATTACAACTTTTAAAAATTATCAAAAATCGTATGTCTGACCACCTTAACTTGGTCAAAACTTCATGAAATTCAATTTTTTTTAATCCTATAGTATGTGAAGCATGGAATGTGATGCATGTTTTGGATTCAAAAATTGTGATACCATTTGAAAGCTATAGATTTTTTTCAATCAACCTATCAATCAAAACTTTAGTCATAATTCAAATAGAAAATGAATAATAATTATTTATTAAATTCAAAGTAAAGTATAATTTATATTGGTAGAAATCTGAGAATCTCCTTTAAAAACCCTTTTCATTTCATCAATTTTGGGTAAAAAAAGTTTTCAGCCACATACCCTACACATACCTATCATATTGCCACTTTTTGGCCCATCATCATCCTACACATACCTAGGAATCTTATCCATTGAGTAATGACTCTATTGGGATTCATTGCTTCTTTTCTCAATTGCAGTGCCATTTTCTTCTCTTGTTTCTCATATTTCTCCATTAATTCTCCATGGAGCTATTCATTTTTGAAATAAGATGTGAGGGATCTCACTTGTAAGTCCCAAACATAAATCAAGGGACTCTATTTAGTATCTTCTGCCATCACATAATTAGGTAAATAATATTCACATAACTTTTCTTTCTCCTCTAAAGTGACTTTGTTGAAGAAACTGGGAAAACTATCTCTTATTCAAAGCAAAGGGATAGTCATTAATAAACTTATTGAATTGAGAATTGAGAAAATTTTCCTTCAAGAAAAATGCATATACCCTAGGTAGAGTTCAACATTCAACTATTTGAATAGCTCTATCAACCACTTCTATCAATTTCTCCTCTAGTCTTCTCAACTCAAAATTCTTGGTTTCTATTAATACATTCAAAATTTGTTTTTCTTTCCCCCAGTTTTCTTTTCCTTGCCTGAATTGGGTAGTAGTTTCCATCGATTCAAATCCTAAAGAAAAAGTAGTATGGTAGGCTGGTGTTTTTGTAATAAGGGGTTGCAAATTCAAATAAGTTCCAATTCCCATTTTACCTTTAGCCATTTGTGCCAATAGGTCAAATTTATTTTTTTGACTATAGGTCTATATTCTCTCTTCTACCTCCTTGATTCTCATATCCTTTTATTTTTCTTTTTGTTCATACCCTTTCACTTTTTCTTCCAATTGCTTTATATTTTCAAGGGCTTCCTGAAGCTCCTTATGTTTCTATCCTCTAGCAATTCTTTTCTCCTTCAAAATTCAAACCATCACTGGAATCTCCTATAATATAAAAAACTTCTCTAAGAGAGCCACTGGGAACTACTCTCCTGGTCTTCTTGGAAATAAAGACATCTTCTGAGCCATAATTAGAAGAGGGAGATACATACCTTCTTTTTCTAACAAGCACATCAACATTTCCAAAATAAACATTGTCAAGATCAGCTCTTTCCTTGTCTTTGTTTGTGTCTACCATAAGTGGATCATGATGATGTTCATCAACCCTTCCTTCCTATAATTGTTCCTTCATATCTCTCTTTTTAATTCTCTATCTATTTAGTCTTCTTGAGCATCGGGGAGTAGTGGTTCCTTGTGTAAATTTACTCTCCTTTCCTTTTTTACTCCACTTTTTCCTTCCTCCTCTTCCTTTACAACATTCTCTTACTTGTCAACTCCTTTTATCTTCTTTTTCCTTTTGAGGATGTTGACACAGTACTTATCCTAGCTCTAGGGTTGTTAGAGGATGAGGGTTCCTCTGTTACTGCAGCCAACATTTCATGTTTCCCGATCCCACTTTGGTTGTGGGTAGGTGAAGTAGATGGTGTAATAGGGGAATCTTCCCTCTTAGGTTCATCTTGCTCAGGGTCAACTTTTGGGTCAGGCTCAGGTAGAGGATCATCTTTTGCTTTAAGGGCCTCAAGCAACTTAGCACGATTTCTTTGTAATTTTCAAAATCATCCCAATTAACATATGGATGTTGAATTATCAAACTTCTCATAACCAATAATATTATCAAGTAGTGATGAGACAATGTAGTGTCTATTTGCTTCCTATGATATTTAGATTCCATTCTTTTCAACATGTTATACAAAAAATTGGGTACATTGACTAACTTATCATGCCGTAAATGGTTCAACAACTTGAAATGCAGAGTATATAGAAGATTGTGGTATCCATTACAAGTAAGGTATTTGATAATATAAGTAGCACATTTTCACCAAAATAATGGAAGCAAAAGCCTTTTAGTACCTTGTGACGTCGAATCTAAATTTTTTCCCGATTCACATAATTCTCCCTCACTACTACTGCATATACACGAGTTGGGTATTTAGATCCTATACAAGGTAATCCTGTTACTTGAGAAATTTCCATTTCTTAGCCATCCACCACTAATCCCTTTACTATTGCTTCATCATACTTCATGGTGGCTACAAAATCTCTTGTTATCTCATTATCATACTCTATCAGCTTCAAGAAATAGTCCAACCATCCTACTCTAGTGAATAGAGGTATAACCATCATATCCTCTAATATCTTTTTATGAGTAGATGGTTCCCTCTAAATTACATCACCTCCCATTACCCTATTGCTTCAGTAACCTCAAAATTTTTAATTTCTTCAAATTCAGCTACTTCTCTGAATGCCTTTTATGTACCCAATACTCATAATCCCTTATCTTCTAGTTCAATCAAGTATCTAAATTTATATACTTTAGCTTATTTTAGGGTAGGAATCACATTTATCAGAAACATAGAGAAGCTTTTCTAGTCTTAAAAGTATAGCATAAATTGCAGTCTAGGTTTGGGAGTTACGATAATGGTGGAAATTAATGGTGATAGATTTTGCATACATAATTTAAACAATAAATGTTAATGAATACAAAAAGAAATATAGATTGCATCATGTGAAGTTACCTATCATACGTGCGTAATGGAAAGTAATACTTGACACATATATGAATTGAAAAATGCACATATCAAAGTGTAGAAGTGATGTTATGTGCATTGACTACATAGGAGTTGATGAAAAGTGGTGGTTGTACTGGAGATGTGCGCTTTTACTGTGAAGTATCTGATGCATGTGCTCGTTAATAGATTTCATGGTAAGAAAATTTTAAATCCACCAAGTGATTGTAGCATACATTCAATAGCTATGCTATGCGTACTCCAAGCATAGGGCCCGACTAAAAGGTGCTTGTTAGGTCCCATCTAAAATAGGTCCTTATAAAACTAAAGAAAAGGTCCCTCTAGCATCTGAAAAATGTTCATTACATATATTGTGTTGTGTGTGCATGTTATTTAAAGCATGGGAAACCAGTCTTGGGTAATCTCAAAGGTGGAGTTTTGTAACTTGAACTTTGTATTACTAGACATGTTGGGTAATTTTCCTCTTGTTGGAACATCATCCTATGTCCCATATCCTATATTAGTAGAACTGTGTGCACCATACTCATCCATTAGAGATATGATGAAATCATCATGTTTAAGTGGTTTCTTGTATAGCCAAGAATCTATGACCATTGAATAGGAATGAAAATTTGACCTCATCAATAGTTTGTAGTTGCACTGCACCATTAGGAAATGCTTGTTGTAGTTCATAGGGTCCTAGCCATCATGACTATAATTTTCTTGGAAAATATTTGTACCTTGAATCATACAAAAGAACCTAGTCCCCTACAGTAAATTTTCTAGTCTTAATATACTAATCATGCCATTTATTTCATTTTTTTTTAGCAAACTTTGTTTGGTGTAATGCCTACAATCTGATTTCATCAATGGCATTCAAATGCTACAACCTTTCTTCCTAAGATTGTGTTAAGTCCATCCCTAAATCAAGTGTTATGCATAGGGTTTTGCTTTCAAACTCTATAGGTAACACTGTTGTTTTTCCATAAATCAACCCATAAGGGGTAAACCCTCTAGTTGTCTTCCATGTAGCTCTATATGCCCAAATTTTTTTTGGGTATGTGTAGGATCATGATGGGCCAAAAAGTGGCAATATGCAAGTGATATGATGGCCCATGTGGCTGATGAATTTTTTTTTACCCAAAATTGATGAAACAAAAAGGGTTTTTAAAGGAGATTGTCAACTTTCCAACAATATAAATTATGCTTTACTTTGAATTTAATAAATAATTATTATTCATTTTCTATTTGAATTGACTAAAGTCCTGATTCGTAGGCTGATTGAAAACATCTATAGCTTTCAAACTGTATCACATTTTTTGAATCGAAACATGTGTCACTTTCTATGCTTAGCATACTATAGGATTAATTTTTTTTTGAAAAATCATGAAGTTTTGACCAAGTTAAGGTGGTTAGACATACGATTTTTTATAAAATTTGTAATAAAAAATTCATAATTAATTATTTACTTGGAAAAAATTACAAAAAATATGCATCACATTGGGACATGAGTCCTCTACTTATATATAAAATCTTATAATTATTTTTTATCATTTTATTGTGGTTAGGGTGGTCAGATAGACACCTACTTCTTATTTTTTCTCTGAAATTTAAGTACTACTGCATTGAAATTTCAAATTTTCACCAAATAGACATTTTTAAAAAAATAAACCTAGTAATTTAGAAACTGCATTCAATTTTCTGTATATTCTATTATTACATATTTTTGAAATAATATAGATAACTTATTCAAATTTTTATGTCAAGTTGCCTAACTTTGTTTTTTCTGAATTTTTCGCCACTTAAGGGCCTTTTTTTTCTATGATGATTCTACACATACCCTTTTATTAGTTTGTATACCCAATCTCTCCTATGAAGTTGCATTTGTTTTTCAATATGCTCTCAATCTCCCTGTTTATAATTTCTACTTGACCATTTTCTTGAGGATGATATGGGGTAGAATTCTTGTACCTGATCTGATATTGCTTCACCAATTGGGCTACGAGGTTTGATGTGAATTGTGGTCCCTGATCAATCACTATCTCCCTAGGAACACCATACCTAGTGAATATTTCCTCATACAAAATTTTTGCAACATTTCCATCTCTGGAAAAATGCAATGCTCTTACCTCTACCCATTTGGTTAAGTAGTCAGTACATACCAGTATATATTCTTTGTTATTTGAAGTGGGAGATATAGGGCCAATAAAATATAGCCCCCATTTTTCAAAAGGAGCTAGTGCTAGTTGGGGACACAAAGGAATTTCATCACTTCTTGTAGGTCTCCCCATTCTCTGGAAACTATCACATCTTTTAGTATACTTAACAAAATCTTTATGAAGTGTTTTCTGGTAATATCCTACTGTTAATATTTTAAAAGTTGTCCTCTTAGTTGCAAAATGTCCACCATAGGGTTCATCATAGAAATATTTCAATATATCAAACATTTCATCCTCCGTAATACATCTTCTCATAATGTTTTTTGGGTCAGTGTAGAATAGAAATTCAGAAATCCAAGAATAAGGGAAGCATTTATGAACTAATTCTCTTTTCTCCCTAGGAGAGAAGTGAGTTGGAATCTGCCATGTTACCAAGTAGTTAGCTATATCAGCATACCATGGATTATGTATACTTAAACCAAATAAATCCTCATGAAGAAAAGAATCATCAACCACTCCTTCAAATGTTGTGGGAAATATAGATAAGAAGTTACCAACCACATTAGCTTTTCCTAGTTTATCAACTATGGTTATGTTAAATTCTTGTAGTAACAACAACCATATCACAAGTCTTCCACCTAATACCGACTTATTCCTCAAGTTTATAATTGATGTATGGTCCATGTATATGAATACTTGATAGCCAACAATGTAGTATCTAAATTTGTTAATGGCATAGACAATATCAAGCATTTCTTTCTCACTCACAGTGTAGTTCAATTATTCTCATTATAGGTTTTTTCTAATATAATATATGGCATACTCCTTATTCCCATCTTTCTATCCTAGGACTACTCCAATAGAAAATTTTGATGCATCAGTGTGAATGTGAAATGGAAATGTCCAATTTGGACCTCTCAAAACTGGTGCATTAGTCAAAGTTTCTTTTAACTTCTCAAAGGATTGTCAATAGTCTAGAGTCCACTCAAATTCAATATCCTTTGTCAATAAAGTAAAAAAAGTGGTAGCTATTTTACTATAATCTTGAATGAATCTCTTCTAATAACCTACATGTCCAAGAAAGCTTCTCTTATCCTTTTGTTTTTCAGGGATAGATAGTGTAGATATAATCTCAGTCTTATTATGGTCAACTTGTATGCCTACACTAGAAATAAAATGTCCCAAGACAATGCCTTCTATCATCATCATAGAGAATTTATGATTGCTCAATGATAAATTATTTTCAATGCATCTTTTCAAGAAAACTTCTAATTTTTGCAAAGCCTCATCAAATTTTTCACCATATGTGGTAAAATCATCCATGTAAGTCTCCATCTTATCATGTCCAAAGTCAAAAAATATACTAAAAACTGCTCTTTGAAATGTGGTTGGAGCATTGCACAAACCAAAAGGTAAAACAAAATATGCATAGGTACCCCAAGGAAAAGTAAATGTGGTTTTATCTTGATCTTTAGGTGTAATATTAATTTGGTTATAACCACACTGAAACCATCAAGAAATGAGAAATATTTCTTCCCTACCAAAGAATCAAGAACTTGGTTAATAAATGGAAATGGGAAGTGATCCTTCCTTGTACTCAACACAGACTCTCCATTTACCACCCATTTTGGGTACTATGACTAATGGTGAAACCCATTCACTGTTTGATATTGGGTATATGAATCTTGCATTCAAAAGCTTCTGCAGTTCAACTTTCACAATCTCTCTAAGAGTTGGATTCATGTGTCTTGGACTTTTGTTTGGGTTTGTAGCCATCATTGATGTAAATTTTGTGCATGCATAAGGAAAGATCAATTCCTTTCATGTCACTATAATCCCATGCAAACACTGGTGCATGTGCCTGCAACACAATGCGTAGGTATTTTTGTTGTTCATCAACCAATGCATTATTAACATTCAACATCTTTCCAAGCTTGATCTCTAATTGCATAGGAATTTCTTATACAAAGGATAGATCAAGGCTAGGTATTATTGGAAAGCATTGCTAGGGTAATAAAGTATAGATTACTTGGGGATATGTGCAGGATCATCATCGAAAAAATAGGCCTAGGTTAAATGGCAAAAAATTTAGAAAAATTAGAGTTAGGCAACTTGACGTAAAAAATTGAATAAGTTATCTATATTATTTCAAAAATATGTAAGAATAGAATCTATAGAAAATTGAATGTAGCTACTAGGCTTTCTTTAAAAACAAAATCTATTTGGTGAAAATTTGAAATTTCAATGCGTGGTACTTAAATTTCAAGGAAAAAATAAGAAGTAGGTGTCTGACCACCCTAACCACAATAAAATGATAATATTTTTTAATAATATTTTAGATATAAGTAGAGGACTCATGCCTCAATGTGATGCATATTTTTTGTAATTTTTTTCCAAGTAAATAATTAATTATGAATTTTTTATTACAACTTTTAAAAAATATAAAAACTCATATGTCTAACCACCTTAACTTGGTCAAAACTTCATGAAATTCATTTTTTCTTTTTTAATCCTATTGTGGGAAGCATAGAATATGACACATGTTTTGGATTCAAAAGCTGTGATACCATTTGAAAGCTATAGATATTTTTCAATCAGCCTATCAATTAGGACTTTAGTCATAATTTGAATAGAAAATGAATAATAATTACTTATTAAATTCAAAGTAAAGCATAATTTATATCGGTGGAAAGCTGAGAATCTCTTTTAAAATCCCCTTTTGTTTCATCAATTTTGGGTAAAAAAATATTCGTCAGCCACA
The DNA here is from genome assembly GCA_007258455.2 of Sequoia sempervirens. Lineage (NCBI taxonomy): Eukaryota > Viridiplantae > Streptophyta > Pinopsida > Cupressales > Cupressaceae > Sequoia > Sequoia sempervirens. The sequence goes on along the minus strand of VDFB02256132.1, from coordinate 182,773,122 downwards.
TACCCATCATATTGCCACTTTTTGGCCCATCATGATCCTGCACATACCCTTGGGATATCTCGTATGAGGAACTGGCATGTATTATGCTTTCCAAGGGATCTTGTAAGCAGGATAGGAAACCCTACTATTGTGGGTTCCTTCCATAGTTATTTTGTATGATATGAGCTATCAACCTGTCCTCACCTTGAATATTTAGTAGGGGGCTATGTTCAATGGTTATTAAGTTCTGTAATGAGTAGCTATCCTCATGATCCAGGTGTGGCCAAATGGTATACTCAACACCTTGATGTGGCTAAGCTAGTGGATAAAGTACTAGGTTCTTGGTTACTATTCCATTAGATATGATCATATTTCTTGACCTACATCCTATGAATGCATTGGTTGTGGCTAACCAAGGTCGACCTAGAATTAGTGGATAACCAACAAGATTAACTTTGGGTTGAAGTACTATAAAATCAGCAGGGTAATCCCAAGAATCTAATGCAATGACCAAGTCCTCAATAACTCCTCAAGGCTTCACTATAGACCTATTAGCTAATTGTAAGACTATTTGAGTAGGCCTAAGGTTGGCTAACTATAGTATTTGCATGGTCTCCTTGGTCATTACATTAATTGCAGCACCCAAGTCTATTGAAGTATTCTTAATAAGAATCCCATTGATTTTAACATCCACTATTGGACTACTAGGATCTATATATTTGGGAGCAGTTATAGTTCCCAACATTATATCAACAAGGTTACCCAAAACATGGATTGTCTATGGGTCCTTTCTTTTCCTTCCTATATTTTTAAGGTATAGATCTCTAATAGTATTAGTATAAATGGGAATACCTTTGATAGCTTGGATTAAGGGGATTTTAATGCTAAAATCTTTTAACTGGCTTAGAAGATTAGTTTTATCCTATGTCTACTATTGTTGGATAGCCAAACGTTTAGGGAATGGAGGCTTTATATGTGATATATTCTAGAGCCCTTGATTGGACTCAAATTCTAGAAGTGAATTATTTGAGGATTCCTTTGTGGGTTCTTCATCGTCTAATTCTATAATATTGGGAGATGAAGCTCCTACAAGTTGCTTCCCTGATCTAAGATGGATATCACTTAACTCTACCCCATAAGTGGGGTATTCAAAAACTTCATTAGTATAAGCCTGTTGAATAGGCTTAATGTTAGTGTTAGGTGTAGGTTGGGTAGGTATTTGTGATGGTCTAGGTGGTTGAGAATGAGGATTTGATGGAGGCATTAGAGCTTACTATTGAGGTGGAGGAGGAGGTAGCATAGCCTACTGGTAACTCATATTTTTCTACCATTGTTGGCCTTTCTTCCATTGAGTCTTCCATTGATTCTGTTGGTTTGGCCATTGTGGATTGTAGCTGGAACCTTGAAATTTTTGTTGTGGCCATCAATTGGGTTGTTGGTTCCAATTTGGCTAAACTTGTGGCCATTATTAAGGATTTTGCCACTAGTTCTAATTTGTTTGTCAGGGTTGAAAGTCCCAAGTAGAAAAGTTTTGATTGCTCAAAAGGAAAGATCGATTAAAACAAATGGGGACTAGGTTTTTTCTGCCAAGGCCTCCTTTGTGCTATTTAGAATATTTTTCCATCATCTCCTTCAATTGAGTGGAAATTTGGTTTCTCAATCCTTTCTTGCTGGATACTAGCCACTCGTTTGCACTTACAGTTGGATTTTCTCTTCCTACAGTTAGGACAATACTAAGTGAGCATGGATTTTCCTACCTCCTTCTTCTTGATGTGGAGAGTGTCCAACTATTTTTCTAAATGAATGATTATATCCTCGTTCATATTGGACAATAACTTACTGATTTCAACTTTGGAAACCCCATTAGACTTGTGATGGATGACCTCTCCCCTCATGGCTTTCTGGAAAGGGTCATAGAATAATTGCTATAGAATTTACAAATGTCTTCAAATGGACTTGTAGAAATGTCTCATCCCCCAATAAGGTTGAGGTCATCCATACACTCTTCATTAATCCCCCTTAAAATACCAATTTAAAGGATTCCTCTGGTAGTTTATGTTGTGGGTTCTCCTTCAAAGAAAACTAAAATCTTTCTATATAATCTTCTAATGGATCATCCTATTTTTTAGACATTGAGAAAATATCATCTCTTCTCAAGTCTAATCCTCTACAATAGTCCTTGTATTTTTCCAAGAAATTTGTTTTCATGGTGTCCCAATCTGGAACATCCCTGCCAAGCCCCATAAACCATATGAGGGAAGCATCTTTAAGAGTGGTTGGAAAGAGCTTGAGTTGGTGAGCATCATTAGTATAATCATAACTTCTACAGAAAAAATAAAACTCAAAGAGAAAGGTATTTGGGTCCTTAGTTACCAAGCCATAAAATACTACTAATGTTGATGGTGGAATATTCTTCAACACAACAGCTCTAGCTTGGGTCGTAATGGGGAACTCAAAGGTACCATTCTCTGGGGGATGAGGCTCTTCCATTGTTCGGAAGGTACCTTTAGAAGTTGTGGAAGATGATTATTAAGATGATGAAGATGGAAAGGTAGTGTTCACCCTTTTAACAATATCAGTACTATTCTCTTCTCTTTCTTGAGTGTCTGAAGGGAGAAATCTCCCTTTGTTATCTCTTCGCCTCTACATACAGTAGATTGGACTTTGTATGGAAATGATCCTACACAATGTTAGTATAACTCCAAGTTTTTTTGAAGATGAAATCTATTAGTCCTAATGCAGAATAGAAAAATTAGGTATGAAAAACTAGTAAAAATAGGCCTATGAAGATAGCACCATCTCCGACAACAACACCAAAAATATAGAGGAAAACTAATGTGTTATGGACTTGGTAAATTATACACAATTTAGGGGTGTGTCAATCCGAATAGTCAACTTGACATTGCAAGCCTACATTAAATCATCAACCGAGTTGTGTAAACTTATAATGGTACTGCACTATTTGTGCCTTCACAGATTTTTGTTCACCTAAAATACCCAATGCAAATCTATTTAGGCTATTCTACCTTACTAGAATTTGATAGAATTGCAAAAAAAATGAAAGTAGTTACAAAACGTAATGGCTACTAGTACTTACAACATAAGTTGTAGGTGACTGCTAAAGATGTATGAGTGCACAATTAATCTAAAACTATTTAAAATGACAAAATAACCAATCCCGAGCTCTAGAGTACTATGATCTATCAATTACATTTATGTTCATGAACAACTACTTTAACTAACCATAAACAAAATTAATGGAAATGCATAAATAAAAAAGTAAATAGATGAAGTAAAGAGCGGTACCTAAGTGACCAACTCAAAGGATTGTCTCACTTAACTTAAAGCCAAATGTAACTCAGATTATTGCACATCCATGCAACACAACTCCATTCATTGCATAACACTAGATATTGAGATAGAATCCTTCTTGCAGATTTTATTCCATAATATTATTTTAACATGTTTTTGGATAACTATAAAATTGGAAAAACTACTAATTGATACTAGCTTATAACAATCAACTAACTAAGCTATGAACTCATCCCCTGAATTTATACAAAATGGGGAGAGTTTTATGTGAACCATTAACTAACTAACTAAATCCCATTCCTAGATATAAGGATGTGGATTTAAGACTAACTTATTCATCTAATTGAAAAGGACAAAGTGACCTATTCGAATAAGAGCAACTTGCATATGAAACACATAAGAAAACTTCCAACATTCTATAACAAGTATCTTTCCAACGTTTATTCATTCCATAATGACCATGCTCAGCTCCACAACTTCCTACACTTTAGGCCGCTTGATATTCATTAATTTCCTATTTTGTTGCTTTCGTACTTGCTATAAATATTCCTTTCTTGTTACCACATGTTAAGCTGCTGAGAGATTAATCCATACAAAATACATATGCAACTAACCAAAATAATTAAATCATAGCATTTCATTCATATACATACATATTCATATTTAAACGATGCAATGCTATGAATATTTTCACCATATTTCATTTCCAAAAGCTAGGTTCAAGGTTGCAGAGTATGTATGAATGGATAACATATTATGGAAGTTTTTCCAAAAATGTACTTTAGAAACATATACAAAGTGTCTTAAAAGTATATGAAAAGAAATAAAAAGATACTAATAACTGGACCCATCATAGATAATTAGACATAACCCCATTTAAGGGGTTAAAAATATTAGGGAACCCTAGAAACTATAACTCTCTATCATAAAAATATCCTTCTTTCCCATGCAATTTCATTTAACATATTTTCTAAGAGGTAGCCAAGGAGAGAAGGGAGTGGATATCTTTAAAATAAAGGATAAAATAATTTATTTATTTTTTAATTTATTTTACTCTCTTTCCTTTTATTTTTCTAATATAAATTAAGTAAAATAGGCTATAAAATACATACATAATTTTTTTTTTATAATATATATATATATATATACTAAATATTTTCATAGAATACTATGATTTTTTTTTATGCAGGAAAAAATGAATATTAAAGGGGTTGAAGGGTTGAATGCATTCAAGTTCATAGATCATGACAAAGAGAAATACATATATTAATATTTATATTTATATATTTTTAGTAGTTGAAGGGATGCATTACTATTCCCCAAGAAATAGATGGGTCACAAGCCAAGCCCCTAATTATGGGTGCCCATAGTCCCCATAGAGGCTGTAACTCTCATAGAGTGGCCACCAAGCCACCATAGTGGACGAGAGAAAATCTCTCAACCCACATAGACCCACAAGTCTGTGAGGAGTGAGTGCTCTCCCACTCGCTTGGAATCATGAGTAGTTGCAACTTTGTCCCTACATCACAACAATTTCTTTCCAACAATTCTACTTATATATATATATATATGTTAAAGAAAACACATTTTTAATAAAAGGGAACCTTAATTTGATATATATGTTTAAAACAATTTTTTTGCTATTTTAAATTTTTATAAAAATAAATTGGAAGAGAAAGTGTTCTGATTCTAAATAGAAATTTTCCATGTCTATGTATGTTTATTATTTTATTTTTAATTTTAAGAAATAAAAAAGCAAGGAATAAAACTAGTGGGATTGGCAACCTTTCCAAGGATTTATAAATTGATAAACAACTTAAGTTTTCTCCATACATGTACACATAGTTCATTTTTACAAGGTTTATATTTTCAAACAAAATAAAAGGGAGAACAATAGAATGAAAGGAAAATAGTAAATAATTATTTTCAACATACAATTTCATAAACATACATCTATACTTTCTTGAAGCTACCTTTCATCAAGATGTGTGTGTGTGTGTGTATAAGATAATAACTTGCAAAGACTGAGGAAATCAAATGTTGTAATTCATTTATTTCTCAATAATCATTTATTTAAAAAATAAGTTTTATAATAAGTTTTTTGACTATACACATAGATACAACTTCCAAGGACTCTAACATACAATATTAAACAAACTTGAATGTATATATATACTTTTCCTTCAACAACACATGTTCTTAAATACTAATGTTTATTTGTTACAAGGTGATTACAAATAAATATCACATGTAAAGTATAACAATTTTCACAATGCCATCAAGGTAGGTTACAATACAATGAATCTCCAAATGTACTTTCATAAGGGTTGGATCCTATCCATCTCCAAACAAAAACTTTGAGAGCTTTAGGAAAATCATCTAATTACATAAGAAACACAAAAAATGGATGATAAATATAATTTGAAACCTTGAATTCCTTTAATGGGGAGGTGTAATTTGCAACTCTCCCATTCACACATTTGTGAAACATTAAGGAGGGGAGATATATTTGGATGCTCAACCCAGTAAAATTATTGCACAAGGTGTGCTCAAACATGTGTGAGACCTTGTGAGCTTCCCAAGCTGATAAATGAGCTTTGGAGGATGGGGATGGGTGGTGACAAGTCAACCATCCCACAACCCTAAACTCTATACTCATCACTATCCCTTAATAATGTTTAAGAGGGGTCATATCTTAGCCACAGGCCAAGATGAGATTCAAAATAGGTATGTTATCCATAGGTACCCAATGTAAGGCCTTGAAAAAGAAAAAAATAGTAGAAAAGGATGTTTTTAGATGTTTTAAAATATCAATAAAGAGAAAATTCAAAATTTGACAACTAGGATGCCAACACAACTCACATCCTAACCCTATTAAATTTGGGAAATATAAAACATTATATTTTTAATAGTTGCATTTCACATTACAAAAATAAACATAAAAAAGGAACTTTAGTCCCTCCAAATGGACTATTGTCTGGCATCACAACTTTAATCATAGATACAGTTTTCAAAATACCTCCAAATTCAAATGGTCATGAAATTACCATAATCGAATAAACATAATTTATAAGAATACATGTTCATACAATAATTTCAATGACCAATTTCACTCAAGATATCAATAAAACATCACAATAACATATGATCATTTCTCTATTTCAATTAGACACAATCTTAAAAATCCATGAGTATGACATGTGTATAGAATTATTCATTAATCACACATGAAAATTATTAAGAATATTATATATTATCTCATTTTAGAAATCCAAGCAGTTTACAACTAGTTCATATTAATCCATGTAAGAAACATGATTTCTAGTTATCCTTCAAACATAGATATCATTAAAGAGAAATTAAAATTATTCTACATGTGTAAATCATTAATAAAACAGTCTTATAATAAATATAATATCCAAATCATCATAGTAATAAGAAATAATGTAAGGTGTCACATGATAATATTCAAAATAATATGAATGTCTAATCCATCAATGTGTGGCACTCACATAACCCCCCTCTAGGAATGAGTTTCCTTGTTGAAGTCGTGAAAGAGCTGAAGATAAATTTTTCTCAAACATGAGTCATCCTCCCAAGTAGAAAAAACTCATCATAATGCTCTCATTGGACCTTGACCTAGTCCAACTCTCACCCTTGAAGGGATAGTATCCATGAAGAAAAAATGTGAATGGGATAAATGCTAGCTTCCCATCCGAATCCAGCTGTAAAGCACTTGAATCTAATACATGAGAATCATTGTGACTATAACATCTAAAAATAGGTACATGAAAGAAAAAATAGATGCATGATAGGATAGGTGGTAAGGCTAGGCAATAAGCTACATGACATGACAACTTCAAGATCTTGAATGGATCTACAATTCATGGTGCAAGCTTAGGGCCATGTCCATATCAAATCAGATCTTGAATATTGTAAACCAACATATAGGAATAAAGTGACAACCGATATATGGGTACACTATGCCAAACATATGGATTATTTGATGTTATTTGTTTAGTTTATATGATAATATCTATTGAATAACTTAGATAAACCCCCTTGGTTGAGTAGAGGTTGAAGTTGAAGTGCTACCCACTTAAATAATTGGTCTAGTGTATCAAAATTTGAACCTAATTTCATGTTTTTCTTCTCAATTTTTACACCTCGTGTGCCTGGGAGAGGAACCTGCTTTAGGGAATAGGTACTTACAACTCTTGTCACAAATAAATTATCATGGTTTTTATGGATATAATATCTTTCTTCTCATATAGAATACCATAGAAAATAAAAGCAAGTAAGTATCATTATCTAGTAATCTTGATTTATGGTAGTTGGAAAATTTATCTCTTCCTTGGTGAAGAGTGGAAACTCTATTTTAGTCAGCCAAAAATGAGTTTTTAGATCAAAAGAATTTATGATGGAGAGAGGAGGAAAGGTAAATTATTAACAAGAATAACATTTAGCTTATACTAGTGCATGAAGACATCCATTATGGGAAGCTCAAAATAATTTTATATAATTTCAACCTACCTATATAGTTTCAAAAGTTAGCAGTTCAAGTAGAAGTTTTTTTAATTATTTTATTAAAGATAGCATCACCTCTATACTTCTGAATACTTAGATGATAGTAGCATAATAAAAAGTAGAGAAATACATATATTTTTTTATAATGGAAGAATAATCAATTTGACTATTGGGTATGTGCAAGATCATGATGGAATAAATAGGCCCTTAAGTGTAAAAAAATTCAAAAAAATCAGAGTTAGGGAACATGACGTAAAAATTTGAATAAATTATCTATATTATTTCAAAATATGTAAGAATAGAATCTGTAGAAAAATGAATGTAGTTTCTAAACTACTAGGTTTATTTTTATTTTTAAATCTATTTGGTGAAAATTTGAAATTTCAATGTAGTAGTACTTAAATTTCAGGGAAAAAATAAGAAGTAGGTGTTTGTCTGACCACCCTAACCACAATAAATGATAATATTCTTTTATAAGATTTTAGAAACAAGTAGAGGACTCATCTCTGGATGTGATGCATATTTTTTTATAATTTTTTTCCAAGTAAATAATTAATTATGAATTTTTTTATTACAAATTTAAAAAAATATAAAAAACTCATATGTTTGACCACCTTAACTTGGTCAAAACTTCATGAAATTAATTTTTTCTTTTTTTAATCCTATATTATGCAAAGCATATAATGCGATGCATGTTTTGGATTCCAAAAATGTGATATCATTTGAAAGCTATAGATTTTTTCAATCAGCCTATCAATCGGGACTTTAGTTGTAATTCAAATAGAAAATGAATAATAATTATTTATTAAATTCAAAGTAAAGCATAATTTATATTGGTGGAAAATTGAGAATCTCCTTTAAAAACCCTTTTCATTTCATCAATTTTAGGTAAAAAAAAGTCGTTAGCCACATACCCTACAAATACCCATCATATCACAACTTTTTGGCCCATCATGATCCTGCACATACCCTATTGGTAGAATAAATTGGGATAAAATCTATTATGAAAATAATTCTTATTAACATCTCATTGCACCCAACATATCATATATCTATAATGATGAACTAGATGAATTGCTAAATTAGTTGTAATTGGAAGGAAAAATGTAAATTGACATATTTGAAATTAAAGAGTCTTGATTAGAAATACATTTGATGCCTCTTGGTAGGATGAATGGGATAAATAGTATAATTCACAAAATTCTTTCCTGAGTTATCCATATTTGAAAACATGTGACACTGGCCAATATACTCCTCAACCAAAGATGTCATATTAAAATAATTTGAACATGATGAGGTTTCAAGTACCACCTTAAACTTGTCAGGCTTAAGAATCCAAATACCATCTCAATAAGAAGAAAGGAATAACATATTAAGAAGGTTATTTTTCTTATTACTATGAATATGCTAATTATTAATATGGTGGATCAAGATATGAGTTTGTGGATGGAGAATATGGGCATAGTGATTATGGTGTGACTGATTTGTAATTTCAAGATGATCATAGTGTTGATGTAGAATAGTATTTGCTACTTTCTTATATAGTATAGAGCATCCAAGGGAACTCATCTAGCTATCCCAATAGTCCAAGCCATCATTTGAAGACATGACATCCCATACTTGTGCAACAATGGTGTAGGTAACAAATGAATATTAGTTGAGAGAAAAAATAAATATGAAGTGATACTACTACTTGTAGAATAAGAAAAGAGATCCTAGATCCAACTTAGATTAACTAGGATAAACATATTTTTACTTGTCCTATATATTCAAATGCATTTACCAACTAGGGTTTGATAATTGGCTAGCTACCACAAGGGAGAGCTAATCTCCTAGGGTTTGGTTCTCTTGATTTACAAAGAGAAAAGATTTGATGTGTATTTTAATAAGCCTATTTGACATAAACCATAGATCTAAAATTTAATTTTATCACATAGATAAAAGTTAAAATTGTTGAAACAATTACAAATCTACAAAGGAGATATAGAGAGGATCCTGCTATAAAAATTGGGCCTAAATTTGAGGGATAGGGGTGGTGGTGCCCTTCCCTAGAGATGCCAATTTTACAGGATCTAAAAGCTTGAGGTGGTAGGTTGCAATTTGCTCTATGTTCCCTATGATCTATTTTTTATGAAACTTTTGATATGACCTACACACATGGAAAGAGGGGGAAAGCTTGTGCTATATAGGGGCTTGCATAATTCAAACCTCATTTTGATGTTTCCACCTACACAAACAATAAATGATCATGACCAAGAGAGCATGCCCTAGGTTGGGTAGAGGCCAAAACAATAATTAATTTAAATGATAAATGATCTACATAGATAATGTTACCTTAGGAATGAAACCCTTATAAAAGTGATGTTCACACCATAAGTATTCACAAAAAATGATTCATGGATGCTTGGATTGCTTGATAGACCTACAAGAGGTTAGTCCATAAAACAAAATAGTTTGTTGTAGCCAACATGTAGAGGATAACTGATACATCTTCATAAAAATGACGTGTTTGATGATAATAGCTCCTTCCTTGTTCATAATTGATTTCATCTTTCTAATGTCTTGTAAACATGATTTTGATTGACGAAAGTGTTATAATAATGTTTTTAATTCTTCCATTGAAATTTCTTGACTACTTTTAGGATCGCTAAAATTAATTATCAAAAGTTGACAAATGAAATTGGAATTTTAAATGTTACAATGTTGAGAATGAAATATTTAAAATTAGGCCAAAAAAGGTTGGAAAAGGGTGGTATCGCCCTTGTCTAGGTGCTTTTGCCCCAAATTTGTTGGGATGTCAAATAATTTAATGTATTTTTATGATATGACCCTGAAAATTAAATTATGACATAATTTTAAAAGAAAAAGTACATTTTATTATAAATAAGATAAAATCATAATTATTTAAACATAGATTACTAATTGTATTATTGCTATCATGATTTATCTCTGTAGTTTTAAGAGTGAAATTCATTGATCCATGTTTCATGAGTAGTGGTTCACAAGAACCCATATCTCACGATAGTGAATGGTCCACTTAGCACTCATTGCATCTAGGTAATGCTCATAGAGGTGAAGCACTGAGCCTTCCCGAGAGATCACCCATCTTAGACGTACTACTCAATCTCAAGCATGCTTAACCATGGAGTTTTCCCCAAGGTTAAATCCATTTAGCTTGCAACTCCATTTGCAAAACCTTCATGAAGTGTTGTGCCTTATGAGCCATTCAGTATAGAGCCCCTTTAGCTCATCAATTGAAAAGTAGGAGGTTTTTCCATAGTGTGTTAAAATTTGATAGTGCTATCAGGATTCAACTATGCAGTTTTACGAGTCAAACTCATCAATCCATGTTTCATGAGTAATGGTTCACAAGAACCCATCTCTCATGATAGTGAATGATCCACTTAGCACTCATTGCATCTAGTTGATGCTCACAGAGGTGAAGCACTGGGCCTTCTCGAGAGGTCACCCATCCTGGAAAACAAAGACATTTAAATGGAAGAGTGTGAAGATATTTTTATAAAAAAATTCTCCTTTTTTTAATTTTTCCATATGCATAAAATAATGACAATATGCTTGATAAGAACTTATGTTTAGTAAAAAATATAAAAAACTATCATAATTAAATAATTTATGTTAGAAATGATATCTAGTGTATGCATATTTTCATTATTTTTTTATATTTTATTTATTAGTAAATTTTTAATTCACATTAGTTATAATTGTAGTATATATCAATTTGTAAACTAAAACAAAGACATCTATATAGAAGAGTGTGAAGATATTTTTATAATAAAAAAAATCTCCTTGTTTTAATTTTTCCATATGCATAAAATAATAACAATATGTTTGATAAGAACTTATGTTCAGTAAAAAAATATTAAAAAACTATCATAATTAAATAATTTATGTTATAAATGATACATTTTAAAAAAACTTGCTTTGATGTATGTAATGCTATAAAATTTGATGTCATGGTGTCTTTATTTGATGATCCAACTTGTGCTTGGAAATAAAAAAATATTTTAAAGCTTTGTGAATAATAATGGGATGGCATCAAAGGGTTCATCATTCAAAGGTCCCAACTTTCATTTGAAGGTACCTTCAAGAGTCTTTTTCATATTACATTTTGAACATTAAAATTTAAAAATTAAAAGAAAGCTCTCGATCAAGAATCATGATGACATCACATTTGAATATTGAAGCTCCTTCATTTAAACTTACATGTTTATTCAAAATATATTTTGTAATTTTTGGAATTGAGGGCTCACTTTTTGTCTTGTCCTGCAAAGGGACATACTATTGCAGTATCACACTAATAAAAAAGGATAACATTTCATGAATTTTATATGTCAATCAAGTGTAAAATTTCCATCAAAATGTACTTGACTAAGGAAAAAATATTAGATTGGTTTGAGGGTTTGGTTCGTTATAATTTATATAGCCTAATATAATATTATTCTTATGTTAATAAGGTGATGTAAAATGGAAGTGATCCTCCTAGTGGTTGATTGATCATAGATGCATATATTTATTTGTTGACTACTATTTTCTCAAATACAAAAAAAATCTCTAAAACTTTAAAAAATTATTTCTCTTTCAAATCAAAATACATGGAAAAAATTGATAATAGATATAGTTAAGTATACTATGACTCTTATGTAGATAAGTTTTTCTGACAATGGAAGTGGTCATCCTAGTCAAATAATGGTTGATAGATTGTAGATAAATGTAGCTATCTATAAGATATTTTTTTCAAATTAGTAAGATTTCTTCAAAATTCTAGAACTTTTTTTCAAACTAAAATGAAATTTCTGTAGACTTCTAGAAGAAGTATTTAGAAATTAGATAGTATAAAAATTGTAATAAATCACAAAATCCAATAACCATAATTTTTATCTTGATAAATCACTCTCACAATGAAAATAATCTTTTTAATCACAACGGTTAAGTAATTGAAAAAATATGTTTGTTAATTAAACACTATTTTCTAAAAGAAAAAATCTTCGGACTTCTGAAAAGTACCTTTCACTTAGAATCAAATAAAAAATTCTCATAGGACAAAAAGAAAATATGATAGGATAAAGGAAAACACCTGCATATATATCTAATGAACATAAAAGCAGCTACTGTAACAAATAATCTTGACATTAAGTAATTTTAGTGTATTCGTAATTCCGAAATAGTGTTAAAATGAATATAACGCGATGAAAGCGATTTGACATCGGAAGCTGGTGAAAGTCTGTAAGACACGCGTTCATGCCAGTCGCAGGACACGCGTTCTTATTATATTGCTGGTTCAAGTCTACAACTAACCATAGTTTCCTATATAATCGAGCAATACCAACGCTAAGATCCAAATGAATACCCAGATCCGAATATGGATATTTCGATGTTTGTTTCATTTTCCTCCTTATTCTCAGTTTTACTAACACTGGCAGTCCTAGTGGTGGTGGCTTGTCTTTATTTATTGAATGGAAGAAAGAGAGAGCTGCCGCCAGGGCCGCGAGGGCTTCCTATTTTGGGTAGCCTGTTGGACCTCAGTTCGAATCCCCACCAGTCTCTTTACGCTCTCTCCAAGCGCCATGGCGGCCTCATGTATCTCAAATTAGGCACCACTCCAGCACTTATAGCTTCCTCTCAGGAAGCCGCAACTGCCATTCTGAAGACATTTGATTCCGATTTCTGTAACAGACCGGAAAACATGGGAGCGGCTGCAGATATTTTCTTGTACGGTAGGAGCGATATCACCATGTCTTCCCAGTGGCCTATGCTGCGAAAACTCTGTATTTTCCACCTCTTCACCCCCCAAATTCTGCACAAGTGGCAGCAGTTCCGTGAAGAGGAGATGGTGCTGCTGCTCGCCTCGATCTTTAAACACCGAGCTACTGCTGTAAATGTGGGAGATTTTGTTAATGTCTTTACTTGTAATGTTATTGGACAGATGACGCTTAGGATGAGACTCTTCGACGAGAACACCGCAGAGGCCCAACATTTCAGACAATTAATGGAGGATTTCTTAACAGAGTGTGCTCGTTTTAGGATTGGGGATCACATTAAATTCTTAGATTTCATTGGTCTGGGTGGTTCTCTTGATAAAATCAAGAACTTGCGGAAGCGCATTGATGAGTTTCTGGTGAGGATGATGGAAGAACAGAAGCGTAAGCTTCTGTCCAGAGAGGACAATGACAACAAGGACTTTTTACAAATTCTCTATGAACTCAAATCAAATTCTGTCGAAGAGGGAGCACAACTTTCCGAGTCTAATATCAAAGGAATTTTACTAGTATGCACAGCAACCCATTAATTTACTAGTACGCATAGTAACCCATTAATTTACAGTATTGACAGTCTTTTGTAAAACTATGTATGTACTGGCTTTAATTTTTTCTTTCAGAATAGTATCGTGATCTTTTTTCTCAGAATCTGTTCAGCATTGTTAATTTCTAAGATTGTACATGTTAAGAACTTTATTAATTTTGATTATTTATGCAGAACATGATTGCAGCAGGAACAGACACTGCTACCCGCACAGTGGAGTGGGCGATGTCCGAGCTGATCCGCCATCCTCATCACATGAAGAAAATGAGAGACGAATTGGATGCATGTGTGGGAATGGAAGAGAGAGTAACAGAATCTCATCTTCCTCATCTAAAATATTTAGAAGCTGTTGTGACAGAAACTCTTCGACTGCATCCTCCAACGCCGCTTATGCTTCCTCACGCATCTCCGAAATCTTCAACCAAAATAATGGGGTATTTCATTCCCCCCAACGCACATGTAATGGTGAATGTGTGGGCCGTGGTCAGAGATCCAAACGTGTGGGAGAAGCCATTAGAATTTGATCCAGATCGCTTCGTCGACAATCCTGTTAATCTTGATGGAAGAGACTTTCGAATAATACCGTTCGGCGCAGGGCGAAGAATGTGCCCGGGCTATAAGCTGGGGCTTCGGATGGTTCATTTTGCACTTGCAAGCTTTGTTCATGCATTTCATTGGTCGCTTCCATCTGGCCAACAACCCCAAGAATTGGACATGTCAGAGGAATATAAAGTCTCCATTCACAGGAAAGTTCCTCTCGACCTGTTCGCCACTCCTCGTTTGTCTACTTACCTTTATAACCCTTAAGCAGATATTAATCGACATATAAACAGTTTTTTAAGGGACATAATATTTCACCCGTCCTATGGGCCCACCTCTATGATAGACTCAATATTTAGACTATTTTAATTTTAGTTATTGATTGTACCTGATGATACCATTGATGACCGGATGGAAAGACATTTGATTTTATATGACACGCTTAATTAGTTGATTATGATGTTTGATTTAACTTGATTTAATTGCAAGTTAGTTCATTGATGATAGTAAATTTGATTTTTTTAAAGTTAATGATGAATGAATAAAATGTGATGTGTGAATGAATCATAATGCAAATTTGATGAACATGAATCTAAGGTTTATGAAAAGAAAAGTTAGGTGGTTAATTGATTTTGAAGTTATTTAATAAAATATCTTTGACATTTGAATTATGAAACTTGTGTGAATGTAAATGTTTGATTCAATTGTTTTGGCTATACATATATATATCATAATTGGATGGATTAATGTGTGTATTGAGTGTGGAGGTATATCTTTCCATGGCCAATGGAATTAGAGGTATACATGGGAACCCTATGTGAACTATCTAGTGAAACCAAACTATAGTCTATTTGAGGGATTGTAGTTTCGTAATGTAATGTGTCTTTTTGCTTGTAATGTGAGTTTGAGAATGTTATTAAATTATTTGTTTTGTCAGTCTAATTATGATGTAAGTTGGCAATTTAAGTGGATAAACTCAAATTAGGTCTTTTTGATATTTTTGGAGGGTTGAAAAGTGGTATTCTTTATGTATTTTTATAGATTTTAGGTCTCTAGGGTAGGTACCTATGAGTAAGTACCTTTTGAGCCAAATTTTTTGGGTCAATCCCTAGGTATGACACTTTTTTGAATCCATAAAGATTTTTGACAATATTAAGGTCTAGGGAAGTGGGATGGGGACTTTTATTTTTCTATTCCCACTTGTCCAAGATCAATTATGAGCCTTCATAAGCTCACAAGGTGCTCACACATGTGTAAGCCACCTTTTCATGACTTGTGGGATAAAGTGTACAAGTACACTCCCCACCTACCAAGGTCTCATACATGTATGAGCACATATGGGAGAGTTGGCTGTGAAGAGTGAATGAGAGGGTGGAAAGTGTCACCTCTCCTTTCAAGGAATCCAAAATTTGAATTCTTATTAAGTATACATAAAATATGAAATTGGGGGTTCTTTTGGTGATCTTGATTTTGACTTGTTTTTGGGAGATAAAGAGTTGAAAGGAGTTGGAGGGATTTTCTTTCAACATCAATACTTTGAAATCTTACTCATTGAGGTTGGCTTCAATTCCTTCTCTATTTTGAGTATTGGTTTGTTTTAATGTTTTTGTTAGCCTTCTTGAATGCCTTGTTCATTATGTTTTGAGTGTTGTATTTTCTGGGATGGATGTATTCAATCAAATCCCATTTAAGGAGAGAGAAATACATGTGGGGGATTGAGAGAGGAGGCACCTTCTTAGGGGTATTCTCACTACTTAAAAATGGAAAGGGTATGAATGCCCACTGTGATATTTGGATTTTAAATGGTTGTTATAGTGATATCATAGATTCAAACATATAAAAAGAATGGAAATGGCATTTACTATTTTATGTTTCAATATATATATATACACCATTTGATCAAGTGCTCATAGTCTCTCCCTAAAAGAATTCATGAGTGGATTCTTATGTTTTTGTAAACCTTGGGATGGATATTTTTGTTATACATGTGTATTCTTTGTCTATTCTTGTTGGAAAATTAGTATGTGTGTGTGTGTGTCCAATTCCTATGGATTCTTCCTAACTTGGGGGTGGTTGGTTTTCCAATCAAAGGTTGTGTGGTCCACACCATATTGACCTTGAAAGAAAATTATATCATGTGTAAACGTTCAGGTTTGATATGAGCTAGTTGGATTGAAGTATTTGTGTTCTCTTTGTCAAAGAAAAGAAAGGAGTTTAATGTGGTCATTTCAAGTGAAATCTTCCCTATGGGCTAAATGTAAAAGTCTTGAAAATTTTATTGTAAGGGTTTATGTGAAAATATTGTAGGAGAGTAATTGAAAATAATTTTTTTATTTTTTTATCCATATGACTATTGTTAAGAAGTTCTTTGTAATAATAATAAAAAATATATATTTAGTTTTGTCTAGAAATAAACTATGGTTGCAAGTTTGGGCAAACTTGTTCTTAATTTTTATTTTGAGACACCATGTCATCATATGAATATCTTGTTGACAAGGAAAATTTCTATCTTATAGAAAAAAATGACTGTCATGTAATGAAATCTGGATAAGTTTTGTACCATGGCTATGAAGGGAGTGTATACCTGTAGTATAGAAAAGTGTATCTCTTTACATTTTAAATTTTTTTTGGGCCCTCCTTGCTAAAATTGGGCTTCTTTATTCCTTAATTGGCCTTATTTTGCATCCACAATCCTTAATTAATGCATCTTTCCAAGGATAATCCTGACATATATCAAATGACTAATCAAAAATTAAGTGATCTTATGAGCATTCAAGTGAGAGCATTATAAAGCATTCAAGATTGATTATCAAGTAGTTTGGACCTACATTCAAGAAACAAGTATCATGTCAAAGTCATCATGCACCATGTTTTTTTTTAGATAACATTTGTGATGTAGGGTTTTATGATTCAAGCAAGAATCAAGTCAAGATCTGTATCATTCAAGCAAGAGTCAAGATCTACATTCATGCTAGCCATTACTTACAAGATTGCATTCTTTTGTTCAAGGGTTCGGTGAGTTGTAACATTGTATATTTTTTCTTTCATCATTCCTTCATTCTATTTGATTTCATTTCAAGGTTTGATTACCAAAACAAGGTTTGACCAAGGTAAACCCCTATCCTCTGACAAAAAAATATTTTTCCCTCTCTTTGATGCATGATTTGCAGATTTCGGTTGAAGATTAATTGAGGATAAATATTGGAGAAAAGTTATCAAGTTGTCACCTTGCTTGCAAGATCATTGAAAGTCACTTGTAGGCTATAATTCAAAGTTTCAAACTCAAAGATTTGGTAGGAGAGAAGCTACAGGAGAACATAAAAGGATATCAGAGTTTTAGATAAACCCTAATACTGGGATTAGAAATCACCACTTGTGGCATATAAGTCCTAGTATATGTAATTTTAGATATTTCCAGTAGATCTTGAGTTGCCAATTCCACATTCTAGTTTTAGCACAAAACCCTAATCTGGGACTAAATCGCCCCTATTGGAATATGAGTCCCAATGTGCATAAAAAGCAATATTTTCAATATTTTATACCCTCATTCAAGCCTCCTTAGTTTTTTAGGTGCACCTCGGTACACTTTGTCAGTTTAATATTTTGATTTGAGTTCATTTCTAGGTGATTTACTTAAGTCTTGTGTATCATTTATATTTCTTATCTTTCCAAGCCCTTGCTTGGTGGTGAATCCCTCTTTAGTCTTTAATCACACCCTAGGAAACCTTATTGCATATCTATTTTCCTTATTTTATCCTTGGATTGAGATTTATAGGGTTTCCTTGAGTGAAACTTGTAGGAAATTGGTTGTTGTATCTCCTAGATCAAAACATACATACAACTACTATTTTCTAGGTTTCATTTTGGTGAGCCTAGCCTTTAGAATTTTTGATTTGGAATGCATCATAGTCCTAGATCTAGCTTACATTAACTTTACATTAGGTCTTCCATTAGTTAATTTTCATCCAGGGTTTCTAAATCTTGCATTAGTGAAAGTGCATATAGGTTGTATTTTTGTCTCTTGCGTCATTGAATTTCACTTAAAATTTATGATTGCATTTAGTATAAATGATATTCAAACCAAAAAATCTAGTTCATTAACTCAAAATTTTCTAAAAATTGTCCAAAAATTGTAATATGGGACTCATACACCCCTCTAGGTAATTTAGTCTTAGTATAGGCGGTTTTGCTTGATTTATGGATATTTTGTGTTGACTATTTATTAGCATTTGAATCCTTGAAAAGCTCTCATTGGGACTCATACACCCTTCTGGGAAATCTAGTCCTATGTCAGACCTTAAACTACATTTTACAACATTGAAAAATTCATTTATGTGTTTTATTTTGTTGTTGTTAGATTTATGTTCCAGTTTACCAAATTTATGTTTCATTCATTTTATTTCATCTATCTTAATTTCATTTGAATTAGAAATAAAGAGTATCATTTATCTTATGTTCATTGTATTTATATTTCTTTCATTGATTTTCCCTTGCATGAGCTTTACAACTTGGTGTCATATTGCTAATAATATAGTAAGATGAAGTTTGAGACTCATTTCATCCTGTGATAGCACAATAATCATGGATCTTGGGTTATCTAGCTCTTTCACTACTTGTGTTGACACTAGTTCACTAGGTATGGACCATACCCTTAACGAATATTTTCCTTTGAGTAGTGTGACAAGTGTTAAAACAATGATTGTTAGTATTCCGCAAGAAAACATAATTCAAATTCATGAAGACTTATAAAACCTACAACATCAAGTGAGTATTGAAAACATTTGTGATTAGGGAAAAAATAGGGTTCCCAAAATGAATTGGTCAAAATGATAAACCACTATAATTTTCCACCTAATATTGTGTGATTTTTGTATGTGATAAGATGGAAATAATAATAAAAAACTAACCCTAACTATTATAGCATCTATGAGGGGATATTTAGAGCTTAAAATGATGTGTATCTTGCTGCAAGAAGCATGTTTCTAGGGCATAAAGGACTCATTCACCTTTAGTGGTGAATGGGTCCCTATTATAATTTTTGAAACTGAGATTTGGGTTATTTTCCTTGATGTCTCCACTCTCATATTCCCAATTGTAAGCTCCCAAAAACTTGTAAAAAAATTTGTAGCTTCAATTCTTTGTTCTTGCTCTATGGAGGTCAACTTTGCAGCTTGACAACTTTAACAATTTGGCTCTAAACTTCTTCCCCACTTGATCTTCAACTTGTAAATATACAAACACACACTCAAGGGAAGAAAAACTTGATGATTGTTAGTGAATAGGGTTTTTCCCAAGTCTAAACCTTTGTAGGTAATTAAACCAAATGATGAAATAATGAAATTGAAGCATGAACATGAAATGATGCAATGTTGATACCATGGAAGTTGTCTTGGAAGAAAAATCTGTAATCTAACATGAAGTGGCCATGAAGAATGTATATCTTGATCCTTGATTAAGATGTGAAAAATGCTAGCAAGTATATCTTCAATGCTACATCCACTATCTTAGCTCAACATCATGTAGGAATGCAGTAAACCCTTGACATGATGAAATGATCTTGAATTACTACAATAAAACCTTGATAATTTCCCTTTAAATTCCTTTGAAATTCTCTATAATGCTATTTTGAATGTACTCTTATGATAAATTGAACTTTCTAGGAGAAACACTATGAATTAACACCTTATTTATACTAAATCAAGAGATTAACCCTGAAATTCAAATAATTCAAGAAGACACCAGATCTAGAAATGAATGTTATTAAAATCTTGCTAGAATAAAATTCAAAAAGGGGGTCATCATTAAGGGAGGACCCATTCGCCACCTAGGGTGAATGGGTTCTAACAGAAGTTTCCAGGACCTTGCCTTCAACGAGTGAAAGAACATGAAAAACCCATGTGAAATATACAAAGAAAGGGGGGTCCTATATAGGGAGGACCCATTTACTACCTAGGGAAAATGGGTCCTAGCACTATTTTCTAGGACATCAAAATTTCCCAATTAATTGTTTTATAATTTGAATTATGGGTTTTAGGATAGATCTTTGGAAGGTGTCACAAATAAGGCTTAAATTTGAATTAAAGGGGCTAATTAACTCTAATTAACCATCCTCAATCATTTTTACCATAAAATAAGGGTTTCCTTCCCTCACTATTTGTATTGCTCCTTGAGTAATAGCTTGGAAGACCATATAAAGAATCCTAGGAAGTATCTAGTCATGCATATTGGACTCATCCGACTTATTTATGACCATTTTAAAAATATTCCAGCTTTGTCTAACCCTGTCATGGCTTCGACCTCTGAAGACTATGATACTGAGAATAGCATGTCGGAGGAAAAAGATAACTTGGACCCTAATTGGATTAAGGAAAACCCTCCCTCCCCCAAAAAGTTGGGTAAGGAAACCCATCTAAGCAAGCCCTTGTTTAAAAAAGATAGCTCTGTAAAAACCCATGTTGTCTTTGATCAGAAAGAGAGACTTAAGATTAAGGACCCCCCTACTAAAAATATGGCTTCTTACTCTGAGGACTCCCTTGAGGATAAAATTGAAACCCCTAAAGCTAGTGAGGATTCCTACACCTCTTACCCTGCTATGGATAAAGAAGACAAACCTAGATTTCCTAGAAACCTTAACCCCAAAGACCAATTCTTTACGTTTGACCAAGAGTTTCCTGATGATATTCTAGACATTGCTAGAAATGGGGCTTTTGATTATTTTAGGATTATGAAATGGTTCTTTCACGAGATAAAGGACCTTATCTTAAAGAACAGGGCTCTTACTATTAAAGTGGAAGAATTGCAAGCTAAAGTTGCTACCCACAAGTCTGCTGAGGCTATGTGTATCAAGGATAACATGAGGGAGATGGTTGAACACCTTCAAAAAAATATTGAGCTCATTGACAAGATGAAGAAGGATAATGAGTTTAAGATTAAGTTCCTGGAGGGAGAAATTAGTAAAATCAGGGACACCATTAAAACTATCCTAGAGTAGAATCACAAAATTTCTAATCACAATGCAACTTTTATGATCACTATGGTTGAGAAAATGGATAACTTCTGACAGGGCTCTTTGGTGGTGGATTTGGATGCGAACAAGGAGAAAAATAGGATTGATGATGTTGGCATCTTGAAGAGGACGAGAGCTCACCTGAAGACAAATGTTGTTTCTATGCCCTAGGAGATTCAAGATCTCAGAAAGAGCACCCAAGATATGTGCAACCTTGAAGCTGAGGTTGCTGATACTTTAAAGTTCTTAGGATAGTTTTGGTTGTGCGCTGGTTTTTGTGCTGGCCTTTGCTGGCTTCGGGCTTGTGGTTGTGGTCTCTTCTAGTCTTTTCTATTCTATAGCCATCCTATTTTTTTGGGTATTGTAATTCTTTATCTTTATTTAACTTGTAAACTTTGTGGTTTCGGGTCCTTGTAAAACCCATTTTTTCCTTTATCAAAAACTCTAATTAACAATAATTATTTAAGAGGACCCTAGATAAGTGACAAAGTGCGTTACAACACTTTACAACACTATAAAAATGGTACAAATTAAGTATACTTTATTAAAAAGGGTCCCAAGATCAATGTGAATATGTTACAACACATTACAACATTAAACCTAGGTAAAATTCAATGTCAATTATTCCCAAATCAAGTAAGGAGAATGTATACCTTTTATGTTACTATATTTTCCCCCCACTTTAGTGAGAGGATGACCCTACATCAAACCCGCACTAAAGTAGACATTCGAGACACTTAACAAAGATACATAATCATACAATATCAAAGGCCAAGAAAAATAACTAAAACAAAGGATCAAGCACAACCATTTCAATGTGATGTTGAATGGGGCTGTTTATTCATAACATGTGCTACTCACTTTGGGGTAGTGGAATCTTAGTCTATCCACTAGGTGAGTTATCCCAAAATATGTATTGCTCACTCTGGGGTAGTGGAACCTCAATTTGTGCACTAGGTGAGTTATCCCAACAAGGTGGCAAATGAGAGAATCATATTAGCCTACCATACCATATCGAAGATATCCTCTTGACAAAGATACATAATCATACACTATCAAAGGCCAAGAAAAATAACTAAAACAAAGGATCAAGCACAACCATTTCAATGCGATGTTGAATGGGGCTGTTTATTCATAACATGTACTACTCACTTTGGGGTAGTGGAATCTCAGTCTATCCACTAGGTGAGTTATCCCAAAATATGTATTTCTCACTCTGGGGTAGTGGAACCTCAATTTGTGCACTAGGTGAGTTATCCCAACAAGGTGGCAAATGAGAGAATCATATTAGCCTACCATACCATATCGAAGATATCCTCTTGACAACTTCGATAAGGCACAACAATGTAATGCTTTTGTAAATGATTTTGTAATGTCATATTTGTAAAAATATTATTAAAGGGTATTTTACTTTGTTCATGTAAGGTCTTCTTCTTAGGGAGAATTGTGCCTAATCTCTCCAAGAGAGGAGAAGTCAAGGATATCAGATCGTCACTCATGGGATGCCTCATTCGTATCATGCCACAAAGGGAGATCATACACTCTTGGAGGATATTAAACCTAATGAAACCACCAAGAAAAGGACATTTCACAAGAAGAAAGAAAATCATTCCATGAAATATGCTGAAATATTTCATCGATGTATGCCCCCTCTTTAAAGCAGTCACTGCACCATTACTGTGAGAAATTGCTTTAAAGTAGCCAATGTTTTGTCCCAAGACATGAAAGCTTTCCTTAGAAAACACTATACCAAGTCATATGTTTCCGAAATAAGCTGCATCATGGAGTAGGAAGGAAGGGGTTCCCCAAAAAATAAATAAGGTATCTATGGATTTAGGGTTAGTATGTCTTTGCTTCACTATTGTCATAGAGCATGGAACTATCATCATTCCCCAAATACTCATAGAAATAGAAGAGTGACACAAAGAGAGCGAAAAAAATAAAATCGTTTCAAGTCAACATGGGAGAGATGTAAACGTCTCGACACCTTGCATCATCTCCAAAAGGAAAAAACAAAACAAAATAAAAGGAAATCTTTTGGGTTAACATGGAAGAGACACAAATGTCTCGACGCCTTGCGTCATACCAAACAGGAAAACATAAGACAAATAAAAAAAATTATGCTTATGACATATAGAGGAATGAAGATACATATAGATGAATGCACAAAAAGAGAGAGATACATCAAACAAAACAACATGTGGGGTCACATTATGCACATGCAATCACATAAAAACATGAAAATGCAAAAGACTAGTTAGGAACATGCAAGTCAACCTAAATCAAGTCGTCCACATCCCAATCTCAATCAGTATAAATAGGAGGACAACTAGATAAAGGGACAAGAGAAAGTACCGAACTAGGGGAAGCACCAAGTTCAACACTCTTTTTAGGAGATTTATCATTTTAGCTCATAGAAGAAGAAAACAATATATTCAGTTCTTCATGCACTTCTTCATCAAGCTTTGAAAGGTCAATGTCATCATCTAGATTTATCACAATAGGAGGTTGAATGAAAATTTCCATGGAATGTTCTTGTTTATGTTGCAATGAGGGTATAAAATCATCATGCATTGCTTCAGGTAGGTTCAAATTTTGATTCTCTATGTTTTTCTTATCTTCTTGAGTTTGTAATCTATAAGCAATAGCACGTCATCTATGCCTACACTCTTGAGCACATTAATTCTATTTTAATCTATTGTCAATTTGTGTTTCTATAAGAGTGGTTTTTTTAATCATAGGTGGGTAAAAGTACAAAGTTGTGTCACACTTTTATAAAGGAAATGGCCAACACTGATCCAAATTTTAAACTTGGATCACTAAAAGGTGTTATATATGTTTTGAATTTTGAAAATATCTAAACTAATAAAATATTTATTTTTTTGTATATTTTATGTTTGTATTTTTTTTTTTAAAATAAAATATTATTTGAATATAGTATTTTATAAATTAACTCTATAATTTAGATGTTGATGAAATGTTGAAAAATAAAGTTACATGAGACGCCAATCTTTATATGGTAAATTTTGTTTTTCCTTCAATTCTTTTTTGCGTATTTATAACTTCAAACTTTACGGCATGGATATATTTTTTTCCAATTTTGACATATATATATTTTTAAATAAATATTAAAATGTGTGCATATTAAAACTTAGTTGTTTCTAGTTGATGTCAACTTTCATATTAATTATTTATGTAAAATATAAAAAAATATACCATCTTGATATAGATTCTTATATCTAGGGCATCATATTTTTCTAAAAAAAATTAAATAAGATTTACTATTTTTCCTTGACATGGTAATGAACCTAACGTTTTGTGCTGATAACCTAAATTTAGTAAAACTAAAAAGGAAAATATAAATAATACTTAAACTATTAAAATACATACATTTAAAAACTAAACTTATGGATCTACAATTTAAGGATATTTTTATATTTTAAAAAAAGTACTTTTTACACGAACGTAGAAGTTGAAACATCAAGTTTTTCAAATAATTTTTTTTTGTTGGTAAATTAGACTCAAAGTGGTGCTAAATATCCATTTATCCTAAAAATTTAGTTGCAAAAGTTGTGGACATATGTAACTTAGCTAGAACGAATCTTACAAGATCATATGTTTTACCAAAATTAATTTCTAGTTAAAATTACTTAAATTCAACTGTGCTTCAATAAGTTGGCTAAATGCGTGACATAGCTTTGCGCCAATACCCAAGTTCCTTCTCTTCCTTGGGAGGAATAGAAGAAATAAAAGTAGGTTGTTTAATCTCTTTCTCTTCAACTTTGTAATTTTTTTTGACTCTAGGAGGGACAACGGGGTTGTTTGTGTTATCTTATGGTCCTTTGTAGGAAATCGTAGGAGGTTTTTCTATAGGTTGTTCTCATATGTTCGAAAGGGCTTTCAGTTTGATCATTATTTCATCAAGGATAGGTGTTTAAATTATTATAGGTTGAGGCATGTTTCAAAGGGATAATTCTATTATTTTTTGTAATAACCCATTCAAAATTATTACTTAATTCATATTATTGTAAATGACACATGAATATACTCCAAATTAAAAAGACAACTAGTGGCTAGAGCCAATTATAGCTACACGTGTCCATTTAAAATGAGTCAAAGATTCTTATATTCACTTCAAAAGTCAAATTACAATATATTAGGTTTGACTTGGTTCCTAAGGCTACAAAGTCATTACATTGTACACATTACATAAGTACAAGAATGAATTACATCAAGTTACATCTTAGATTCTAATAGTCTTGTGAACAACTAAGTTTCCTCTTGGACGTTCGCCTCCCCTAGTGGATGAGAACATGGTTGAAGTGCTTTACTCCCCAACTATGAAGCTTACGCTTTCTTGCTATTCTTTTGACTTGAAGAATGCTCGACCCTGCATGGAAAGTTTAGCAAGAGAACAATCTACAAAGTGGAATCTGGTGCATGCCCAAAAATCAACATGTAATTTCTATCTACAAGTTAGAAAAGAAAGTGCAAGATCTATGCTAGGAATGACAAAGAGTGAAATCACATAGTTCATTCATACATACATAATGAACTATATTACTTGGCCAAACATAATAAATGTGTTGCAACAATATCAATCAATAGGTTCTAGTAAAGAAAATCTACTCTTTGAACTCCATTTCGGCACCCATCCCAGAAGGTAGCTTTCTACAATACATCTCATCACAAATATCTACACTCTAGAAGCATCTACACTTAGGTTCTCTAGTAAAATAAGGTATCATTGTTCTATTCAAGTATTTAAAATATTCTTTCACAAATGTCTTCAAAAGAAGAAAGAAAATACCAATTTATACTTTAAACAAAAATCAAATTTATGATTCATAGAGTAATCCGTCATATCATTCTTATCACTATTGTCTTCTTATCATCTTTAGCATTTTCCCCTTTAAAATGTACTAAAAAAAAAGAAGGTATGTCACAAGTATGTGTATGTACATAGACAAAGTCTATGTGCATACACATATTTGTGCCTACTTATGTTTAAAATCTATGCATACATTCTAAAATAATTATAAAATTCAGAATTGCAATCTTAAAATAGTATCCCCTTGACATTTCTTATCAAAAATAAATAATCTAAACAAGTCTATGCTAATAGTTTCACACATATTGTTATTGCATTCTTAGAACTGTGATACTCTAACATTGATGTTTACATAAGAACATTCATTGTTTAAACATAACAAGTACTGTTTCCTACTAAATAGTTATAAAACAAGTTTTTTTCATATGAACATTCATTGATTAACATAACAAGTATTGTTTCCTACTAAATAGTTATAAATCAAGCTGTTCACATATGAACATTCACTGTTTAACAGAACAAGTATTGTTTCCTACTAAATAGTTATAAATCAAGTTGTTTGCATATGAACATTCACTGTTTACAACTATTCAAAGTTGTTCCAACAAAACAATTTTATGTTTAAGGTTGTTTTAGCTACAAAGATAACTTTATTCAAACAAACAATGTCGTTTATAAAAGATTATTCACTGTTTACATCATATTAATACTATTTCAAACTAAACAGTTACATTAAATGACATAAAATGTCATTTTTCCAACAAAATATACACTATTTGCAATTTCTTATTGCTATTCCAAGTTGTTCAGATGATAAATGGAAATATTACATTTAATTGTTCACTATTTTAAAAACAGAGCGAGTTGTTCTCCTATGAACTAAAGATTAACAATGTTGTTTTGCCAGTAACAATATTATCTATAGCTTCCCTTTTCTAATTTTTTAAGCAAGCCAAGAGATTTCTCTAACAATCATATAGCTTTGTTTATACATAAAACATGATATCTAATATTTAGATTTTGAATAGATTTCATCCCTAAGAATCATTGTGCATATTAATAATGTAAAGAATCTAAGTTGTTTATGCTTGTCGAGGTAAAACTTAGACAAGTATTTAGTCATTAAAAAGTCATGGAAGCCTTGAGTTCTAGTAGAACTCATGCCTTTCAAGTTTATACTTGCATTCAAAAATCACTCTAATGAACCATTTATATTGGTCTGGTGTTGTAAGAGTGGGGGACCAACCACACCAAGACTCAAGGTCATAGAGAGTTGAGAGCAGAGGGCTGCCCTAACTTACCTCACTCTAATAGATGTTCTGGGATGAGGATCAAGAATGAAGAGCACTCTCAAGTGTTTCTATCACTCTATAGACCCAAAAATTTGGTTAGGGTTAGATGAGCTAGTTTTTGGAGTCAATACCGTACCTTAGATAGGTCTTTGTCTACGGAAAATAATGTGGGTCTAGGACGACAGTGTGATGTAGTGGTGTCTCTCTAGTGTGCTAGCATCCGTACAATGGGAAAATAGAAGTACAACAAGTAATGCGAGAAAAATAAATAACAGCCTAGCTAATCAATTTTAATGAAAATAGTAGAATAATAAAGTATGAAAAGTAAAGGAAGAAATGATAAAGCAAGTAGATATAAACTAGGGTGATGAATATTAAATCATTGAAATGCCAGTTTGATAGCTAGTTCCATGCACATGTTCACTTACACACAAGTAGGAGGGGAAAATTGTTGGAGTTGTATAGGGGTTTGCCTCAGTCAAACCCTTGCTTAGTTTTTACACCTCCATGGATAGCCAAAAGAGAAATGGGGTAGAAAGTACAATAAAGGAAATGGAAGAGAAAGAGATTTTGTTGAACACTACAAAACAATACTATGCTACTCTATTAAACCAAAAAAGGGAGAGTGGAGCATTACCACCTCCATCCAAATTCTCTCAAGGCCAATGAAGGGATAATACAAGCAATGAAGTTGGAAAAGTTACCATAACCGTAATGGTGATGAAGGGAGGTCTCGCAAGACTCCAAGCTTGCAACTTCTATTGTATCCTCAGATGTAAAAAATTGAAGTTAATGGATTATCAAGCTGCTACAATGCTCAATGGAGCTGTCAAAATGCTAGTAGAATACTTCAAAAGTATGCTCAAGAGATCACAAAAGTGTGTGGAAAATGAAGTGAAATTTCTAGAGAGTGTGGGGAAGATGAGGTGATAGTGAATAGAATGGATTTGAAGGCCAAAAGGTGTCATTTTAGGTCAGTTGGTTGCACAGAGGCATTAAAATTCGACCCTAATCAATTGTGTAACGTCCCTGTGGACTTTAGATGCATGAATTTGTTAGGGATGGTAGCACTTTGTGCAGACATTTGTACACTGTGCTCACATCCCCGACAAAAATTCCCTCTGCGATGTAGAAAACACGTGCCATGTGGACGGAAGATAGATGTGTGATGTGTAATTGCACCTTCGGATTTGATTTTCAAAGGTGAGGTTATGCAAAACGGGAATTTACACAAGGGGTACAAACTCACTCCTATACATTTTTCCGCCACTTTAGTGAGCACGAGTATCGATGAATTTTCTGTAAAGTAGATTGAAGAGTTAGAGATGTTTACCTAAGCCATTGAGGAAGTAGAATGCAATCTGTCAAGTTCAAAAGAAAAAGGCCGACAAAGGACTCCACAGGTACTCTCTCTTGAGTAGGTTTGAAGAAAAGGACTTCATAGCCATGGAACTATGAAGTTGTACAAAGTACACTGAAGGCCCTCAGACAACCAATGGAAAAATATCATAGGATGTAATCACTTCACAAACCCATAGACCTACAATGAAGGCATTCCCCTAAGTACTCTCTCATGAAGGAAGCTTAGTCAAAAGGGGACTGCGTAGAGTCAGACTGGAAAGCAACTTCATAGGCACACCTGCAAAGCAATATGTTATTCCGCAGATAAAACATGTTAGAAAACAAAAAGCAACCATGTAGGCTAACAAGTAGATAGTCAACAAATTGAAAGTTTTTCAAAGGGCTCCATTGGGAACCCTTCAAAAGACGAGCAGTCCTTGCAAGGAACATATTGTTTTAAAGTGCAAGAATTCTTTCCATAGATCAATTCACCATTAAGGAATCCTTTCAAAAGATGTTCACATCATCAAGAAATTCAAAAGGAAGAAAATGTCCCCACACAAGGGGAAGATCGAGGCTTCTCCCTCTAGAAAAGTTGCTCCCTCCTTGGAGGAAATTTCTTCAAGTTCTTTCTTTGTGAATCCATGATGAAGGAAACACTCTTTGCTAGGGGTCCAAGTTGCGAATCCAATTTTTGGAAAAAAGTTGCAAGGATTTTTGAGAAAATATTCATTTGCTCTGAATGCATTTTCTAAAAATTGAAACATTATGAAAGTGATGTCGCACAAACGAGGGACAACTCAAGCAATGAAGAGAGAAAGATAACTAAGATTGCGAATAGAAACAACAATATCACAAACAAAGGGCACATGGGTGATCTGATATTTCAAGGTTAGAGTTGCTCATAAATATATATAGGTATAGTAATAGTATATAGATTAACTATCATCGACCCCCTAATTTATTAGAATATGTGAAAAATGCATGAGAAGACAAAGTAAAAATAAAAATTTGGGTCAAAATGGAAGGGAAGCCTAAATGCCCCCAATACTTTGCATCGTCGCTAATTTTTTGAATATCAAAACACATAACAGAGGAAGAATTATGCCAAAAATAGAGGAATTTTATGACACATAATCACTCCTATATCCAAGCACCTACAAGGGTGACAAGGGTCATCTAGGAACACATAACACAAGCATTGGGGAACACATCAAAACAATAACACACCTCATCTAAAGGTAAAGAAGAGGCACCTCCCCCTAACACTCATCGACCAAGAGATCATCTGATTCCCAATCCAGATCATTATATGGGGAAGGAGGATGAGCCTACAGTGGTGGAATATTAAGGGGAGGAGCTTCCAACTATCGCTTAATAAGGGCCAAGGAAGAAGGCCCTGCAAGGTCTTCGCTACTCAACTCTTGTAGAGAAATGGTCAATGATTTCATGAAAATCAGTGATAAGGTTGACACCTCATCCAAAGAGTTAAAAATGCACTTAACGAGAGTGTCATGTGTTACCTCAATGGGTGAGGAATGTGGTTCCTAAGATTCAATACTTGGCTCACTATGTGACTCAGGAGTAGTGACGAACTCAGGGAATGTCAAAACTAGCTCCATCACTAGAACGATGTAAGCTAGTGCAGGACCACCCTTTGGAGAAGGTGGGATCCTCTTACGCCCCCCATTGCTAGAAGGGCCAACCTCCACCTTCTACTTCATTAGAGGATGTGAAATCCCCATAGACAAGGTGAGAGGTGTGGAGGCAGAAGAGAGAACCACGACAGACACCACCGAGGTGTTCAACATGTCCACAGGTTTAGGGAATAGCAAGACATTTGGGAGGGACATCAAAAGAGGAAAATCGATTGAAGGAGAAATAAAAACCTACACTATTTTAGGGTTAGGGATGCTCACACTCACAATAGGAGCTAGAAGAATAACTTAGTTTGATTGAATAAAGGTAGAGGTAATGGGGGAGTAGGAGACAACAACAAGAGGCCCTAAAATAGGGGCAGTCATTTCCCCTTCCTTACTCTATAAAGCATCATGCTCAGCCGCCAGAGCCTTTTGCTGGCACTTGTGCTAAAAAAAAAGGTGGTTTTTGTGAATCTTAGAACTAGAGGCTGGGAGTTGAGAAGGGATAGAAGGGTTCTAATCAACCATAGGAGTTTCCATCACAACCATCTCTAGTAGAGGGACAAACTCAGATTGGATGGGAGTTGGAGGAAGAGGTTGAGAGACAACAGGAGGAGTCAACTCTAACAACTTTGTGGTAGGCCTCTTCCCATTCATTACTTTAGGAGTAGGAGTGGTAGGAGGGCACATAGGTCGACACATAGAGGATTCCCTATAGGGACCATTCCTTCTACCATATCAAATGGGCCTAGGCTCCGTGGGTAGAATAGGAAGTTTAAATGCATGTCGCTTGGGCTTTCACCAAGTGGGAACCATAGGGTTCTCCCACAAACATGGAGTAGAATTTGATGATACCATAGTAGGGTGAGAGGAAGTAGTAGGCTGTACAATAGAAGATGAAGAAGAATAACCTCAATAATGCTTGTATTCTTCCCTTCTTTGGGCCATGATGGCATCACTCTTAGCTTTTAAACATGCCCTATGCGAAACAACATAAGGAGAGGAAGGGTACCTCATTCTAGGTGTTAAGCACCCTTTATTGTACTTCTCATATGTCTAATACAAGAGGTTTGTTGGTATGTGAAGGATCATCATGGAAAAAACAAGCCCTTAAGTGGAAAAAAATTCAGAAAAACTAGAGTTAGGCAAATTGACGTAAAAATTTGAATATTTTTTCTATATTATTTCAAAAATATGTAATAATGGATTCTATAGCAAATTGAATGTAGTTTCTAAACTACTAGGTTTGTTTCAAACAAAACAAAATCTATTTGGTGAAAATTTGAAATTTCAATGTAGTGGTACTTCAATTTTAGGGAAAAAATAAGTAGGTGTCTGTCTGACCACCCTAACCACAATAAAATGATATTATTTTTTTATAATATTTTAGATATAAGTAGAGGACTCGTGCCCTGATGTGATGAATATTTTTTGTAATTTTTTTCCAAGTAAATAATTAATTATGAATTTTTTATTACAATTTTTTAAAAAATATAAAAACTCGTATGTCTGACCACCTTAACTTGGTCAAAACTTCATGAAATTCAATTTTTCTTTTTTTAATCCTATAGTATGTGAAACATAGAATGTGACACATGTTTTGGATTCAAAAAATGTGATACCATTTGAAAGCTATAGATGTTTTTCAATCAACTTATCAATCAGGACTTTAGTTGTAATTTGAATAGAAAATGAATAATAATTACTTATTAAATTCAAAATATTTAGCATAATTTATATCGGTGGAAAGCTGAGAATCTCCTTTAAAAATCCTTTTCATTTCATCAATTTTTGGTAAAAAAATAGTCGTCAGCCACATAACCATCATATTGCCACTTTTGGCCCATCATGATCCTGAACATACCCTTGTCCTAGGTGGAAGCAGACCAATGGATGCAGGCCAAAAGTGGTTTAGAGAGAATCTTCCATGCACAACCGGTGGTTCATAACTAGTGTCATGGATCGTGCACTAAACCCTCATGGATAATCTTTAGAAATTTGTGGACAATCAAGGGAATTGCATTCTTTGCTACTAACTAGGGGATACCCAACTTCACTCTAAAGAGTACAAAGCCTGAGATTATGTTAAAAACTAGGTTTACATACTTAGGTCCAAGAATGATTGATAAGGTGATGCTATTGAGGGGAGGTATAGAAAGACTATTATGTGCATAGATGATACTTTTAGGTGGGTTGTACCCATCGTTATGTGTGGAATTGATTAACATAATATCCTTAGTTATAATATTCACTTGACACGTCAGCTCAACAAGAACACCTACTATAGTGTTTTCATTGATCCAAACATGGATGTAAAGAGGAGATGGCTCTATATTAAAACTCATTAGTAGATCCTACAAGGTGAAAGTTATACCTAGACCACTACTTGTAGGCTACAAAGAGGGGATAGGAAGATGCAAGAAGGTTTCCATCATGTACACTAAACAATACCCTCACAAAACCCCCTGAAAGGCATGCAATTGGATAATGACCCAACTAAGGCTTCGTTCGCAATGCCTACAAAACCTCCCAACTATGCCTACTAGGTGTCACAGGTTGGGTTGTAAGGAAAAAAACTAACAACACCCGCACCTACAATGCTCCTAAGATATGAGGAAAGGACCTTTCAACACTACTAAATGAAACCAAAATTGTTCACTTCGGGTTCACCAAAAATGTAAGAGAAGGGAACCAACCACACGAAGGCTCTAGGTCACAGAGAGCCAAGAGTGGAGGGCTGCCCTAAATTACTTCACTCTAATAGATGTTTTGGGATGAGGATCAAGAATGAAGAGCACTCTCAAGTGCTTATGTCACTCTATAGACTCAAAAAATTTTGTTGGGGCTAGAGGAGATAGATTTTGGAGTCAATACTACACCTCAGAAAGCTCTTTGTCCGAGGATGATAATGTGGCTCTAGGATGACAGTGTGACTCACTGATGTCTCTCTAGTGCATTGGAGTTTGTATAGTTAGAAAACGTGAAGTACGGTAAGAAATGCCAAAAACCTACTTAACAGCCTAGTTAATCAATTTTAATGAAAAGAATAAAATAATAAAGTATGAAAAGTAAAGGTGGAAATGATAAAGCAAGTAGATAAAAAATAGGGTGAAGAATATTAACCCACTAAAACTCTAGTTCGCCAGCTAGCTCCATGCACATGTTCGCCTACACATAAGCAAGAGGGGAAAATTGTTGGGGTTATATATATGTTTGCCTTAGTGAAACCCCTGGTTTGGTGTTTCCACCTCCACAAATAGCCAGAAATGCAAAAGAGTAGAATGTATGATGAAGGAAATGGAAGAGAAATAGATATTGTTGAACACTACAAAACAATACTATTCTACTCTATCAAATGATGAAAAAGAGAGTGAAGCGTTACCAACCCAAAGGCTCTCAAGGCCAATGAATGGAAAATGCAAGCAATGAACTTTGCAATGTCACCACAACTGTAGTGGTGATGAAGGGAGGTCTCACAAGACTCCAAGATCACAACTTCTATGGCATCCTCACATAGATAAAAGTGAAGTTGATAGAGTATCAAGCTACTGTAATGTAGAATGGAGTTGTCAAAATGCTAGTAGAATGCTTCAAGAGTATGCTCAAGAGATCCCAAAAGTGTGTAGAAAATGGATTGAAATTGCTAGAGAGTGTGGAGAAGATGAGGTGACAATGAATGGAATGAATTTGAAGGCCAAAAGGAGTAATTTTGGGTTGGTTAGTTGCATAGAGGCATTACAATTTGACCTCAATTAGGTGTGTAACATCCTTGCAAACTTTAGACGTAAGAATCCGTTAGGGAAAATAGTGTGTTGTGCATGTCTGTGAGCCATGCTTGCATCCCTAACGAAAATTCCCTCATTGATGCACAAAACACATGCCATGTGGATGGAAGGAAAATAGGTGATGTGTAATTTTTCCTTCAGATTTTATTTTCTAAGGCGAGGGTATGGAAGAGGGGAATTTACACAACCGTACAAATTCACTCCTATACAAGTGCATTCTTCTAGTAACAATAACATGAACATATTTCAAGTATAAAGACATGCTAGTTTCACCATAAAAATTCAACATGCAAGAGACTTAGTAGTAAGGATATCTATCCTTTGATCTTACAGATCAAACCCTACTTGGGTTTATTGGATTTAAGCAAAGATTTGACTACATTTCCTCTTGGAAGAGGTGATATTATATTGCAAACATTGCAATTTAAGCCTTTATTTAACCGTCCATATATTGGCCCAACCAATATGATGGTATGTGCAAGATCATCATGGAAAAAATAGGCCCTTAAGTGGAAAAAAATTCAAAAAAATTAGAGTTAGGAAACTTGACGTAAAAATTTGAATAAGTTTTCTATATTATTTCAAAAATATGTAAGAATAGAATCTATAGCAAATTGAATTTAGTTTCTAAACAACTAGGTTTTTTTTTTTTTTTAAAAATCTATTTGGTGAAAATTTGAAATTTCAATGTAGTGGTACTTCAATTTTAGGGAAAAAATAAGTAGGTGTCTATCTGACCACCCTAACCACAATAAAATGATATTTTTTTTATAATATTTTAGATATAAGTAGAGCACTCGTGCCTCGATGTGATGCATATTTTTTGTAATTTTTTTCCAAGTAAATAATTAATTATGATTTTTTTATTACAACTTCTTAAAAAATATAAAAATTCGTATGTCTGACCACCTTAACTTGGTCAAAACTTCATGAAATTCAATTTTTTCTTTTATTAATCCTATAGTATGCAAAGCATAAAATGTGATGTATGTTTTGGATTCAAAAAATGTGATACCGTTTGAAAGCTATAGATGTTTTTCAATCAGCATAGCAATCAGGACTTTAGTCGTAATTTAAATAGAAAATGAATAATAATTACTTATTAAATTCAAAATAAAGCATAATTTATATCCATGGAAAGCTGAAAATCTCCTTTAAAAACCCTTTCCGTTTCATCAATTTTGGGTAAAAAGATAGTCATCAGCCACATAGCCATTATATTGCCACTTTTTGGCCCATCATGATCCTGCACATAACCATGATGAAGGAAATACATATAAAAAAACAAAACATAAGATGATTACCCCTATTCAAGTGATTAGTGTTCAATCCTCCATGCTTGAAAAACATCATAAAAATGCAGACATTCAAATTTTGTATTCTGAATAGCTATCACATGGTTGGCACGAAGGTGTGAAATAAATAATAGACATACTTAAGAGATTATAAGGCTTGGCCTAGCTATGGAAGCTAGCCACAAGTATTTAAAATAAAACTCATATAACACTAGCCACGGGTCGGGTGACCCAAGACTATGGCTAATACCACACATCTCAGCTCAAGGTTGTGATTTTCAACAGGAATTCACATTATAGTAAAATAATGAATCGATAGAATGGAAAGATATCATTCATACAATAATAGAAATGATAAAATAAAATTAAGTTTTCTTTCTATGCAATCAATTTACCTAATAACTAAATTCTCTGTGAGGATATGTGCAGGATCATCATGGAAAAAATAGGCCCTTAAGTGGCAAAAAAATCAGAAAAATCAGAGTTAGGCAACTTGAAGTAAAAATTTGAATAAGTTATCTATATTATATCAAAAATAGGTAAGAATAGAATTTGTAGCAAATTGAATGTAGTTTCTAAACTACTATGTTTTTAAAAAAATAAAAAAATCTATTTGGTGAAAATTTGAAATTTCAATGTAGTAGTACTTAAATTTCAGGGAAAAAATAAGAAGTAGGTGTCTGTCTGACCACCCTAACCACAATAAAATGATAATATTTTTTTATAAAATTTAGATATAAGTAGAGGACTCATGTACTGATGTGATGCATATTTTTTTGTAATTTTTTTCCAAGTAAATAATTAATTATGAATTTTTTATTACAACTTTTAAAAAAATAAAAAACTCGTATGTCTGACCACCTTAACTTGGTCAAAAATTCATGAAATTCAATTTTTATTTTTTTAATCCTATAGTATGTGAAGCATAGAATGTGACACATGTTTTGGATTCAAAAATTGTGATACCTTTTGAAAGGTATAGATGTTTTTCAATCAGTCTATCGATCAGGACTTTAGTCATAATTTGAATAGAAAATGAATAATAATTACTCATTAAATTCAAAGTAAAGCATAATTTATATTGGTGGAAATCTAAGAATCTCCTTTAAAAACCCTTTTTATTTCATCAATTTTGGGTAAAAAAAAATTCATTAGCCACAATACCCATCATATTGCCACTTTTTGGCCCATCATGATCTTGCACATACCCATGAGAGCTTTCCTTTTTATTTTTCCCTCTCCCACGAGCTCTTTCTCTGCTTTTCCCTTCTCAAAAAAAACTTCTTCATTGTGCTTTTTTTCCCACTTCCTATGTATTCAAAAATGGAAACAACATATTATTTTTGCATGTCTCTAGCGAAGGCATTATTGTCTCACCACCGACCACTACTTGTTTGAATATTACTATTAATTTCATGGTAGAACACATCCTCCATAATATTATTTGATTTTCAATAGTATGATATTAGAACATTATCAGTTATTGAATTGAATTCAATATTAAATTTGAATATGCATTTATATATTATTTCTGTGTATTTAAATGGTTTCATTCTTATTTATCATGTTTTCTAATATTATATACATACATACATACATACATACATACATACTATGTATGTATTCATTTGAATTCTATTTACATACATGTATATGTATATATGTATATATTTATATATATACTTTCATGTATAAGTTTGTTTGTTTTGGAATGGATTATAAGTTCCATTATGCTATCATTAGAATTAAGAAAGGAACTTTTAAATCTCATCTCGAGCTTCCATATATGTAACTAAAAGAACCTCTTTCCCTTAGTTTTCTCATAAAGAAATATCTTATCCTTTTTAAATAATTCTTTTAAATACTTTATTTAATTTCTTCAAAACACAGAATTTGAGTAGACAATTTATTCTACAATCCATTCATTTTCAAGCACTGAAACAATTCAAATCATGAAATTGTGTTCTATATATGCAAAAATACTTCAAATTCAAGTCATCATGCCATTTGTGGTGTGTGCACCTAGATTCCAACTGGCTTACCATTCGATCCGGCTAAACAATCCTACTTCAACTATGTTCTCATCCTTCAACCTGTCACCCTACAATTGCACACACTTGCACTTGCAAATTGATCAATAATGTTCAATTCTTGATATAATATAAAATAATTTTCCAAAAGTTCATAAAGTCAACATTAGTTAGTTACTCTTTTATTCAATTTTCAAATACTCTAGAATCTCTATTTAATATTAAATTGAATTTCTTCAATAATTCAATTTAACATATTATGATAAATAAACAATAAAATTGGGTTATGGCATTTTCTTTGCTTTGAAATTTTGATATAATTTGAAAAATAAATCCTCATGAGGCTTGGTAGGTTCCTAGGCTCGGGCCAAAAGAAATCTAATGAAAAATTCCCTTAGGGTGACGTAGGATTAAATCCACTATGATGCACATTAAATATGTTGACCAAATGTTGTCAAATGGAAAACTTAGACATTTATGCACAATCAAAGGGACAATATTCATGGAGAGAAGTCGTGGGTAGCCTAGCTTCACACAAAATTGGTTTGATTGTGGAATGATGGAAAATAATACATTTAGTGTTTTTGGTCCAACCTTTAAAGGGAGATCTATCAAGCCTATTGTAGGGAAACCAAACCCTTTATGTGTCTTGATCCACACTTTCGGTTTTTCATATGTTTCTTGATATAGTTCATGCACATATAGGAATTATTCAATGATCACATTCTTTCCATAGATGGGATCAATCACTGTCCCATTAGTGGGATTATTATTGATTCAACTAGCTTTATAAAGAGGACCATCAAGTGCACTTTTAAGTATGTCATTTTTTGAGAAATAAATGTCAAAAGGATTTTAGTTGAGCCCTTACGAGGTCTAGCTTGAATAAATTCTACCATTTCAATTAGTTGCTCTTCATTTATGATTTCATCATCCATGTCAACATTCATCACATCATTATTTGTTTCACTAGCTTTAACAAATGAAATAATACGCTTAGGCATGGGATTTGTAAAGATTTGCAAATTTTGATTATGAGGAGATACAAACTTCTTACCTTGATCATTCATAGCTCTGATTTGAAGTGGATTATTTTCAATAAGGTCTTGCACAAGATGTTTAAGATGCTTACAATATTTTATACCATGTCCATTTTATTGATGTTGATGACAATAAGAATTTTTTCAAAAGCCTCTAGACAATGGTATATTAGGGTCATGCTCTCTAAAATGAGGTAATGTAAGAATTTTTTTGTCAATAAGCTGCAACATGATATTGTGAAGAGTATTGGGTAAAGGAGTGAACTCTCTCTCTCTCTCTCATTTTATGAAAGGAGTTGTCTTAATATCAACCACCTGATTACTAGCTTTTTGACTTGTTTGAGGGGAATTTAGTTGTAAAAATCCCTTATTCTATTTCTTGAAAGGTTCATAATTGTTCATAGTTGTACATTCTTGTTTTCTATATGACCACGGGGATTTTCACATCAAGACTATAAGTTAAATTTTGATAAACATGAAGGACAACACATAATTGTGTGAAGGATGGTAATATCAACATTTAAAGTTTTCTTTGGAGTTTATCTTGTAAGTTGGAAATAAAAATTCATTGAAGGTTGGCATCAAGAATCTTAGTGTTTAATTGTGAATCAAGTGTTTGGTATCTTGCTATGAAATCAGTCACTTTTTCATCATCTTTTTGTTTGCATGTTATTAAATCAACAAGGTTCATATTGCGACCCATGTGAATATGGAAGTTGTTGTAAAAGGCTTCAATGAGCTCTTTGAATTAACCAATTGAATTGTTTGGAAAAGAAGAGAACCACTCTAAATGATGTAGACAAGGTGGAGGAACACAATATCCAGCACAATTTGATCACTCTCAAAGAAAAGAATCTTCCCTTGAACACAAACACATGACTTTTACTCAAACCTTCACCAATTGGCTCCTAGTCTTCAAAAACAATCAAATGGAAATATCTTTTAGAGAATGCCACAAAAGGCCAACACAACATCAATTAAGCATCCACTCAGCCCTAAATACAATGCCCCAACCGATCACACAAGGTTTCTTTAGTCCATCACCAAGATTCAGTAGGTTGTCCTACCCAAAGGCTACTAAATTAGCCCATTTTTCTAAAGGAGGTACCTCTCAAACACATAGTTTTCATCAAATATCTTCAATCAGTCAACAATTAGGTGTCAAAAAAAAAATCTCATTTGTAAATAGATACAAGGCTTCTAGTTCACCGCCCCATCAAACCCTCCATTTACATGTAAAAACCTAGGGTTTTATTGTATCTCCACTTTACCAGACTCATAAAACAAAAATAATGCTTCAAAAAGTTTCTATTATGTTTTCACAAGCTTACTAAACCATTACAAGGTCATTCTCATCAAAAAATCATTGAAACTCTTCTCAAAGCCTCCATTTTCATAGGAAATTATCATTTCCCAGCCCTAGAGCATCCCTCCATTTTGCAACCTATATCCATAAGCCACAAAAAAAAAAAAAGAAAACAATTAACCAATCCTTGAAGAATTAATTCCATTGAGATATAGGTTGGAAAGCAAGTGGAATAACTTCAATACATTGTTACACCCTCAAACTGGCCTTTCCCTGTTCTACAAACGCAGTCTTAGAATTTCAAAGAGAACTCACTCTAAATATTATGTTATACTATAAAAATAAATTCAAATGAAACTTGAAACATGCTACTATAGAGTTCTATGAAATATTGATGATTTGGAGCTTGTATAGGTTTGTACAGAGCCTTTAAAGTTCAGACTAGTAAAATAACAGAGAATTGCACAATAAACATGGTTTTTCTTATAGAAAATTTAGTACAACGCTTCTTCTCAAATCCTAATTCAAGTCTTGGAGAGGATTTTCAAAAAATTTCAAATCAAAACTACCTCCAACCAATGCTCATAACTGATATTTGCATTACTTAACTCCTAAATTGCATTTTATGTCAATGTTTCTCTTGACAACACTTTACAACTTTTTTACTTTTCACCCAATTGACCTCCTAAGACACTAAATACCCTAAAATACATATTATATGGTCTTTTGACCTATTTGATATAATTAAAACTTTAAAACCCCCTAGACTCATTCTATGACCACCTTGATTCACTTTTTTGCATTTCACCAAGTCAATTTATGCATTAAGGGTGTAGGTAAGGGTGTAGGTGCTCCTGCACCATACAACTCCACTGGAAAAAACTCATGCCACATGTGTTGGGGTTGATACCAATTCAACCAAGCCTTATACATGTTCCTCTGACCCACAAAATCCTTCCATTGATCCATGCATTGTGCTTTTACACTCTACCCTACACTTTTGACTAGGTCTATTCTTGAAAAGGACTATGTTTTTATGTCAAGGCCTGATGTCTACCCTTTTTTCATTCTTTGTTCAAAACTTGTTTGCTGCCCTACACTTATACCTGCACACAAACAATGGTTAATAGCCTTTGGCACTATTTTCTTCCCTAGGTCTCCTCCTTACTTACAAGTATTCTTATTTCCCTGTTCTTCCTATCTTTCACTTATTGCCCCATTAACTTGCCTTGTCACTATATTATCAGACTGTTGTATCTTTGTACCCACACTTCTTGGTTGTTTCTTCACCTTGCTTTTAATTATTGGACACTCCATGGTCCCCACCACAATACTTTCACAAAAACTCACTTCCATTACCTTATTTACTCCAGTGTCAACCTTTATACCTATTGTCCCTGTGTTCACAACTTTAGGCTTGATTGCAACATTATTATTCTTGTCTTCCTGCACAACATTTATCAGTTCTTTCCTACCACACATTATTATCTTGTCTTTTCCCTTCTCATCTTCCACAAGTGGAGTTAAAAAAAAGAATATCCATCCTTCACTATTGTGTAAGAGTTCTCTCTTCCATCATACAAAGCTCACCTATCATATTGTCAGGATCTACCTAGGAGTAGGTGACAACAATCCATAGGTAGGATATCACAAAGAACACTATCACTATAACCTCTAATATGAAAATCAACCATTACCTTTTCATTCAACAATAAATATTGTCCATCACTTAAACATGAGACTTTATAAGGAAATTCATGAGGAATTCTTTTCAAATCTAACTTATTCACCATCTCAATAGACACCATGTTCTCTATTGAACCAGAATCAATTAAAAATCTACATACCTTGTATCCACACTTACAATTAGTTTTGAAAATACTCTTCCTTTTCAATGGTTCTACCTCTTTTGTTGCCTTCAATATTTCCTTCCTCACCATCAACATCTCCCCTATTTTAGGATCAACCCTCTTACTTGTAGAATGATTTATTTCACACTTCTCCTCTTGAATGAATTGTTCTCTCCTATCAATTCTATTTTCCACCACTTGATGAACTACCAACTCTTTCAAGACATTTCCAAGATGGATGACCAAACTCATTTCATGTATAACATATCCCTTCAAAATCATTAGAAATTCTACCTGCATTAAACCTTCCTCTACATCTAAAACCACCTCTAGTATCAATACCTTGTTCCTTACCCTTATTTTCTCCTTCTTGTTCTTCATTTGGCTTCTTTGGTGTAGAAATTTCTCATCTCCCTCTTGTACTAGTACCACCTCTTCCTCTAATTTCTTTTTCTTGTCTCCTCTCATGTTTCTCCTCCACCCTGATTGCTAATTGAAAAAATTCTTCAACAAATTGTGGGTTAGAAACCACAAGTTCATCTTGAATATTAAACCTCAAACGACCTAGATACCTAGCCACCTTTTCAGCCTCATCCTCATCCCTTTTATATCTTATGATTAACTGTAAAATTCATTAGTGTAGACTTTAACATCTACTTCTTTTTGTTTCAAGCCTTGCAACTTTTTATACAACTAAACCTCATAGTCCTTTGGAAGAAACTTACCTTTCAACTTTGGCACCATCTTTTCCCATGAAGTGATCCTTAATTTTCCTCGTTTCCTCCTCTCTGCTTGCTCATAATCCTACCATAGAAGATCATGTACCTTTAGCTTTGTTTTTTCCACCTCCATCATCTCCTCTTTTGAAATATCTTCACTCTCAAAATAGTTATCCTTAGCAGCTATCCAATCAAGTAATTCCTCTTCATTTAAATTACCACCATAAATAGGAAGATCAACTTTTACCTTTATTGATTCAATTTTCACTTCTTAGAGCATCTTCACCATTCTTTGATCTTCAGGGTCTAGTTCTTCTTCAACATCTTCATAGTCTCCATGATCCTCTTCTATTTTACTTTCTTCATTCTCTTCTCTCCTTTTCCTTGTCTCCAAGGCAACAAGCCTTTCCAAAAATACATTATGAGATTCTAGAAGCTTAGCATGCTTCTCTTTCAGGTCTTGCAACTCTCTAGCAGCACCAACTCCTTTAGGAGGAATCTTCCCCAATCAACTTTCTTCAAGCTTGCAAAAGCCAAACAAATCACAAAACAAGGGATTTGATCCCTGTGCTCTGATACTACTTTGATGCAAACAAGGTGGAGGAACACAATATCCAGCATAATTTGATCAGTCTCAAACAAAATAATATTCCCCTGAATAAAAACACATGACTTTTACTCAAACCTTCGCCAATTGGCTCCTAGTCTTCAAAAATCATCAAATGGAAATAACTTTTAGAGAATCTCGTAAAAAGACAACACAACATTAATTAAGGATCCACCCAAACCCAAATACAATTCCCCAACTGATCACATAAGGTCTCTTTAGTCCATCACCAAGATTCAGTAAGCTTCCCTACTCAAAGGCTACTAAATTAGCCCATTTTTCCAAAGGAGGTACCTCTCAGAAACATATTTTTCATCAAATCTCTTCAAACAGTCAACAATCAGGTGTCAAAACACCAAATTTCCTCATTTTTAGATAGACACAAGGCTTCTAGTTCACTACCCCATCAAAGCCTCCATTTACATGCAAAAACCTAGGGTTTTATTATATCTCCACTTTACCCGACTCATAAAACAAAACCAATGCATAAAAATGTTTCTATTATTTCTAAAAAAGCTTACCAAACCCTTACAAGGTCATTCTCATCAAAAAATCATTGAAACTCTTCTCAAAGCCTCCATTTTCATTGGAAATTATTAGTTGCCAGCCCTAGAGTATCCCTCCATTTTGCAACCTATATCCATAAACCACAAAAAAACAAAAGAAAACAATTAACCAATCCTTGAAGAATCCATTCCACCAAGATATAGGGTGGACAACAAGTGGAATGACTTCAATACATTGTTACACCCTAAAACTAGCCCTTCCCTGTTCTACATAGGCAGTCTCAAAATTTCAAAGAGAACTCACTCTAAATTTAGTGTTAGACTATAAAAATAGATTCAAATGAAACTTGAAACATGCCACTCTAGATTTCTATGAAATATTGATGATTTGGATATTGTACGGTTCCATACAAAGCCTTTAAAGTTTAGAAAAATAGTAAAATAACAGAGAATTGCACAATAAACGTGGTGTTTCTTATAGAAAATTTAGTACAATGCTTATCCAATCCTACTTCGAGTCTTGGAGAGGATTTTTGAACCATTTAAAATCAAAACTACCTCCAACCAACATTCATAACTAACATTTTCATTAGTTAACTCCTAAATTGCATTTTATGTCAATATTGCTCTTGACAACACTTTACAACTTTTGTACTTTTCACCCAATTGACCTCCTAAGACACTAAAAATGCTCAAATACATATTATATGGTCTCATAGACCTTATTTAACATAATTAAAACTTTATCACCCCCTAGAATCATTCTATGACCACCTTGATTCACTTTTTTGCATTTCACCAAGTCAAATTATGCATTAAGGGTGTATGTGCTCCTGTACCATAGAACCCCACTGGAAAAAAAACT
Organism: Sequoia sempervirens; assembly: GCA_007258455.2. Classification (NCBI taxonomy): domain Eukaryota; kingdom Viridiplantae; phylum Streptophyta; class Pinopsida; order Cupressales; family Cupressaceae; genus Sequoia; species Sequoia sempervirens. The sequence continues at coordinate 182,728,330 of VDFB02256132.1, read as the reverse complement.
CATGCCACATGAGTTTGGGTTGATAGAAATTCCACCAAGCCTTATACTTATTCCTCTAACCCACAAACTCCTTCCATTGATCCATGCATTGTGCTTTTGCACTCTGCCCTACACTTTTGACTATGTTTTTATGTCAAGGCTTGATGTTTTCCCTTTTTTTCATTCTTTTTTCAAAACTTGTTTGCTTACCTACACAAAAACAATGGTTAATAGCCTTTTGCACTATTTTCTTACCTAGGTCTCCTCCTTATTTACAAGTATTGTAATTTCCCTGTTCTTCCTATCTTTCACTTACTGCCCCATTAACTTTCCTTGTCAATGTCTTATCAGACTATTGTATCTCTATTCCTACACATCTTTGTTGTTTCTTAACCTTGATTTTAGTTATTGGACACTTCATGGTCTCCACCACAATACTTTCACAAAAATTCACTTCCATTACCTTCTTTACTACAATTTCAACCTTTATACCTGTTGTCCCTGTGTTCTCAGCTTTAGGCTTGATTGAAGCATTAGTATTCTTGTCTTCCTACACAAAATTTATCAATATTTGCCTACCAAACATTATTATCTTGGATTTTCCCTTCTCATCTTCCACAAGTGGAGTTAAAAAAAAGGAACATCCATCCTTCAAGTTATTGTGTAAGAGTTCTCTCTTCCATCATACAAAGCTCACCTATCACATTGCCAGGGTCTACCTAGGAGCAGGTGACAATAATCCATAGGTAGGATATCACAAGCAACACTATCACTATAACCTCTAGTATGAAAATCAACCACTTCCTTTTCATTCAACAATAAAGAGTATCCATCACTTAACCATTAGACTTTATAAGGAAATTCATGAGGAATTTTTTTCAAATCTAACTTATTCACCATCTCAGTAGACACCATGTTCACTATTGAACCAAAATCAATTACAACTCTACATACCTTTTCTCCACACTTAAAATTAGGTTTGAAAAGACTCTTCCTTTGCAATGGTTCTACCTCTTTTTCTACCTTCAATATTGTCTTCCTCACCATCAACATCTCCCCTATTTTTGGATCAACCCTCTTACTTGTAGAATGATTTCTTTCACACTCCTTGTCTTGAACCAATTGTTCTCTCCTATAAATTCTCTTTTCACCACTTGATGAACTACCAACTCTTTCAGGAAATTTCCAAGATGGATGACCAAATTCATTGCATGTATAACATCTCCCTTCAAAATCATTAGAAATTCTACTAGCACTAAACCCTCCTCTACCTCTAAAACCACCTCTAGTATCAATACCTTGTTCCTTACCCTTATTTTCTCCTTGTTCTTCATTTGGCTGCTTTGGTGTATAAATTTTTCCTCTCACTCTTGCTCTAGTACCACCTCTTCCTCTAATTTATTCTTCATGTCTCCTCTTATGTTTCTCCTCCACCCTGATTGCTAATTGAAAAAATTCTTCAATAGATTTGGGGTTAGCAACCACAAGTTCATCTTGAATATTAAACCTCAAACCACCTAGATACCTAGCCACCTTCTCAGCCTCATCCTGATCCCTTCTAGATCTTATGCTTAATTTGTAAAATTCATTAGTGTAGGCTTTAACATCTACTTCTTTTTGTTTCAATCCTTGCAAATTTTTATACAACTTAGCCTCATAGTTCTTTGGAATAAACTTACCTTTCAAATTTTGTACCATCCTATCCCATGAAGTGATCCTTGATTTTCATGGTTTCCTCCTCTCTACTTCCTCATAATCCCACCATAGAAGAGCATGTCCCTTTAACTTTGTTTTATCCACCTTCACCATATGTTCTTCTGAAATATCTTCACTCTTTAAATAGTTATCTATAACAACTATCTAATCAAGTAATTCCTATTCATTTAAATTACCACAATAAACAAGAAGATCAAATTTTACCTTTATTGATTCACCTTTCACTGCTTTGAGCATCTTCACCATTCTTTAATCTTCAGTGTCTAGTTCTTCTTCAACATATTCATAGTCTTCATCCTTCTCTTTTGTTTCACTTTCTTCATTCACTTCTCCCCTTTTCCTTGTCTTCAAGGAAGCAAGCCTTGCCAAAACTGCATTATGAGATTCTAGAAGCTTAGCATGCTTCTCTTTCAGGTCTTGCAACTCTCTAGCAGCACCAACTCCTTTAGGAGGAATCTTCTCTAATCAAATTTCTTCAAGCTTGCAAAAACCAAACAAATCACCAAGAAGGGATCCTATCCCTATGCTCTGATACCACTTTGATGCAGACAAGGTGGAGGAACACAATATCCAACAAAATTTGATTAGTCTCAAACTAAAGAATCTTCCCCTGAATACAAACACGTGACTTTTACTCAAACCTTCACCAATATTTCTCGTAGTCTTAAAAAATAATCAAATGGAAATATCTTTTAGAGAATTCCACAAAAATTCCAACATAACATAAAATAAGCATCCAGTTAGACCCAAACACAATGCCCCAACTAATCACACAAGGTCTCTTTAGTCTATCACCAAGATTCAGTATGTTGCCCTACTCAAAGGCTACTAAATTAGCCCATTTTTCCAAAGGAGGTACCTCTGAAACACATAGTTTTCATCAAATCTCTTCAAACAATCAACAATCAGGTTTCAAAACACCAAATTTCCTCATTTGTAGATAGACACAAGGCTTCTAGTTCACTGACCCATCAAACGCTCTATTTACATGCAAAAACCTAGGGTTTTATTGTATCTACACTTTACTAGACTCATAAAACAAAACCAACATATAAAAAAGTTTCTATTATGTCTAAAAAATCTTACGAAACCCTTACAAGGTCATTCTCATCAAAAAATCATCAAAAGTTTTCTCAAAGCCTCCATTTTCACAAGAAATTATCACTGCCCAGCCCTAGAGCATCCCTCTATTTTGCAACCTGTATCCATAAACCAAAAAAATAAATAAAAGAAAACAATTAAAAAATACTTGAAGAAGCCATTTCACCAAGATATAAGATGGACAACAAGTGGAATGACTTCAATACATTGTTGCACCCTCAAACTGGCCCTTCCCTGTTCTGCATAGGTAGTCTTAGAATTTCAAAGAGAACACTCTAAATTCAGTGTTAGACTATAAAAATAGATTCAAATGAAACTTGAAACATGCCACTATAGATTTCTATGAAATATTGATGATTTGGAGCTTGTACGAGTCCGTACAGAGCCTTTAAAGTTCAAAAAAATAGTAAAATAACATAGAATTGCACAATAAACATGGTGTTTCTTATAGAAAATTCAGTACAATGCTTCTCCAATCTTACATTGAGTCTTGGAGAGGATTTTTAAACCATTTAAAATCAAAACTGTGTCCAACCAACATTCATAACTGACATTTGCATTACTTAACTCCTAAATTGCATTTTATGTCAATGTTGCTCTTGACAACACTTTACAACTTTTACACTTTTCACCCAATTGACCTCCTAAGACACTAAACACCCTCAAATGCATATTATATGGTCTTTTAGACCTTATTTAACATAATTAAAACTTTAACACCCCCTAGACCCATCCTATGACCACCTTGCTCCTACACCACTAAAGTAGTATCCTTCAAGGACCTAGGGAATAGATTAGCCAAAAGTTTATCCTCAAAGACAAAATCACTACACAAGGCTGTGAAAGTGGAAACATGTCTTATATGATCTCCTTTTTTACCATATTTCTCAAATCAAGAAACTTCAATATGTTGTGTCGTTTGCACTCTTAATATGTCAAAAGATATTGGGTTGGATTTGACATATTGTAAAGGTTGATTGTTGTTGTTTTGTTGAAATATCGCCACTTTTTGTTGGAGGGATGTCATAGTTTGTAAAAGTGAGCTAATGAGAGGGTCATTTTGGTTGTAAGGTTGAGGATAATAAGGTGCACTGGTGTATGTATTAGAGGGCTAGTGAATTGTAGGCTAGTGAAGGTGGATTGTTGAGGGGCTTTTTGTGTTTGATTTCACAAAGGTAGAAGTAATTCTTGTGGGAATACCTAAGGAGGTGTACATAGTGCTAGTAGGTATGATTGTTGTGGTTGGTTGAACAATTTTGGTAGGTTGGAGGGTCGATGTAGGTTGAAAGGTTGTTGTGGGTCCTGTACTAGTGTATGTAGGAATAGATATTGGTATCATAGAAGATGGAATTGGAATTCCACCTTGTATTTGAGTAGATCCCAAATATTGAGTACAAGAAGTGATGGTAGGAATGGTGTTGGTAACATTAACCACATTGGTTGTAGGAGGTGAAGTCATTGGAAATGAAGTATGCAAACTATTAGCCATGGAGGGTTGATTATTAACACTATCAAAAAGAGAGATAGGAAACCCAAGATCCATGGCAAGTGAGATATCGCGGGATGACATGAGCCTCAAACTTCATCTTACAATAGTATTGTTAATAGGGAACTAGGTTGTAAATATCTTACAAGTTTTACAAATCTAGTGTGTAAACCCTAAAATAAAAAAGGGCAATGCAACAACCTAGAATGAAATGAAATTTTTTAGATTCTAAGCAATACAATTTATTGATTATAGAATGTAATAAACTGAAAATGGAATGTTGTAAACAAAAATTTGAATTTTAACAATGCATTGAAATGAAGAAATTTAAGCTATATGCAATGAATTGGATGAAACAATAGACCAGGAAACTGAAACATGAAAGTAACAATAGTAAAAAAAATCCTAAAATTGAGATTTTAATTTCTAGAAAATGTAGATTAGGATCTAATAGGGACTCATTCGCCAATAAGGGAAAATGGGTCCTAGTTAAGTTTTTCTAAGATGTTTTTGTTAATTTTAGAGTGATTTTTAATTCCTTTTCAGATGCTAGAAGGTTCAGGTTTGACCTGATTAGAGACTCATTCTCTTGTAAGGGTGAATGGGTCTTGGTTAAGTATTTTTAAACAATTTTTGAATGACTTTCAAGCTTTCAATAATGTCTTGCAGTTCCAAGTCTAAGGCAGTGAGTCTTAGGTTCAAAATTTCTAGAAATTCAAAGTGAAAATGTAATGAAAATATGAATGCAACATGTTGGTATGTGGCGACTGATCATGCTATACTGTAGAATCTTCATGTATGCTATTTTTTATCCTATGTTTTTGCTTCGTAAAAAATGACATTGTAAAACCCTAATTTTGGAAGCTTCTAAAAAGTTTGTAATAAGCGGTTGGCATGGGAGTTGTAGTAGGGAATTATTCACGAGATTGTAATATGTTTTTCACTAGATAATAAAATTATTGGATGGTTGCAGTTTGGTGGATGTATCCCTTATTGGGTGAACCATGTTAAATTCTTTGTGTTGTCTTGTTAATGCTATAATTTTTCTGTGTGTTTTATTTCTCTATTTTATTGATCAAATTTGTATTTAACTATTAGATATATTCCCTCTAACCCTAACAAGTGGCATCAGAGAAAGGTTGTGTTCAGTTATCCTCTACAAGAAGGTTTCACAATTGAGTGGGATTAATGGTAGATGAGGGTAAGTTGAAGGTTGAGAATTTCAATGGGAAGAACTACCAGTTATTGAAGATGAAGATGGAGGACTACCTCTATCAGAAGGATTTATGGCAGCCATTGGAATGGAAACCTAAGAAACCCTTAGCAATTTCTGATGAGGACTACGATATTTTGGATAGAAAGGCACTTGGAAGTATGTGTTTATTCCTGGCACAATCAGTGGCATTCAATATTGCAACAACAAAGACAACTCAAGAGTTGATGCAAACCCTAGCAAAGTTATATGAAAATCCTTCCACTTTGAATAAGGTATTTCTTATGAAGTGTTTATTAAATATGAAAATGGTAGAAGGTGGGTCAGTTGTTGATCATTTAAATGAGTTTAATATGGTTACCGGTTAATTAAATTTTGTAAATATAAACTTTGATGAAGAAGTTAGGGCTCTTTTGATTCTATGTTCTTTTCCTAAAAGCTAGAATAGCTTTGTAATGGTTGTTAGCAATTTTATTTTTGGTTCAAATACATTGAAATTTGATGATGTTGTTGGTGTTATTTTGAGCAAGGAAATTTGTAGGAAAAGCTCAGATATAACATACACATCAGGTAGTGTTTTGAATGCGAAAAGTACAGGAAAAACAAAGGAGAAAGGAACCAATTCTTGAATTCAAGGGAAGTCGAGGAAAATAAAAGGATAAACCATCCCAATCTAGAGAAAAGAATGATTGTTGATACTGCAGTAAGCTGGGTCATTTAGAGAAAGATTGTTGGTCTGGAAAAAATAAAGGAGACAAAAAGGAAGGAAATAAAAAGGAAAATGTGGTAAGTAATAAATATGATGAGGATGATTTGATTCTTTCCCTTGATAATTCCAATGATTCTTAGGTGTTAGATTCAGGGGCTTCATTTCATGCTACGCCCCATAGAAGTTATTTTATTGATTATGTCCAAGGGGGTTTCAGGATGGTTTATTTGGGAGATAACGAACCCTATCAGATTGTTGGAAAGGGAAGAGTAAAGATTAAGTTGTAGAAGGGGAATCATTGGATACTACATGAGGTAAGGCACATTCCAAAGTTAAGCAAAAAATTAATTTCAGTAGGGAAACTAAATGATGAAGGTTGTGTTGTTACATTTAGTGATAAAAATTGGAAAGTTACAAAAGGTTCCTTAGTGGTAGAAAAAGGTGTGCAAGTAGGAACCTTATATCTTTTTACATGGCATATTGTTCCTTCTACTTTAGCTATTGTAGATAAAAATCAATGTTCAAGAATAGTTGTAGTTTAGTAGGCAGAAAATCAAATAGTTGTTGTGGATTGTGAATCAACACTATTACATAATAGGTCTACTTGGGCATATGAGTGGAAATGATATGAAATTACTTCACTAAAATAATGTTTTACCAGGTCTAAAATGTGTTAATATGGATTTCTATGAAAGTTATTTGTATGGAAAACAAAAGAGAGTTAGTTTTCTCAAGGATGGGAAGCAAAAGAAAGATAAGAAATTAGAGCTTGTGCATACAGATGTATGGGGACCAACTCAAGTATCTTCTCTTGGTGGCTCTTAGTATTATGCCACTTTTATTGATGATGCAACAAGGAATGCATGAAATTATTTCCTTAGGTAGAAATCTAATGTATTTGAAACTTTTAAAAAATGGAGAAGCTTGGTTGCGAATGAGATGGGTAAAAAGTTAAAAAGTCTTATATTTAATAATGGTGGCAAGTATTGCACCAAATATTTTGAAGATTATTGTTCCTCTAATGGTATTCGTAGGTAGAAAATGGTTCCAATGTCTCCACAAGAAAATGGAGTGGCTAAGTGCATGAATAGAACAATAATGGAGTGTGCATAGACTATGACATTGCATGTTGGGATGCCTTTACACATGTGGGTAGAGGCTATAAACACTAATGTTTATTTAATTAATATAGGTCCCTCTAATCCTTTGGGTTGTGGTATTCTAGAGGAAGCATGGAAAATTAAGAACATTAGTTATTCTTTTCTCAAAACCATGGGTTGTGAACCATTTGCACATGTAGATTTTGAAAATAGAACCAAGCTTGATGCAAAATCAAAGAAATGTATATTTGTTGGATTTGATGAATTTGGTTATAGGCTTTGGGATTTTGAAAATTAGAAAATTGTGAGAAGTAGGGATGTCATATTCAATGAGAAAGTGTTGTATAAAGATCAATTGTAGTAGCATGAGAAGAAATAAAGTGATTATGTAGTGTTTGATGATACACCAAACAATGATGTTTTAGTGGTTCCTCATGCTCCACAATAGAAGCAACAAGAAATAACACAAACTCCAGTGAATGTTAGATGATCTTCAAGGATAAGTAGACCCCCAAAAAAAAATTCTCCCTCTTTGTATTCTATTTTATTAACTGATATTGGTGAACCAAAATGTTATGATGAAGATATGCAAGTGAATACCAAGTTTTAGTGGGAGAATGGAATGGAAGAAGAAATGGAATCCTTGATGAAAAATCAAACTTGGGAATTATGCAAGTTGCCTGCAAGTAAAAAGGATTTACCAAACAAATGGGTTTATAGGCTGAAAGAGGAGGATGGAGGTAAGAAAATATTTAAACTAGGTTAGTTGTAAAGGGATTTTCAGAGAAAAAGGGTATTGATTTTGATGAGAATTTTTCTTTGGTTGTTAAAATGGGATTCAAATGCATACCTTTGCCATGTGAATGGAGGATGTAGTTGTTGTTTCAATCTTCAAGCTCTTCTGTGGGAGCAACAATCTCCTTCGCTCTCCAAATTTAGAAAACCCAGGTGAAAATGACATGTCAAAGGGTCGATATATATAGATGAACCTAAGATTTTAGGGGTGTAGGGTGCTATGAATCTCTTGCTCAATTAGGTTTTTCACCTAAAGGAGAGAGATCAACCCCACACAAAATCTAGGTGGTTCACTCAAACTAATGTAAGTACAATGAAAATATGTCTAAATGAAACAAACTAATAAAATGGATTGATTATTAATGCAAAACTAATGAAATGTGAAGCACATTTGGAAAGATAGTGACATTTGCAAAAGGCTTAAAAGGATGGGAAAAAATGCAAATAGAACTAAACATAAAGTTGTGAAATTGAATATGTGCACTTGTAAGAGTGATGAAGACTATAAACCATTGTAAAAATCTAGAAGAGTTGACTTTTTGGTTGACTGGGACTCATTCACCACCCTGGGCGAATCAGTCCTAGGTTAGGGTTTTCTGCCCAAAAACTGATTTCTGCAAAATGGGTATTGGAATCTGCATTTAACTCTGACAACCACCTCTAGTGGGACTCATTTTCCATCCATGGAAAAACAATCCTTTTTCAATTTTCTACAAATTAAAATCTCAGATCTATACCTTGTCACCTGCACAACACTTCTTGTCAGAAACCCATATCTAAATCTCAGAAAATACCTACAAAATAGCTTAAAATTTGTTGTCTAATGGGAGGTTTTCCTTGGTCAAACCCTGTTTGGGTAATTAAACCAAATTGATGAAATAAGATAACAAAACATGAAATATGAAACAATGTAATTAGAAACTTGCCATGATGAAGGATCTTGAATTGCTACAACAATGGATGAAGAATCTTTCTCTTGAATTCCTTGATGATGTTCTTGAAGATGCTTCCTTGTGAAGACTTAAAATGCTAAACCCAGAGCTTACTTGAGTTGAGATAGATAATGAAAGGAATTATGAATGAATGAATTAGGTGAATGAATTAGGGTTTAAAGATCTCCTTTTGTAGAAGAGAGTTAATAATAAGGGTCACAATCAAGGGCCAAGATTAAATTAGAAAATAACTTAATCAAGGGTGGAAGTTAATTGAGAGAAGAAAGACATGGATAGATAAAGACTTGAGTAGAAGATAAGATTGGAATAGAAAAAGAAGTTATTGGAGAGAATTAAATAATAAAGATTATTTAATTTAGGTGGCCAATATAGGAGAATAAATAAAATATTGATTTTATTTATTTAAAAACAAAGGTGAGAACAAATAATGAGATAATTAAATAATTATTTAATGGAGAGAGAAGGGATAATTAAATAATTAAAATAATTATTTAATTATAGAAGAAGAGGAAAAAGCTAACTTTTCAATTAAAATAATATTTAATTCAAAAGAAGGGAGGAAAGGACTATTAGAATTAGATGCTTAATAAAAGCCTAGAAAAGTGTGAAAGTCATTAACAAAACTTTACAACACCTTTACAAGACATCAATAAATTCATTTTATTCAGTTTGCAAGGGTCCAAGACCTAATGTGGATGTGAAAAACACCTCACAACACTAAAACAAGGCCCCATTAAGTCCAATTTGTCATTAATTATTCCCAAATCAAGTAAGTTTCCTTTTTTCAATGGTACAATAGAATTAACCACCATTAAGATGCTCATTAATTTGAGTTTTTTTGAAAGATGTGTGATGGGTGTGGAAGCTATGAGGAAAAAGTCCATGTGAAAAAATGATAGGAAGAAGCTAGTAAGTGGAAGGTCGTGCAGAGAAAGGAGGTGTGAAAGTGGTGTGTGAGAAATCTGCTGCAAGAAAATGGAGCAAAAATGACATAAGCAATGGAAAAATAGAGACAAAAGTCTATCAATGAAATTGGCAAAGCAAGTTCCACAGGTGGTGAAAAGGAACATGGCTTCTGCATGTAGGAAACCCGTAGTGATTTTTCCACATAAGCTTGAAACTTCCTGGAACATTGGTGAATGATGCGGCATGCTAATATTTTTCAATTTTGAAAGAACTTGACCAACTTGGGCCAAAAATAGGGGTACAAAAAGTGGGAAAACGTGAACCTGACTTGACAGATCCAAAACTTAAAGAGGGGGTTCCCCGGTCCAAGTAGGGAATGTGTTCATAAGGCACAACAATGTCTTGAGATGTAAATCAAAAATCTAACATGAAGTGGTCATGTAGAATATAGATCTTGATCTTGAAATTTGATATGAAACAATGCTTGTAAATGGATCTAGGATGCTACATCACAACGCTAGCTCACTAACATGCTTGATGCTTGATAACCTTGACATGATGGATCTTGAATAGCTGCAACAATTGATAAAAAAATATACCCTTAAATTCCTTAGAAATTCTCTTGAAGACTCTAGAATTCTCTTGTGAAGTCTTGTAATCAAAAACTTGCTATTAGAAATGCTCTCTTGAAAGTCTTAGGTGAAAATGAGTGAAATAACCTTGTACTTATACTTGTCTATGCTAAATTTCTAGAAATTACAACACTACAAGGCAACATCAAATCTAGGAGGATAAAATCCTACCAAGAATTCAAATTAAATTTTATTTTGGTCCACATGGGACTCATATGCCAAAAGTGACCTATGAGTCCCTTTAGGTTTAACTGTGAGACACATTTTTCAAAAATACTAAGAATGACATAAAATTCAGATTGGGGCTCAAAAACCTAGGTGGGACTCATATGATCAAAGTGGTGTATGAGTGCCTAATCATTAAATTTTGGCTACACAACCTAAAAACACTTGAATTATGATTGGATGTTGGTTTTTGTCAGGATTATTCTTGGAAAGATGCATTTAATAAGGCTTGTGGATGTAAAATAGGGCCAATTAAGACATAGATAAGCCCAATTAGTAATGAAAACCCTATATTAGTGTGAAAGTGTGATACAATACTTTACAACACCCTAAATAAGGCATAATTAAGTTCATTTAGTTTACAAGGGCCGAGAACTTAATGTGCAGGTGTAAATAAATACACTTTACAACATTAAATTAAGGAAAAATTAGGTCAATTTAGCTTGAAAGGGCCCTAAATCCAATGTGAAAGTGTAAAAAAAGTTACAAAACTAGATCAAGGTGACATTAGGTCAATTTTAATGTTAACCATTTCTTGATCAAGTGAGAAATTATACCATCTCTAAGATTGGGAATATAAATTCTATCATTACATCGAGCCCCCACTTTAGTGAGAGGATGAACTTGCTTCAAACTCATAGTAAAGTAGACATTCAAGAGGGTTGAAAGCATACCAATGTGGGAAACAAAGGATGAAAAAGATCAAAGGAGGTGGCCAAGCCACCGGGATCCAAGATCCTATGTTAAATTGACATAAGCACAAAAAGGAAATGCACAAGGTGTATAATATGCAACATCAAGATATATGATCATGAAATGTCAATAAAAAGAGAGAGAAACAAAAAAAATCAAAAATAAGAAGAGGTGGATCAAGCCTTGAAGTTTTTCCAACATGACGTGGATCAAATCTAAGTTGTTTTTCTAAAAATCCATGCTCACTTTGAGGCAACAAAACTCCAAGTTGTCTGTTGGGTGAGTATCAAAAGGGGTGGCTTAGTGAGAAAGTCATGCCTCTATATCGGCTTCTCACTATATAATGAGAAAGTCATGCCAACGTTTAGGCTTCTCATCATACGTTAACCATACCAAAGTTATACCTCCTAATAAATTTGAAAAAGCACCACATAATAATGAACTTTGAGCTTCACGAGGCAATCAAAGCTTCGTATGATTGAAACTCATGAACAAACATGATGGCACCATAGGCAAGCAAAGTGTGCTATGCAAGGTGGCCATATAACAATTGTTGTAAATGAAAAAATAGTGTAAGGTGCATTCAAAGGGATTTTTCTTAATTCATGCAAAGTCTCTTCTTATGGAAAATTGTTTCTAATGTCTCCAAGAGATGATAATTCAAAGAAATATCATGCTCTCATAGGAAATCAAACCCAATGACACCACCAATAAAAGGACGCATCACAAGAAGAAAGAAAATCATGCAGTGAAACATGAGTGTTAATGTATGCCCCCACTTTAAAGTAGTTGTCAACACCATTGTTGTGAGCAATTGCTTCAAAGTAGAAGTGAAATGTAGAAAAAGTGGTACAATACTATCATATGGTTTTAAGAAATAGAACACACCCACTTCCCAATTTCATTCAAGGATAACCCTAGAGATCTCAATGTAAAGGAGAAAGAGGTACTACACTAGGGCTATCCTAGAGGCTGATTGTAAGCTAATAACCTATTCACCACCAAGTTAAGACTTGGAAAGAAAAATTCAATGCAAAGTATAATGCAAGATGAAATGTAGAACCCTAATTCAATGCAAACCTTCACTAAATGACCCAAAAATGAAAATGAAACAAAACAAAAAGATACATAATGAAATTTATGGACCTAGAAATCTAAATATGGCTAGAAGGAGGTCTGAAATGCTAGAAAATCTTATTTTAATGCTGATTTGGAATCATTCGGAAAGCTAGCAGAATCGGTCCAAAATTTGGGTTTTCATGTGGGAACAAGAATCTACCAAATGGGTATTCAAATCTACAAAAATCTATTCAATTTTGACCAAATTTGAGACTCATTCACTAGAAGTGGTGAATTAGTCTAGTTAGGGTTTTCTAAAACTTTAGGATTTGAATATGCTCTTCTCAGTCTACTCAATCTACTTCTTCAGGTTTCTAGATTTTAATCTCTATAAATCAACTTGTAGATGTTCTCCAATGTTCTCTAAGGCTTGATGACAACTTTGACAACTTTATGCACTTTGACAACTTCTTCCAAAATTTCTCTTCAATGTTTCTTCAATCTAAACCTACAAATCACACATAAAAGAGAGGAAAAAATGTTGGGTTAGTGGATAGGGGTTTGCCTTGGTCAAACCCTTTTTTGGTAATCAAACCTTGAAATAGAATGAAATAGGAATGAAGATTGATGAATAAACAAAATATGATGTTGCAACTCACGAAACCCTATTAATGAAGTGGCTCCAATAGATGTAGATCTTGAATTGAACGCTTATTTGAATCATAAAACTAGGTTCGAGACAATTTTTTAAAATGCTTAGAAAGGTGTGAATCCAAGTTCGATTTGGGCCCCACAAGTTGAAAACACTTAAATTATGGTTGGGTATTGATTTGTGTTGGGATTATCCTAAAAAATATGCATTAAATGGGGCTTGTGGATGCAAAAGAAGGCCAATTTAAGCATAAGAATGTCTAATTATTAAAGACAACCCTAGAAAAGTGTAAAAGTGTGCTACAACACTTTACTTGACAATCCAAACAAGGCACCAATAAGTTCATTTAGTTCACAAGGGCCCAAGACTTAATGTGAATATGTTAGACATATTAGAACACTAAATCAAGGCCAAGTTAGGGGGACCTTTTTCGGTCATTACAAGAAGAATACATCAAAGCTTATTCGGAAAATACCTATGCCAAGTCATATGTTTCTAATAAGCTACATCTTGAAAATGGGAAGGGGTTGCCCCCAAAATGTATAACTCGGTACGTCACATGCGAGCCAACTTAAGGTATGTTGTCCACATCCCAAGCTTTCTCTTAAATATGTACATGAAAGGTGCTCAACTAACCAAAAGAGAGAATGACAAGTGACATATGAAGACAAGGCTACCTAATCCCTTTCCCCTACTTAGAGCAAGACAAGGATGAGCCTAGATGATTGATGAGAAACATGCTAGAGTGAAAATCAGTATTAATTATAGGAACATAATGCTTCAACCCAAGGAAGAGCACCACAATCCTTAAGATATTGAATTTTGTTACTCAAAGCCTTATATTCATTAGTAGAATGACCATGAACTCTAAGATATGCACAAAATGAAATATTTTAGTAAAATGTTTTTCATATTCTTGGAGGGAGAGATATCAGAAGATCTTTGAGTAGTATTGTCAAGATACTCTCAATCAAAAGGATGTTTAATTATTTTGTGAAGAATATATCTCTTGCTTAGATGTACAAGGTGTCATACCTACACAAGAGTTTTTAGATTGTGAGATTTTTTTCTCTCCTTGAAAGAAGGATGCAAAATCTAATGAACTCGACACGTTAGTATTTTACATGATGACATTGATGTTAAGTGAGGTTTTCTTTGTTTCTTTCATTTCTTCCAAAGGGTAACAATCAAGACCACTATTTTTTATTAGTTAAAGATGCACTAATGTTAAAGTTGAATTAGAGGAATCTTTTGTAATAGTGTTGATATTAAGTGAAGGCTTGTTTATTTCTTTCGAGGGGAAATAACCAATACCACTAGTATTTTCTTGCATGTGAGGCTTTATAGGGACATGGATACCTTGTTCTATAGTACAACATGCTTTTTGACTATATCCAAGTTAATTCATGAGTTCATAACCTTTTCCATAAAGCATTTTCATTTGTTTTGGATTTGGTGGCTATTGATAGTCAATTTGGTCAAATTTTGTTGTGTAATTTTTTTTTCTTTTGTTCTAAAGTGATTGAGGTGTATGCTTTCAAAGGATAATTTGAATTTTGTGTTGACATTACTGCTTTTTATTTTTCCTTTTCAGATTCTTTGTTTATGATCTCATATTTTCCCATGAATGATGTGAAATCTAAGGAACTCCAGTCATCTCCTAATAGCTTCATGACTCCCTCAATATGTTTTTCTTTGTCTTCCTCTTGCATGGGTTCCACTTGTGTGCTTGGTGTCAATGTTTTGAAAGGATTTTTCTTGTTTTTCTTAATGTTTAGACAATTGTTTGGTTCAATATTAGCTTCGAGTATGTACACTTTGTTGTTTTAGACATACTTCATTATACGATGAAGAGTATAAGGCACCCCATTCATTGCATGAATTCATGGCTATCCTAAAAGAAGATTATATGAAAGATCGTGAGGCATAACATGGATTAGTGTTTCTAATGTGGCATTTCCAACATTAATAGGTAAAGTGATCATAACAAGCAGTTGTTTTCCTACATTGTCAAATCCATTGATAGAGAAAGAATTGGGTTGAATTTTTTATTTATCCATAATGAGCCTATCCAAAAGGTTTATGCTATACACATTAAAAGCGGGGCCATTTTCGACAAGGGTTCTCTTTATTCCTGTTCTATTGTATCTAGCTATTATCATGAAATCATCATTTTTTTTTTGCACTTCTGAAGGAGGGAGGTCACTTTTATGGAAAACAATGTCAACATTCATTTCTTGAATCATGGTTTCTATGTCATTCAGTTGCACACGCGGATGTATAGGAACTTGTTGTAAGGAACTTTGAATCATGTTATGATAGTGAGGGGATGCTTGAATAATATCCCATAATGATATTTTAGTAGGAGTTTTCTTAAGTTGTTCAACAAGATCATACTCTTTTGCACTTTGTGAAGGCAAACAAGGGGCATTAGGCAAGAAATAATTAAAAAATGGGAGGGATGTTGAAGGTGCTTGTCTTGGTTTTTTATTGTTTCTAGTGTTATATGTATGAGCATTGGTATTATAACTTGGTTGTTGTGAAACATTATTCTTAGGTGGGTAAAGGATAAGCTCAACTTTGTTTTAAGTTTGAGGTTTGTGCGAAAGTGGGTAAAGGATGAGTTGAGGTTGAATAATATTAAATTCCCATAGTGAAGGAGAGTCTAATGTTACTTCATCATCTTCATCTAAGGAAACTATGTCACTATTGTAAATGTTATCATTTTATTGCACCATGGTATCCTCCTTAGGAGGAGAGTTTTTAGGAGAACTACAAGCTAGATGTTCATGAAATTCAAAGGTTTGTTCTTCTAAAATGACTTCATTGCAAGCTAGATGTTCATGACATTCAAAGGTTGGTTCTTCTAAAATGACTTCATATCATCGTCAATGGTTTGATTCTCATTCTCTAAGATGTTCTCATAACTATGAAAGATAGTGGAAGGATGGTTAACATGTTTCTTAATGATCTCATTTTTGTACTCTAAATTTAACTCATAAGAGGGGATGTTGTACTTATGCAATCCATTTTTAACCATATCTCTTAAAATAAAAAATGCTATCTTGAACAAATAAGCTATTGAAAGTATACAATGCTTCAAGTAAAGTGCAATGCAATGACCTAAAGTGAAATGTATAAATGAAAATTTCAAATTAAAAAAAAGGCAATTTGTTGATTACACTATGGAACAATATAAAAATGAAATTTTGTAAATGTAAATTTGATATTAAGTAATTCCATATCGGAGCCAAATTAAGGTAGATTCTATGAAATGCATGTAACAGAAGCTCAACCAACTGAAACAGATAACTAATGACAATAAACAAACATGCAAAAACAAGGTTTTCAATGTTGTAAAAGGTAGTGTTAGGGCTGATCTGGGACTAATTCTCCTACAAGGGAATTTTCACTGAGTCGGGGTTTTTCCAGGGTTCAAATGTTGAAAAATGCACAACACAGAAATCCCAGAAAGTAGGTAGAACTTCTACTAGGACTAAATCACCAAGAGAGGTGTATGAGTCCTAAATTAGGATTTTTGTACTATTTTTAGAAAGTTCTATGTGAATGTTACATTTTCTCATTTGTATGATGTTTATGGTAAGTGCAATTATAGTTTTTAGATGAAATTCACTTATGCAAGATGTAAAAAATTAACCTATATGCACTTTCACTAATGCAATATTTTTAAACCCTAGATGCCCATTAAGTAATGCAACACCTAATGCAAATTCAATGAAAGCTATATACTTAGGATTATGATGCACTCCAAATAAAAAATGAGGTGTTTGAAAGGATAGGTTCACCAAAATGTAATATTGGGAATATGGCTCCCCCTTTTTGGAAGATGAAACAAGGGAGATGAGACCCTCCTATTTCGCTAACAAACATTCTAAGAGACCCCTAGAGATATCAAGCCAAGGATGAAATGAAGGGGAGAGATCTTACAATAGGGGTGTTCTATAGTACTAAAAATGACTAACAAAGGTTTCATCACCAAGATAGGGCTTGGAAAGACAAGATATGAAAATGACATGCAAAACCTAACTAAATGGCCTAGGGAATGAAACTGAAATGCAAAGTAACAAATTGAGAATGAATAGAGGTGCACCTGGAAGAATGATGAGACCAAAATGAGCTCCAAAACTTTGAAAACTTGTTTAGTTCCAACTAGGACTCATATGCTAGTCTAGGCGATCTAGTCGCATACTAAGGTTTATGTGCCAAAACTAGAATCTGATAGTGGTGAGCATGAATCTCCTGAAACCTATAAAAATCCCTATACTGAGACTCATACAAAAGTGGTGTATCAATACCACTCTAATTTTTTAAAAGGTTAAGGCTTGGATAAGGTCTCCAATCTCTTCTCTTCCTTTCACACTTTATTTCCAAATTTGAAACCCTAATTTGTAACTTGTAGGTTACTTTTTGTGAAGATATCAACCTTGTAACCTAATATTAAAAGGATCTTCAAATGAAAATCACCTAGATCTACAATCACATATGTGAAGAGAAGGAAAAAATAGTTTATTGCTAGGAAATGGGGGTTTTCCTTTGTCAAACCCTGTTTAGGTAATTAAACCTTGTGATGAAACCATGAAATATGAACATGAAACATGAAATATGAAACATCGACAATGATACATTGAATGATGTCTTGATATGTAAATCACCAATCTAACATGAAGTGTCCATGTAGAATATAGATCTTTATCTTGAACTTTGACATGAAACAATGCTTGCAAATGGATCTAGGATACCACATCACAACATTAATTCAACAACATGCTTGATGCTTGATAACCATGACATGATGATGGATCTTTAATTGCTACAACAATTGATGAAGAAATCTACCCTTGAATGCCTTAGAAATTCTCTTGAAGACTCTAGAATGCTATTATGAAGTCTTGTAATCACAAACTTGCTATTAGGAATGCTCTCTTGAAAGTATTAGGTGAAAATGATTTAAATAACCGTGTATTTGTACTTGTTTATGCCAAATTTCCCAAAATTACAACACTACAAGTTGACATTAGATCTAGGATGATAAAATCCTTCCAAGAATTCGAATTGAATTTTACTTTGGGCCACATGGCATCATGTGCTAGAGGTGGCGTATGAGTCCGATTAGGCTTAACTATGGGACACCTTTTTCAAAAATACTTAGAATGATGTAAAATCTTGATTGAGGCCCAAAAAACCTAGGTGGGACTCATACATCCAATGTGGCGTATGAGTCCTAGATAACTAAATCTAGGCCACACAACCTAAAAACACCTGAATTATGATTGGATGTTGGTTTATGTCAGGATTAACCTCACAAATATACATTAAATAAGGCTTATGGAAGTAAATTAGGGCCAATTAACGTATAGATAAGCCCAATGAGTAATAAAAACCCTATATTAGTGTCAAATTATGACACAATAATTTAAAAAACCCTAAGTTAGAAAAATTAAGTTCATTTAGTTTACAAGGGCCTAAAACTTAATGTGAATGTGTAAATAAATACACTTTACAACATTAAATTAAGGCAAAATTAGGTCACTTTAGCTTAAAAGGGCCCTAAATCCAATGTGAATTTGTAAAACAAATTGCAACACTAGATCAAGGCAACTTTAGGTCCATTTAAATGTTAACCATTCCCAGATCAAGTGAGAAATTGTACCATCTCCAAGAAGGGAATACAATTTCCATCATTACATAGGGTACCCTATTCAATCAACAAGATGGGCCACACAATCCCCTTCCTAGTGAACAATACTATCAACTAGGTGTGCCATAGGGTACCATGCTCAATTAACAAGGTGGGCCACACGATCCCCTTCTGTGTCAACAATACCAACAATAAGGTGTACCACATGGTAACCTTCTCAATTCATCCACTCAACAAGATTACCCACCAACACACCATCAAGGAAACCTTCAATATAATTCATCCCACCAACAAAGTAACCTACCAATGCACCATTAGGGAAATATTTAGTATCTAGTTCATCCCAATAAAAAGGTTTACCACAAGGTACCCTTGTCAATTCATCCCATCAACAAGATAACCCACCAATACACCATTAGGGAAGCCTTCAACATAGTTCACACCAACAACAACGTGTACCAAAGGGTACCCTTCTCAATTCATCCCATCAACAAGGTAACCTACCAATGCACTATCAAGGAAAATTTCATTATATTTTTCCCCAACAATAAAGAGCCAATCCTCCTTACATACAAAAAGGAGCTAACCCTCCTTACATACAATAAGGAGCTAACCCTAGGTATGTGCAGGATCATCATGGAAAAAATAGGTCCTTAAGTGGCGATAATATTCAGAAAAATCAAAGTTAGGCAACTTGATGTAAAAATTTGAATAAGTTATCTATATTATTTCAAAAATATGTAAGAATATAATCTATATCAAATTGAATGTAGTTTCTAAACTACTAAGTTTATTAAAAAATATATATATTTGGTGAAAATTTGAAATTTGAATGTAGTAGTACTTAAATTTTAGGGAAAAAATAAGAAGTAGGTGTTTATCTGATGACCCTAACCACAATAAAATGATAACATTTTCTTATAATATTTTAGATATAAGTAGAGGACTCATGTCCCCATGTGATACATATTTTTTTGTAATTATTTTCCAAGTAAATAATTAATTATTATTTTTATTATAACTTTTAAAAAATATAAAAAACTCATATGTCTAACCACCTTAACTTGTCAAAACTTCATAAATTCAATTTTTTTTAATCCTATAGTATGTGAAGCATAGAATGTGATGCATGTTTCGTATTCAAAAAATGTGATACTTTTTGAAACCTATAGATGTTTTTCAATCAACCTATCAATGAGGACTTTAGTCGTAATTCAAATAGAAATTAAATAATAATAATTTATTAAATTCAAAGTAAAGCATAATTTATATTGGTGGAAAGTTGAGAATCTCCTTTAAAAACCCTTTTCGTTTCATCAATTTTGGGTAAAAAAAAAGTTGTCATCCACATACCCTACACATACCCATCATATCACCACCTTTTGGCCCATCATGATCTTGCACATACCCCCCTCCTTAC
The DNA here is from genome assembly GCA_007258455.2 of Sequoia sempervirens. NCBI lineage: Eukaryota > Viridiplantae > Streptophyta > Pinopsida > Cupressales > Cupressaceae > Sequoia > Sequoia sempervirens. The sequence continues at coordinate 182,708,032 of VDFB02256132.1, read as the reverse complement.
ATACAACAAGGAGCTAACCCTCCTTACATACAACAATGAGTTAACCCTCCTTATATCCAACAAGGAGCTAACCCTCCTTACATTCAACAAGGAGCTAACCCTCCTTACATTAAACAAGGATTTAAATGTCCTTCAACCCAACATGGTTACCAAGGTCCCATACCTTCACAATACCCAATCCATGACCAAAATATGGTAGGAAAACAAGGCTATTACATGCAAGGTCCCCAAACAAGCATACCAAAAATAGAGATGGAAATCTAGAACTACAAGTAATAAATAAAACTATATTAGAAATGTAGATAGGGAAACCAAGAATACTTATACCCTTTGGGATATATGTCCATTTCCTTTCAATTGTTCCAGTTTTATGCTTCCCTTTCCAAATAATTTCAAAATACCAAGTTTGAAAAATACAAAGGATAAGGGGGACCTAGTAGAATATGTATGAGAAGTTTTGGTAGCATGCATGTAAGTATAAAACAATGAATCTTACCTCATGAGTATCTTTCCATGAAGTCTTACTAGTCATGCTATGGAGTGGTTCTCCCATCTGCAATTGAGACTTAAAAGCTTTGATGAAATATTTACCAAATTCATAACACACTTTTCTTTCAATATAGAACAATAAATCACCATCACAAACCTTTACAAAATCAAACAGAGTCAAGGGGAATCATTCACCTTGTACCTTCAACAATGGTGACATAAAGCTAGTCGATGGAAATCACCTATTCTCGACAAGGAATTGGTCGACATATTCATTTCAAATGTCCAAGAACAAGTCAACTACTAACTTACCATGTTGTGTCCCAAAAACTTTGAAGAGGCCATTGAGAAAGGACTACACATAGAAAGGGCCCTCATAGCAAGAGGAGTGATAAGGATAAATAACCCAAGAGATATTCCTTCAAGTTCAAGAGAGAAACCAAAAATTTGGGCCAAGAACAAGAACATCACAAATGATGGGGTAGTGGATGCTAGAGTAGTATGGAATGTGCAAAATCCAAATTTACCCCAAAAAAACCTCAAGTGGCCCAAAAAAGCTACACTCCTAATAATGCAAAAAACAACCAACTTACATATCCCCAAAATAATCAAGTAGGTAACCAACATGCATATCAAGGAGGGAAACAAAGACAATATGATTAAGCTGAAAGGAAGTTCACTGCATTAGGAGTCACTTGAGATGGTCATACATAAGCTATTACATTAAAACCTCATCAAGGTCAATGATCACCAAAACTATGAGGAGCCTAGCTTCAAAACACCATGGTATAATGAGGACTTGTGAAAATTCCACAAAATTAAAGGACATATAACCAACAATATCATGAGACTCAAGTACCTTATACAAGATTTGATAGACAGAGGAGAAGTGGACATCAAACATTGTCTTGGAAACAAGGACATCCAGATATACAGAAAGCCAATCCAAAACCATGCTAAAAGGAATGAAAAAGGTAAGGACCAAGATTATCATAATGCTAACTACACTTATGTTGACATAGTTCTAGGAACCCTCTCTCAAGTAGATGAAGATAGGGTGGATGTAGTGACTATATGAGGTGGAGACAACAAATGTAATGTAACTACTCATCAAGGGAAATTTACAATACAAGGAGCCCCACATAAGCTCACATCTAAGTCATCAAATGACTACAACATTATGGAATAACTAAAGAAGACTACTATCTTAACCTAAATCCTAAAAATACTAAAACTATCACTTACACATAGGCAGATACTTGAGAAAGAATTAGACACATCAGTCCCTAACAACCTCAATTTGGATCAATTCTAATCCATGGTTGGAAAAACCACAACCAAGAACCATTTAGTCTTTTCCAAGAAAGATCTTCCAAAAAGGACATTTCGTAACCAAGCTCTATACATAGAGGTTGGTGTTCACAAAAAAATGGTCAAGCGAGTGTTGATAGACAGTGGTTCATATCTAAACATCTGTACTTTGAAATTCATCAAACAATTGGGGTATTCTAAAGATGTGATAGAAAAAGGAAAGATCATTGCAATAAGGGGCTATCATGATCTTGAGAGGAATTCAGAAAGGACAGTCAGGTTACTAGTGTAGATAGGGCCATCCATCACAAAAACTACATGTCAAGTACCTGACCTTGAGTTTCTATATAACTTCCTCCTAGGGCACGCTTGGATCCATCCATTACAAGTAGTACCATTGAAATTTCACTAATGCCTAAAGTTTTCCCACAAAGGAAAAGAGGTGAAATTACATGCTAATCCTAAACCCTTTCACTTATATGCAAAGTTGGAGGAGAAGTATAATAAGATCCAATGTATACCCAACAATGACATATCCTTCGATTCATTCTCATATGTTGACCCTTTCATGCTACCATCAACCTCAACCAATATAACATCAAATGAGAAACCAAAAATGAAAACCAAGGTTTAGGTACTTGACAAGGGTAATGGAAATTATCACTTCAACCAAGAATTTTGCATTGGCATGCTTCCACCAACACCTAAAGTCTAAAGACATCTGAAAGAGATCAAATATGTTTAGATAGTACAAATGATAGACAAACCCATGATTTTAACCAAGTGGGGAGATATGAAAGACGAAGAGATATTCAAAGAGGACTTCTCATCCATGATCCACAATGAGGACCAAAAGGAACTAGAAAAGCCACAACCAATTCTAATTGATCCTTATAGTAGAGGTTATCAATTAGCTAAAAAAATGGGATATCAAGAACAGGTGGTCTTGGGCTACACAAGAAAGGCCAATGGAATCCTATCATAGTGGAATAGAGGAAGAAAAATATGGGACTAGGTTGTGAACCAAAAGATGTGGTTACTCCAAAAATCAGATGACCTAGACACCTAATGGGAAAAAGATACCAAAACCATACTAACCATTTTAGTAACCTTTGTAAGCTTTCTGGATAATGATGATAGCCTACCCCTTTGCTACCCACAATTGATAGATTGGGACCAAAAATGGAATACACCTATTCTAGATCAATTCCAGAATGATGAAGCAATCGTTGAGTTCATGGGACTTCAAATGGACACGTACTAGCAGGAGATCACAAAGAAGGGTTCATCATGAAGCTCAAACAAGATGCATATTTTGGTGGAGAGATTAAATCCTCTACTCACAAAAATTAAAGATAAAACATAAAAATAAAAATATGATCCCCTATAGAAAACCACAATGTGCATCTATCAGATCTAGAAAAGAAGAAAATAAAGGATGCATCTAAAAGTGAAAATCTCCCTAAGGCACCTGAGGATGGAGGGTTCAATCTCCCCATATCTATATATTAAGAAAAATCAATGCTCCTAGTAGAATAAGTAGAATCCATAAATTTTGGCATGAAAGAGAACCCAAAAATTATATACCATGTGGCATTGCTTGATCCTGAAGAGAAACCAAAATTCACAACATTCATTAATGATAGAAAAATAAACTTTGTGTGGACTTATGTAGATATGTCTAGACTAGGTCTAGCACTAGTGGTACATCATTTGGCCGTATCCCTTAGAGAAAATCCTACCAAGAAGAAACTCAAAACAATGCATCCTCAAATATAATTATTGGTAAAGGTAGAATTAAAGAAGTTACTAGATGTGGGTTTCATTAGACCCATCAATTATTTGAAATGGGTATCAAATTTGGTACTAGTGTTAAAGCCTACTAGGGGCATAAGGATCTGCACAAATTTTTGAGACTTGATCAAGGCTTATCTAAAGGATGACTTTCCTCTTCCAAGTATAGACATGATCATGGATTTAACAATAGGACATGAGATTCTATCTTTAATTGATGGTTTATTTGGGTATAACAAGATAATAATATCCCCTGATGATCAACACAAAATGATATTTACTTATGCTTGGGGGACCTTCTACTCGAATGTAATTCCATTTGGTCTAAAGAATACAGGAGAAGCATATCAAAGAGAAATGACAAGCATCTTCAACTATATGCTACATACAATCATTGAAGACTATGTGGATGACATTCTATCAAAGTCCATCAAAAGGAAAGATCACTTGACCTATCTTGTAAAGGTTCTTGATTGGCTTGAATAATATAACTGAATACTCAACTTGAAAAAGTGTGTCTTCAGAGTGACATCCAAAAAGCTACTAGGGTACATAGTGTCAATAAGGGGGAGTGAAGTGGATCATGCAAAAGTAAAATCCATACTAGAGATTCCTCCACCAAAGACATTAAAATGACTAAGAAGTTTACACGGGAAGCTGGAATCTGTCAGGTGATTTAGCGCACAACTAGAAGACAAATGTCACCCTTTCATGCTCATCTCTTACACAAGGAAATCGCCTTCAAGTGAGATGGGAGATGTGACCAATAATTCTAGAAAGTCAAGGAGTATCTACTTACTCCTCATGTACTCATGCTACCTATTCTAGAGAAGGAAATGGTACTCTACATGTCTACCACACAAGTAGTGATGTGATCTCTCCTAGCCCAGCTAGATGACGATAACAAAGAAAGAGCATTCTACTAGATCAATTGACCACTGGTGGGCTATGAGTTGAACTACTCACCCATAGAAAGAGTGTGTCTCTCAATCATATTTGTGACAAAAAATTTGAGACACTACATCTTAAATAGAAAGGTAAAGTTGATTTCAAAAGTAGACCCAATAAAATACCTACTATTAAAGGGAGCCCTAACGAGCCGAATTGCTAAATGGGTGAAGATTCAAAGTGAATTTGATATAAATTATGTGGATAGAAGAGCCACCAATGAACAAATTATAGCAGACCAGTTGGGCGAAGAACTCATAGAAGATCATAAACCTCTCATGGTAGACTTCCCAAACAAAAAACATATTGTTGACAGAATAGACAAACCATTGGATTCTATACTTTGATGGCTCCCATACTCAACATGGATCAAGGGTAGGTATTCTATTTCTCACCCCACAATGAGATAATATACCCAAAGCATAAAATATTGTATTCCCACGAACAAACAATATATCAGAGTATGAAACTCTAGCCACAAGGCTCAAAATGGCTATTGAATGGAGAATAAAATAGCTATAGGTCTTCAAAGACTCTCAACTAGTGATCAAATGGGTGAATTATGAGCACCAAACAAAAGAAAACAAGCTAATTCCATATAAAAGGATGGTGTATAGCTTAAAGGACTATTTTATCATAATAACCTTTAAAAAAATTCCTCGGATCAACAAAACAACTGTTGACGCAATGGAAACAATAGGCTCACTTCTTGTTATTCCACAAAATGTTCCTAAGGATGATTTCCTCATGGAACAATTGCTTGTACCTACAATCCACATCTTAGAATGAGAACTAGTATGTGTTGTTGTTGGTCCTAACTCCCCATGGTACCAAGACACATTTGACTACATCTGACATTGGATCATACCACTTGACCTAACAAACACTCTAAATAAAACCTTCACCTATAGGACTTCTCGATTTGGAATCCTAGGAGATACCCTATATTGTTGAAGTCTAGATGGTATGTTACTCTGGTGTCTTAATGTAAAAGAAGCAAAAAAGGGCTTACAAGAGGTACATGAAGGTGTTTGTAGGTCCCACTCTAGTGGACCAAACCTAGTCCAAAAATAGCTCAAAATGGGTTATTATTGGACCTCCATGGAATAGGAGTGCATTCAGTATTCTAAAAAGTGGCATCTATGCCAGCAGCATAATGACCTTGTTCATGCACCAACATAGAATTTGAGACCCATCACAACACCTTGGCCTTTCTCAGAATGGAGATTAGACCTAGTAGGTAAGTTCTTGCTTGCTTCATCTAACAGGAACACGTTTATTATCACAACAAATTATTTCACTTAATGGATAGAGGAAAATTCATTGACCTACATCAATGGAAAATAGATATCAAAGTTCATTCTAAATTATCTAATTTGTAGGTATGGAATTCCATAAATGATAATAATGGACAATGGAAACCAATTCAAGAATCAAGACATCCAATAAATTTATTGTAAATTCTCTATCCAACATAGATTTTCTATGCCCTACTATCCTCAAGGAAATGGACGGGCCGAAGCATCTAAAAAAACCATACTAAGAATACTAAAAGGGACAGTTAATGAAGCTAGTCGGGATTGGGATTTAAAATTGAACCTAACTATATGGGATTATCAAACTAGGGTTTGAATGCCTATAGGTGTCACACCTTTCTCCTTGGTCTATGGATAAGAGGTTATCTTACCTATTGAGGTTGAAATCCCCTCATTACGAATCTCACTAAAAGGAATGGTTAGAAATGAAGAATATTGGGTATCCAAGTTGAATTAATTGGAGCTCCTAGATGAAAGGTGTTTGAGTGCATTAAACCATCTACAAGTTTATCATAATTGATTCAAATGAAGCTATGAAGAAAGGGTCAAGGATAGAAACTTCTAGAGGTTGGTGACTTGGTCCTCAAACAGAATCAAAAGGTACATCTGAATTAAGATGGAAAAGGAAATATTGAACTTGGCAATTAGTTAGTACCATTTATCATCATAGCAAACTACAGGTCTGGAGCTTATCAGTTGGCTACTCCTTAAGGAGAACCCTTAGCTGAACCACTGAATAGTAGCCACCTCAAGAAGTTCTACAAATGAAGCATGCTTGAATACCCTAGGAAAAAGGGTAAAAATCCAAAAAAAATTCAAAAAGATAAAAAATAAAAAAATATCAAAAAAAGCAAGAAAAATAATAAAGAGAAATAAATTTTTCTTTGAGTAAAAACCAATTTGTGGCACTCCTAGAATAGGTACCATAGTGAAAACCTAGAAAACATTAGCTATGTTTGAATAAGACTCACGTCATTGTCTATCGATGCTATCCAAATCATTCACCCATTCATTCCATAATAAAGTATATGTCCAACCATGGCTTGGTACTGATTGAGGAAATTAGTCTTGTTTCCAACTAGGGGAAACTTCCCAAAGCTAGTCATGGATTAGATATTTGAGAGTCCTATCATTGTAAAAACTATTGAAAAATAAAAAACCTACAAAACCACAAAAACCAAAAACATCTAGGAAACAACAAAAATAAAAACATCTAGGAAAAAAAAAACAAAATCATTGGATTATTTCGTCACTCAATATTCTAAGATATCAACATTTTCTTGAACCTTGTGGCTAGTTCAAAAAGATTTACTGAAACATATCCTATAGAAACAAAAGTGGAATATCAATCCAAGTTATCACAGTAGTTTGAAAACCATAAAAAAAAGCTTATGCTTTTGAGTCAACTAGTCAAACTATGTGGTCTCTACATGTACAACTTAGGAAAGGCTTATCTTTGATCATCCCTTGAGGCCTTAGGTCAGTACCCTTAGGTTTCTCTCATGCTTTGTTTTCAACTTAGTCAAAATTACAAAATCCAAAAACATTCACAAAATAAAAGAGATCAAAAAAATTCAAACCAAGTGAACTATGAGCCTTTGGATATACAACATAGGAAAGTATTATCTTTGATGAACCCCTAAGGCCCTAGTTAAGTCCCTTGAAAACAACAAAAAAATCATCATAAAACTCATAAAATCAAAAAAACCTAACCCATCATCACAATCCCCAATAAAAGTTTCACCCACAATAAAAAAATCATCATAATCACCCTTTGAAAGAACAAACAAACAAACAAAACCCCAATATCTAGAACTTTCAAGAAAGCAATCACAAATATTTTGATTACAACACATACAAAAAAAGGCCAAAGTATCAACTACCTATCTTTTGATAATTCACCAACAACATCTTGAGATATGCCTTAACGGATCCATTCTTATGATAGACATGATCAACAACAGTTAATAGCCTGAAACCTCAAAACAAATATGGCAAGTGATACTACAATTGTGTTTTATTATTTTTGTAGTCTTATTTTTATGGTTTATTTTTATTGACTCATTCCCAGGATATCTGAAGGATGTCCATAAGGATTTAGAGAAGAAGGAATGGTGGCAATTGAGTGTCATTTTAATTTTTTGTTTGTAAGATGTTTTTGTGATACTACGATGGAAAATACTTGCTATATTGAGTGTATGGAAGTTGTTTTGAAACAATTAATGTAGTAGGTACATGTAAGGTATTCTATATCTCTCTATGTAACTGGTTTGACAAGTTTAAAAACAACCCAACCATATACTTTAAAAAAAAAATTGTATGTCTGTTATGAGGAGGAATATTGTTTGTATGTCAAATCAAAGTCCATGCAATAGATTGTACAAAGTCACCTAGGTTATTAATACCCTGGTGCATCATATTTGTTTGCTACATCAAGTAGGATTGTTCAAAATGTGAAGCCTCCAAGCAAAGGGAAAGCAACTCACCAGTAACTAACAACATCAAATTTATATCCATCCTCAAACATTTATTCTAACTAACATCCATCCTACATCATAATATTATTAGTACCATATCCATCCCACATCTATAATGTCATCAATACATATCATGATAATAATAAAGAAATGAAAACATCATGTATCATTCATGCATAAAAAATATGTCCATCATATATAAACATCATCATACAAATAATAAAACATCATATAAAACAATATATGATCCATCCATTCACATCATATGCATCCATCATAAAAGTACAAAAACATATATAAGTGTACATCATCATACATTATCATCCATAAAACATCACATAAACACATAAATGAGTTGAATCAAAGAACTTATATCTCATATATATCATCATAAAAAAAGGAGAATTTCATTGTACATCATTATCATGGAAACATGTGTGGTAGGATAATATAAAAAAAATACATATATGTGAGACCTTGACTGGGTCGATGAATATATATATATATATATACAAAATCATGTCTATAATATAAGTCTCTACATAACATCATAAGAGATCAAGTACAAATATGACACTCCTCAATAGGAAGAGGACTCTAAAGACAAGGTTGTGGATCACCCTCTAGATCTGGTTGTATGACAGAATGCTTGCCTGAGTCGACACCACCCCCGCAAAACTAGGCTCTCCAAACCATGGGTGATGTTGTGCTCTAAAAATAGAGGCCTCATATAGAGTCTGATAATATGTCAACATATGTAACAAACAATCTCGCTCAACTCGTGTACTATCATGCTCTGTCCTCAAGCTATCCCTCTCGATGGTAACAACCTAAAACTATGTCTGAACAATGAGACAATGCCCAATATTTGTATCTTGCTCTGCTCAGAAACCATCTCTCTCTGGCTAAACATTATCTCTCTTTGTTGTCAATGTAGCAATATTTTCCTCTATGGCTGTCGTCGCACTATCTATGTGGCCAACTATGCACCTCCATCCCCAGGTGATGGAGGGGGATCTGGAACCTATCCCTGGTCCTGCATCTGATCACCTTGAGCACTATCTAGTTCATTTACCAAGCTTCTCTACAAGGATCTCAATATTTTTCCGCTCCCCATAGTGACCTATGATGCCTACCCTACTGAACTGTAGATTTTTGGCACCCTAGACCATTCTAGCACTTCTAGGGTTTTTCACCAAAAAGGAGAAAGAACGGCCAAAAGTCTAGGTAGGTTCATTCAAATTATGTAATGTATGATGTTATTTAGACTAAATGAAATGAACTAAATGTAATTAAGTGATCTAAATGATTGATTATGTATGCAAAACTTAAGATTTATGCAACATTTGAAAACACAGTGTTGATTGAAAAAAGCTTTAAAAAATGAACAAGAATGCAAATTAAACCAAAAAAAAGATTGGTTTTTAGAATGTGTACACCTAGGAAACTAAAGAAGACTAGAGAACAATATGGAAAACTGATGAAGTCTTATTTTGAGCTGATTGGGACTCATTCGCCACCCTGGATGAATCAGTCCTAGTTCTGGATTTTTTTGCACAGAAGTTGTTTTCTACCAACTAGGAACCAGGATCTGCATCTAACTCAAAATTGTGTGTTAGGAGGGACTCATTCACCATGCATAGTGAATCAGTCTACTTTCAAATTTTTGCAACTTCAAATATTTGTTTTGCACCTTGACACCTACACAACAATTTCTGATGGAAACCCGATTCGGGATCTCAGAAAATTCCTGCAAAATAGCTAAAAATTATTTGTCTAATGGGTGGTTTTGCTTGTTCAAACCACTAGTTGGGTAGTTAAAACTTGAATGGAGAAAAATCTACATAAAATACTAGCCTTAGATGTGTTAAAGACTAGGAAAACCTGAAATAAGATAAGAGCCCTATTCTATTGTGCTAGAATAAGAAATGAAAATATGATTTGTGTAATGCAAGATCTCAAACCTAGAAACCATACAACACATTAAAAATGGAAATAAAATGACATGGAAATGAAAATTAAACAAAATGCAAACCTCAATCTAAAGATATAATGAAAATGGAAGATGAAATCACTTTGGAACCAAGCCTTTAGGTGTGATTTGATGGCTAGTTGCATCTCCTCACCCAAGATTTCTTGATGATTCACCATAGGCATCCATCATCAACCCTTTGAAATGTTGGATCTTCACCCAAAGAGTGAGTTTTAGACCTGCAAAAACCTTAGTTTGTTGCCCCAAAATTTTAACCTTTGCTAATGAGACTTGTTGTAGAAGCCTTGACTTAGAAATTTCTTTTGTAAAAATGATTGAAAGATGTGTAAAATGACATAAAATGAGTATTTATAAGCAACAACACCTAATTTTCCTGTTATTTAGACCTAAGAGGCTGACATTCATTAGAAATTTAAGTTTAATTAATTAAATTTCAGCTCAAAATTGAATTTTCCCTCAAAAGGGACTCATTCGCCACCCTTGGTGAATGGGTCCCACCAGAGGGGACTCGTTCACCCAAGGTGGCAAATGGGTCCCACTACTAATTTTTGAAGGTGGGTTTTCAGGATATGAAATAATTGAGTGATGTTTGTCTAGTTTTAGGTGATTTATCAAGTGAAATGGGCCTCTAGATAAAAAATAATGGGTCTTACGAGCCTATAAATGCTATTTTGAAGAATAAATGATGTGAGGGGCCTCAAAAGTGGGTCTAATTATGCATGAAATTGTCTCTTTTCTCAAGAAGGTCCAATTTTCTATGGCACATTTAGCCCCCACTTTAGTGTCCATATGACTGTATGTGCATATGTAAGCTAAAGGACTCTAAGCGATGCACTTTATTACATAAAAGGATACTTATTCAAAGGATGGGAGAACGAAGCCCCAAGTGTAGTTCTCTGCAAAACCATAACATTAGGAACTGCATCCTACAACTCACATTCGTTAATTTTCTAAAAATCCTTTTATCTAACTCTTATGAATCCAATTCAAGGTAGATGTATTCCCCCTTGATTCTACTTGCTTTACAAAGGTGGAATCAAGGTAGAAATCTAGCTATGATGAATAAGAAACATCATATTGTAGGGAATTTTCAAGTACCATGCCACATAACGATAGATGAAGGATGATGCCAGGTGTGGAATCATGATTTCGATGCATTAAATGGCATCAAAAATGGATTATCCTAGCTCCTGTTATGTTGATTTGAAGAAGATATACTTTATGAATTCTTTAAAAGGATAATAACCCTATGCGTAAGAGTAAAAAGAGGCGAAAATGGATTAAAAGAAGTAGAAGAAAGTAGCATGTCACTTACTATTCATTTTACCTTCATGTAGCTTGAGAGTGATGAGTGAGAGAGGAAAATGCTAAGCAGATGAGATTATACACCTTCCCAACTGGATGATCTTTGGGAGCAGGTGGCACATGGTGAGTTGTATTATGAGGTGAGTCGATTCTCCAACTTTCACCTTGTGATTTTGGTAATAATTTAATGATTTTAATGCATGGATAGGCTAATGTATGGTTTTGGAAAAAAATTCGCAAAGTGTCCCCTTTTTTCACAAAGTGTCTCATTTGTTCACAAAGTGTTCCTTTTGTTCGTAAAGTGTCCCATTTCTTTGCGAAGTGTCCTATTTCTTTGCGAAGTGTCTCGTTTCTTTGTGAAGTGTCATATTTCTTTGTGAAATGTCCAAAAAGGGTTCTAAAGTGTCTAGGGCCATTAGAAAAGTACACTAGATTGAATTTAGCACAGTTTCCTGATGAAATTTGTGAAATTTGAAGAAATTAGATGGATTTTAGATCATTTTATGATGATTTCAATAGGTCCTTGCCTAGTCGCAGTAGCGGCTAAGGGGAAGACAACTCACATTTCTGAGAGATCATGTGCTGATGCTATTGGTGATAGAGACAAATCATTTACAGTTAGTAGGTATCTCTTAGGAATATCTTACAACACCTATGAGATACCATGACTCCATGCTTATGGCCCTGTATGAGCATTGGGATGTTGATACCTGTACATTTCATCTTCCTACTGAGGAGATGACCATCACACTCGAGGATGTACACCACATTCTCTGAGTTCCTATTTGGGGAGAGCAGGTATATTTCTGACGGGATTGGTCATTCCAGGAGAAGAAGAGGGACATGTAGTATTGCTTAGGTGGACCTATTCATGATGAGAGGGTTAGAGTGTGGATCGAGATCCCAATGCTGCTATATTTGTGAGCTCCTATGGTTAGATGGATTATGATGCACACAGTGGCTCTAGTTCTCAATCAAGATGGATGAGCAACACACTTAGAGGGGGGACTAGTACACTTGATACGGGGGATGCATGAACAAAGAACAGTTTATGCTTGGGGCTGCTGCATTTTAACACACTTGTATTATGATCTTGGTCAGTTTTTGTTTCGAGAGATTGAAAGTATGGTGCAATGTATGCTTCTGCAGGTGTGGTGCCTTGAGCATATCACATGCAGTAGGCCTGTTGAATTCCCTTATGCTATAGTTGTAGGATATTTGCAAGCATTTGATTATCCTTTGTGATGCTTGTGGCAGTATGGGGATTTACACTTTTGGAGGGTGAGATTTGGCTGGTTGGAGGAGGAAAAGATCTTGTGGAGACCTTATCTACTCACTTTGTAGTGGCCAGATCCCATAGGACAACTACAAAGGATGCAGATGGATAGGTATCTAGATGGGAGGCATGACTATGTTGTACAACCCTTCTACTATGGGCGAGTCATGTGACAGTTTGGATAGGTGCAGACACCACTGAGGCAGTGCCCCTTCATTAGACAATTTGTGCGGATTGCTCGAAGGCTAGGTGATATTGTTCGGTTGACTATAGACCATGTTCATGAGAGTGATTATGATGATTCAGATCATGACCAACCACCATCATCCAATGTTGATGATGTCAGTAGCACAAATTAGCATGAGGATTGGTCGTCATATGCATGACCAACTCCTATGTTTTCCATGGATTTCCCTATAGGTGATGTGTGACCAACACCAAATGAGGGGGATGAGCCAGAGGAGAGAGCAGAGGAGGTATGGTTTAGGCCAACATATATTTTTACTAATGTTATTGATGATGAGTACATGTTTGATGCTAATATTGACTATGAGGATTATGATGGAGGAGAGGATGATGAGGAGGAGGACTATGAGGAGGATGATTATTACGAGGAGGAGCCACCCCTGAGTGAGGGTGATGAGGTAGCTATTAAGGATCGTGATGAGCATGGAGAATCCTCACACACTTAGAGGACTAGAATAGGGGTAGTAGTTACAACCGACATCAACACTCACAGTTAGAGAGAGGCTAGCACATCCTCAATGCCCCCTAGAGAGGATGAGGTTGACATTCCTCATCCGACTGGAGACATAGGTGATGAAATTTGATTTTATGCATGTACTTTAGTATTTTATTGTTTGTTTATGTATATATACATCATGATGATGATTAATGATTGTGTACATTATCTATCTTGTAGGAGTGATGAGAGATTGGAGAGAGTTCTATCATCAGGCTTTCGTAGAGATAGTTCCTACATCCATCGATGAGTAGTAGATGGATCTTGACTACGTGCCCCCACTGATCATGGAGGAGGATCCAGAGTTGCTCAGACCTTTCACGAGGCTACATGCAACATACGAGAGTGTGAGGAGATGACTCTGTCAAGCTGAGAGTATAGTATAAACATCACAAACCTTGGTAGAGCTTGGGAGAATACATGTAGAGCTAACACATACATGAGTAGAGAGGGATCAGATGGTAGAGGAGTGGCTTGTAGTTGTTAGTTGAGTACAGGGTCTAGAGTATGCACTTAGACTTGGCAATTCATGATCATGGTCACACACGACCGTCTCACGACGTCCAGGGACTACATGACGAGTGCCAGATTCTGAGGGGTCTAGCTCTCACATACCTCTACAACTTTGTATATGATACTGAGATGTGTATATAAGACTTTGATATATATATATATATATAAACATGCACATTTGATGTTATTATGATGTGTTTCATTGTGTGGATGTTAAATGCAATATGATTAATTAAATGACTTATGGTAAAAGTATTTAATTAGTGTCTACATGATTTAACATGATTAATGTGATCTTAGTTTAAAACATATTTCAGTTTTATTGTAGATACAACATTTTTTATTAGAAGATAATATGTTAAATTAAATACACCTTTAACTCATATAATGATCTAACTTAACATAAGACAAAGGTGAATAGTATGAATCCTAAAGTAATTATAAAATGGATTTCAATAATTACCTTAGTGTTCAAGACAAACACAAGATTAGTTGTCAAGACCAAAGCAATGTGAAAGCTATTACATCAAATAACTTTAAACAAAATTGCTCTATCAATCATACTATTTAAAGAGGTCATAGATAATACGAACACAAATGTGTGACATTAATAGGTTCCTCAATGGGTGTTTCATCAAGTTCTGTTAAGACATAAGCACCAAACCCATAGTTGGTATCAACTAAGTAAGGTCCTAATCAATTAGGGCTTAATTTATCTTTATCTTCATTTTCAGCACTAGCATTGCGTTGGTTTTCAATAAGAACAAGATCTCCCTTACAAAATTATCGAGGGATGACGTGTATATTGTGTTTGCATTGTAATTTTTTGATGTGATCTTGGAGATGTTCGAGAGCGTTAATGCACTATTCGTTGAGCATCTAAAGTTGTTGTAACCATTGATTTTTATAGGTGTCAACATCAGTAAGGTCTTGGATTGAAATTCACAATGTTTGAATTTCTAACTCCAAGGGAATGATTGTATCAGTGCCATAAACAAGGTTATAAGGGGTATTTCCCATGGATGATCTAACATTTGTTCTATAATCCAAAAGCACATAAAATAGTTGCGTATACCAATATTTAAGCTTTTTATTGACAGTTTTCTTGAGGATTTGTTTGAGAATCTTATTAGTGTTTTTAGCTTGTCCATTGGATTGTAGATAATACAGTGTGGAAAAGTGATGTTGAATATTGATTGTTTCAAGAAACTTTTGAACTTTGGTAGATTATTAAATTGAGTTTTGTTGTCTGAAACAATTGCGGAAGGGAGCCCAAAGTGAGAAATTATGTGCTCCAATATGAAACAAAAAATTTCTTCAACATTTGTAGAACCGAAAGGAATGGCTTCCACCCATTTCATGAAATAGTCCATTGCGGTGATGATAAATGTATGTCCAATAGAAGAAGGGGGTGAAATTTTTCCAATAACATCCAACCCCCATACTGAAAATGACCAAATGGGAACTTGGGAATGAAGCTCAGTAGCAGGAGCATGGACCAAATTGCTATGTTCTTGGAATTTTCAACATTATTTAACATAAGCAAAGCAATCCTTCTCCATATGTCTCCAATAATAACCCATACGGATAAGTTTTTGCACTAACGATCAACCTCCAAAATGGCCTCCATAGGCACCAACATGAGCCTGTTCGAGTGTTAAAGGGATTTTAGAATCTTTAAGACATCATAATAAGAGACCATTGAAATATATTCTATACAATGCATTTGCTAGGATCACATATTTAGCTACTATCTTGCATAATTTTTTTTGAGTATTTGTTGAGGTAGGTTTGGGAATGGTACCATCTTTTAAATAGTTGTATATTATGTCATATCATTCACACAAGGCATCTTGGTTTATTACTAAAATGTCTTCTAGAGGAGTGTCAATCGAAGGTTTCATGGTAGGAAGAATAACAAAGGTGAAATCTATGGAAGGATTGTGTGGGGATATAAGAGAAGCTGCACTAGCCATTGCATCCACATGTCAATTGTCTTTTTGTGGGATGTTATCAACGGTGAATGATTCGAAAATCTCTAGAAATTTCATTATAAGATCCTTGTATTTTGATAACTTGTCATGTTTAGTTTGATATGTATCATTGATTTTTTTGATAACCAATTGCAAATCACTGAAGATTTTGATATGTTTAACATTCATTGTTAAAGAAGATTGCAAACCTACGATCAATGCCTCATACTCAGCTGTGTTATTTGTACATAGGAAATTTAATCAATAGGAGAAGGGAAGATATTTTTTGTTAGGTAGAAGTAATACCAGTCTAGCACTAGAACCTGTTTGACACTTAGATCCTTTGAAATACAATTCCCATGGTTTAATGTCAGTGGTTAAGACATTATCATCAGGAAAGGAGTCATGATTAGGTAGAGAAAAGGGGGAAGGAGCATCGACTAAGTGATTAGTCAAGGCTTGTCCTTTGATTTCTTTTTATGAAACAAACTTAAGATCAAACTCAGTTAACAACATTACCCACTTAGTTAGGCATCCATAAAGATCTATTTTGTTGAAAAGATGTTTGAGAGGATCAAATTTTGTGATGAATTGTATTTTAGTATTTAGTAAATAATGTCGCAACTTACTAGCAGTGAATACAAGAGCCAAGCATTGTTTCTCAATTGGTGAATATTGAGTTTTGTAATCAATTAAGGTCTGACTTATGTAATAAACAGGGTGTTCTTTGTCATGATTGTCGTGCTGAGCCAACAATGCTGCAACAAGATGGACAAATGCGGTGATGTACAAGATAAGTGGTCTCTTTGGCATAACGGGTTGTAAAATAGGTGGGGTTGCAAGGTATTCCTTTAAAATATTGAAATCCTATTTACAATACTCATCCCAATCAAAAGGTATACCCTTTTTAAGGAGATGTGTGATCGTCTAAAGATGCAAAAAAATGAAGAATAGATTGAATTTGACCTTTTAACATGCACAACTGAGAAATATTCCTAGCAGGTGGCATGTTAATGATTGCATCAATTGTTTTCATGTCTACCTCAACACCTCTGTGAGATATTGAAAACCCCAAAATTTTACCACTATCTACACCAAAGAAACTTTTTTGGATTCAATCACATATTGTATTTAAGTATTTGTTCAAATATTTTATGAAGGATATCTATATTGTCTTGTCATGTTAAATATTTAGCTAGGATATCATCAATAGAATCTGATGAGCCTAAAATATGCTCATAATTTGATGATATGATAAACTTTTAAATGATTTCATTTTTGTTATTTCATGGCTGTTTAAACTTTGATGAAACCTTTTATGGGGATATCCTGTAGCAAGACACTTTTATATTCCTGCAGCCTATTGTGTTGACTTGATTGCATTTATTGCCCTGTTGACTCCTGAAAATGGCTGGTATATCGTATACAATTTTTAAATGGTGAATTAGATTTGAAATGTGTGATTAATGAATAGATATCGTGTATGTACCATATGCCTCTTCTTGTGCCTCTACCTTTTGTTTTCGCAGTTGTTGAAGAATGATCGAGTCAATGCAGCTGATCTCGGCCTTGCAAGTAAAGCCCATTTCCTGCGACGACTTTGAGGAAGCTCCGCCAAAGACTCTTTGACCGAAACCGATTTGGAAAGATTTTTAATGAAAAGTCAATCTGGAGAGAGTGGAGCGCTAGATTCTCTCTGAATCGGGTTGAACACATAAATTCATTTATGAAGTTTGTTCCTTGATTCAGGGATATACTTTACTTCCACGTCTTTCTTTGATGAAGTTAGTTAGTTAGTTGTTCTTTTATTTTAAAAATAAGATACTCCTCCTGCGTGAGAGAGTGATAGAAGAGAAATAGAATGAGTAATAGATGATTTTTAGGTAAGATAGAAACAGAGTAGCAGAGATCATGTAAGAATCAGTATGATAATGAAAGACAGAATCTGTTTGACCAGAAGCAGAGTTTGTTGTTAGTTTTCACACCAACAAGACAATGTATTTCATTGTCTTCATGAATAAAGATCGATGAAGTTCTGAGTTCAGCATCTGTGTAATCAGTAGATGCTTGCTAAGGGGGCCCACTTAGTAAGTATCTGTAGTTAATTAGTTAGATGTTCTTTTCTGCTGATATCCAGTTAGCTTTCATCTTTTGAAGTTTTTATGCAAACTTAGTCTTACACTGCTCCTGCAGCATAGAGAGTCCATCCCTGTGACTGTTCCTACAGCATAAGGCTAGTTCATGGTTTGTGCTTCAGTCGTAGCTGTTACAGTTTCTGTTTTAATCAAGCATAGTTGAGTTAAAGAATTCTACATTACCATTCTGTAGCTTAGATAGAATTTCTTTCCAGTATGTATTTTTGCTAAGATTTGACTAAAACAAATTCCTAGTGCATATATTTTGCTGCGCCATTTAAAGTCTACGTCCCCTGGTTTGACAAGTAAATGAACGTCCACAGAAAGATATTAGTCACCTGTCGGAATGTCCAATTCCCAGGAAAGTTTCACTGTGATATTCATATCCTTTTGTGAGTGCGAGCCATTTTTGGCACCGTTGCCGGGGATGGTGTCTAACTAGGAGTCTGACAAAGTCATTTTCAGCATTAGTTTAGTCTGTTAGTCAAAAATTTTCAAAATATTTCAAGCCGTTATTCACCATATTGCATGCATAGAAGAAGGAGAGACGCACTGGGAAGGTTCCTCCCTGAAAATTTGTTTATTGAACTACCGTTTGACCCAGCTGATAACGAACCTGAAGAAAATCCATTTGCTCTGCTATTCCAGCACCCAGACATGGCAAATAATCCACCTAATAATCCACCTCCTGCATTTGAGTTTCCCATTGTTCCCCAACAAGATACTGATAATCTTAAAAACATCCCCTCTTCCTTGCTCCCAAAGTTTTATGGCCTGGTCACAGAAGATCCAGAAACCTTTCTGTTTGAATTTGATGTCCTCTGTCGCAGTTATGACTACAACACCGACGCTCATAAACTGAAGCTATTTCCTTCCACTTTGAAGGAGGGAGCTCTCAGATGGTTCATGAGTCTGGGAAGAGCCGTTGTAAATAGTTGGGCAGCCATGCAGACGAAATTTCTTGAAAAATATAAGGAATATTGTAAGAGTGCCAGCAAAGGTGATGACATATTCCGAATTCAGCAGAAGGAGGATGAAAGTCTGGAAGACTATATTTCAAGGTTTTTGTTTTCATTAAAAAGAAACTCAAACCATACTCTTAACGAGGACTCTCAGAAACTACTCTTTCTAAGGGGAATCAGTGATGCCTGTATTGACACCCTGGACCTAATGGGAGGAGGTGATATAACTCAAATGCCTTGGGATGATATACAGAAGATATGCCTTAACTACTCTCGAGCAATAGTTAAGAAAGGTCGAGGTCATCATGCTTCAGTGGGGAAGTCTTCTTCTGGTGGAGTTTCCCGAATGGAGATCACAAATCTGCTATCTGATTTCAAGCAGGACATCATTAATAATATGGCTACACAATTGGATACTATGCAAGCTCGGAAAAAACATGCAGAAGCTGAGGTAGCTTTGGCTGAGTTCTGTCCCTACTGTAGACAAAAGAAGCGTGATTGTAGATGCAAGATGGTGGCTAATCTGGAAGCCAGACAACTGCCTACTGACTTCAAACCAGTGGAAGGTGATGATGATCAAGTGTTCTTTGTTGCACAAAGGAGACCATGGGCCCAAAGGTAAGGTATGCCTCAAGACCCTTTAACTTTTGGTAATCCCTATTCTAGCTATAATAACCAATGGCAACAAGCATATGGACCACCACCACCATGGAATCCGCCTCAACCAAGCTGGCCTAATTATCAAACCCCGCAGTGGCAATCTCCTCAAGGAGGTTGGCAGCAGCCACAAGGTCAATGGACCCCACCTTCAGGAAATTGGCAACAAAATCCTCAATGGAGAGGTCCTCAACAATGGCAAAACCAGTCTCTTGGGTTCCTGCAGCCTCCACAGCCACAACAACAGGCCCTTATGCCACCTCCTGCAGCAACTACCACAAATCCTGGACCTCCAAAGAAAATGCCTATGCCTGCCCAGCCTTGCCTAATCCCAATAATAAGCAACCGCAGAGCCTCAACAGCCATGTATATTTCTAAGCCAACCAATATCAAGCTTATGCCTTAAATGTTAATGACATCCATCTTTACCTACTCCCAAACCACCTCTGATTACAGAAATATCTGATTCACCCTTTGAAGAATCTAATGCACCTGTTGTTTCCACTGAACACATGCCTATACCCGATACAGTTTCTATGGAACCTGTTCTGCAGAGACTAGATAAACCACCTTTTCCTCAGAGGTTACAAAGTACTGAATCTAAACTCATGGAAGAACCCACTTTTGATATACTAGATCAGCTCAAGAATGTGCAAATTCAAATCCCTTTATTTCAGGCTATTAAAGATGTTCCCATTTTTGAAAAGCTATTAAATATTCTGCTTATTCGGACGAAGTTATTAGAAAAGGATCCCCAAACAATTCATGTCTTGTATCGAGCATAATGTTGGGAAATGTAGTTCCAAAGAGACATCCAGCCCCCAGAGTACGTGACATATAAATGGCCAAGTTGTAAAAAATGTTTTGATTGATTTAGGAGCTTATTACTTACGTAATACACGCGGCCAATGGACTCTTTGGAATATTTCTTCAAACATAGGTCTGGCTACCCACAGCTCTCTCTCGCGAGTTTGCGTAGCTCCATAGTCAAACCTGATGGGATGATAGAAGATGTAATTGTCACTCTTGAATCTTGGGAGTATCTTGCTGATTTTACAATATTATCAGTTAAGGCAACTTTAGGAGGGTATCTAGTTATCCTTGGTAGGCCATGGTTAGCAACTGCTGATGCTTTTATAGGATGTCGATCTGGAGATATGACCATTTCTGATGGGCAGTCCACAAAGAAATTGGCCTTGTATCCGCCTGCTAAACCTCAACCAGATTTGTCCCAACCCATTTGGCCAGATGTGGGAGAAGAAACTGAAGAAGTCAATTATTTGGCTCAATTGATGATGCTTCAAAATGATCCATTCTCTCAACTTCAAAGTGAAGATGCTTTGCTTCTTCAAATTCTGCAATTCAATCTTGATGCAGATAATTTATCTGATCCAAGTGACAGTCAGCATCAATGTTTCCTGTAGCAGCTAGATTCCGAGAGTTCATTGCCTAAACTTCTGACAATTTTTCATAACTTGCTTCCACAAGAGGTACAAACATTACCTGTTGATTCTATGAGTAATCTCATTAAGCAGATAAAATTGTCTCCAGATCATTGTTTGAATGTTAATAGCAAGTTGTCTCAGTCTCAAGAGGATGACTTATTAAAAATGCTACAAGAACAACATAAAGCTTTTGCATGGGAATATGGGGACATGCAAGGAATCGATCCTCAAGTCTGCACTCATAGGATATATATCAAAGAAGATTGTTCACCAGTTAGACAACCTCAGAGAAAAGTAAATCCAGCACTTAAAGAAATAGTGAAAAATGAACTTCAAAAGTTGTTTGATGCTGGTTTTATTTACCCAATTTCTAACAGCCAATGGGTTTCTCCATTAGTCATTGTCCCCAAGAAAGAAGGAAAATGGAGAGTATGTGTAGATTACAGAGAGTTGAACAATGCCACTAAGAAAGATCATTTTCCGTTACCTTTTGTAGACAAAGTACTAGATTCACTATCCGTAAAAGATATTTTCTCCCTTTCCTAGATGGTTACGTTGGTATAATCCATAAAAACAATCACATCGCACACAGACCATCTCACCGTCCATAAACATTTGCTTATCTCGGTTCTTTCCTTTTAGCTTATGCACCAGCAACATTTCTATATGGGTGTAATTTAGCATATTTCGGCTGACATATCTCATGAATGTATGGAGATTTTATATGGATGATTTCACTACATATGGAGTCACATTTTGAAGCAGCGCACCAGAATTTAAAAAAGTATTAAAGGTGTAGAGAGAAAAATTTGTCTCTAAACAGTGAAAAGTGCTTTTTAATGATGGAAGAAGGTATTGTTCTAGGTCATCATATTTCAAAGAATGGAATTTAGGTTGACCCTGCTAAAATTGAAGTTATTCAGAATTTACAAACTCCTGCAAAACAAAAGATGTTAGAAGTTTCTTGGTCATGCAGGGTATTATAGAAGGTTTATAAAAGACTTTAGTAAAATTGTCAGTCCACTTTATGCTTTGTTAACAAAGGATTCCCAATTTGAGTGGACCGAGGCCTGTGAAAAATCCTTCCTGCAGCTAAAGGACTTGCTTACCAAAGCCCCTGTTCTTCAAGGTCCAAAATGGAACCTGCCTTTTCACATACATGCTGATGCATCTGATTTTGGTATAGGAGCAGTTTTAAGTCAAAAAGAAAATTCAATTGAGCATGCTATCTACTTTATCAGCAAAAACCTTCAAGGTCCCGAGCTCAACTATACTGTTACAGAAAAGGAATTGCTTGCAGTAGTGTATGCTTTGAATAAATTTAGGAATTATGTCACAGGTTATCAGATATTCGTCCACACTGACCATGCAGCAATCAGGTACTTGATGAACAAACCAGCCATTTCTGGTAGATTGGCACGATGGCTCCTGTTGTTACAAGAATTTGATATCACAATCATTGACAAACTAGGAAGAGTTAACGTGTTCAGCCCACTTTTATCAAGACTTCCAATCACCGCGATCCGAGAACAAGAGGTCAGCTGATGATAGATTTCCGATGAACACTTGTTTTCCATTGCTGTGCCATACACCCTCGGTATGATATTGCTAATTATCTGGCAACAAACAGAATACCAGCTTATTTTTCCCCAAAAGAAAAGAAGTTGTTGACAGAGAAAAGTTTCAACTTTACCTGGACTGCCAATTGTCTGTTTTATACTGGCCCTGATCAAGTAATGCAAAGATGTGTAAGAGAAGATGAGACTTATGATATCTTGCATGCCTGCCATGATGAACCATGTGGGGGGCATTTTGTAGCAAAAAGAACAGCAATGAAAGTTCTTACAACAGGGTATTACTGGCCAACATTACACAAGGATGTTGTGGCCTATACAAGAAAGTGTGACAAATGCCAGCGTATGGGAAGACCAACTAAGTCCGATGAAATGCCACTATATCCGCAGGTAATAGTCACCCCTTTTGATAAATGGGGGATGGATTTTGTGGGGCCAATTGATCCACCATCAAATGGAAAGTCATATATTCTAGTTTGCACAGATTATGTCACAAAATGGGTCGAGGTAAAAGCTATGACTAATGCCCGAGATAACAAAGTTGCTGAATTTTTGTATGAACAAATTTTCACCAGATTTGGAGTTCCCAGAGAGCTTGTAACTGATCAAGGAGCTCAGTTTACGTCAAATCTGATTACTGCACTTATGAATGACTATAAGATTAAACACAGGAAGTCCAGCCCCTATCATCCTCAAGCCAATGGTCAGGCAGAGGTAACAAATAGAGAAATTGAAGCAATCCTCACAAAGACAGTGCAGATTCATAAGAAAGACTGGAGTAATAGACTTCCTGAAGCAGTTTGGGCTTACAGAACTACATGGAAAACAACTGGGTTTACACCTTTTGAGTTGCTCTATGGGAAAACAGCTATGTTACCCATTGAATTTGAACATAAAACTTTGAGGACAGCTCTTGAACTCAACATGGACTTATCCGAAGCACAGAAGGACCGTCTCCTGCAGCTAAATGCTTTGGACGAAATGAGAAAAGCTGCCCTGCAGCATACAAAAGTAATCCAACAGTAGAGAAAGAGATGGCATGATCAGCACATCAAAACCAGAAAATTTTCTGCTGGAGATTGGGCTTTGTTATATGATTCCAGGTACCAAGAAAACTAGGGTAAACTCACAACACATTGGCTTGGCCCCTATGAGGTTGAAAATGTGTTTGACAACGAAGCTGTGCAGCTGGTCACAATTGATCCAGTCCATTTCAAATTGCTCGTCAATGGCCACCGACTCCGACTGTACCATAAGCCAGTTTCCAAGGAAGACTTCATGAAGCAGTTCATTCAGGTTCCTCCCGTTACTCTTCCTGCAGCCGAAGGCTCTGGCCTTTCTCCTGCAGCGTTCCTCTAATTTTCAAAAAGTATGCCCATAATAAAGGTTTTCTTTTTAAGAAAACCCTTTTTCTCCATTTAAATTTATCGGCCCCCACCTCATTTCTTTATCTTCCATCAATCCATTCCATCCATCCATTTTATTCAGATATTTTTATCCGCTTCCATCACAATTCGCCCACTTCATCCATTGCCTCTACTTAAATCTTCGACGATATCTTTTCCAACTTGTCAATTCATGCGTACAATATTATCTTCTTCACATCGTGACGTAATTGTTTAAGGTAATGAGTATCTTTTTCATATCGTGATATTTGATTTTATTTCTTATTCTATCTACACTATCATATAGCGGATGGCCTCGGGCCATTATCACCTCGGTTCCTACCTATTTTTTTAGTAATATGTAGGATAGGGCGGGGTAATTCATCGTTTGAAGCCTGTCTTTTCGCCGTTGCCATAACTGCAAAATAATCTTTCTTTAATATATTTCTGGTACTTTCCAAACGTGATTGCATGACCTTCTTTAATGCATCTTTTTCTTGCAAACTACGATTAAGACTGCTTGTTTAAGAAAGTTCATTTTTGGAAAAAAGAAAGAAATGTGGCGGCCTGACGGAGAAAAACCAGAGCAGAAAAGGAAATAAAGAATTTGAATCTTTAGCAAGAAATTGAGTTCAGCTAGAAAAAATGAAGACATGGGTGGTCAGTTGGTACGACATGAGCCTGTAGCTCATGAATTGTTGTTGCAAAACCCGCAGACAGCCCAAGCATTTAGCCTCTGTGGATGGTTAAATTATTTTCTGAGTTTAAATGATTTTGATGAGGAGGCTGCGACATAATTTTTGAGAACACTTTCTGAAGGGGAAGCCACCATATGGGGTTTAACAGTTGTTGCAACCGAAGACAGAATTGCTGAGGTAACCGGGATCCCAGCCGTTGGAGAAAATTTTTCTTCAGATGCTGCAGCTGCAAGGGCTGAATTTTCGATGCCTGCTGATGGACCGCTGGACATCTCCAAGTAAGGATGCAAGCGAGTGTCACTACCTCTTCCATACATTGGTGATATTCATTTGAGAGCATTCATGTCATGGGCAGCAAATGAGGTGAATTATGGCAGACAGTGGGAAACGTATGAGGAAATTGAGAAAACAGAGCTTGTCCCATTACGCTCTCAAAGTTCAAACCCACATGCAATGCTGAAAGATTGGTTTGCATTGACATATGGTATTAATAATGTTTCAGCCAGAGCAAAAATATTTGACATCAGAAAGCAAGTATATGATGAATTCCAGGCACAACAATATTCATTTTGGAGATTAGCATATACTAGAACTGAGAAAAGATGGAAAAAATTGACTGTTGGGTTAAGAAAGTCAGAACCACATGGTCCCCTCAACTTTACAGCTGCACTCAAATGAACTAGCAGATATATTCAATTGGGACTTCAAACAAGATTTGAATTGTGGCTGCCACTGACATCCAGACCCCCTGTGCTAATGTGGCCCCTCTATTCTCATTAGGCTACAAATCTTAACAGTGAATTAGAATACCGCAGATATGAAAGGTGCCGTGGATTTCAGAGATTCTATTATAGGCTCGACATCCATTCCAGAGTCATGCCTACCATCAACACTTCGTGAGAAATCACCAGAGTTAATGCCGAGGACCAAAGATTGGGCTGGGTGAAGCAGCATGAGCCTAAAATATGCTCATATAATTTGATGATATGATAAACTTTAAATGATTTCATTTTGTTATTTCAGTTGCTTTAAACTTTGATGAAACCTTTTATGGGATATTATCCTGTAGCAAGACACTTTTATATTCCTGTAGCCTATTGTGTTGACTTGATTGCATTTATTGCCCTGTTGACTCCCAAAAATGGCTAGTATATCGTATACAGTTTTTAAATGGTGAAGTAGATTTGAAATGTGTGATTAATGAATAGATATCGTGTATGTACCATATGCCTCTTCTTGCACGTCTATTACCTTTTGTTTCGCAGGTTGTTGAAGAATGATCGAGTCAAGCGCAGCCGATCTCGGCCTTGCAGTAAAGCCCATTTCCTGCACGACTTTGAGGAAGCTCCGCCAAAGACTCTTTGATCGAAACCGATTTGGAAAGATTTTTAATGAAAAGTCAATCTGGAGAGAGTGGAGCGCTAGATTCTCTCTGAATCGGGTTGAACACATAAATTCATTTATGAAGTTTGTTCCTTGATTCAGGGATATACTTTACTTCCACGTCTTTCTTGGATGAAGTTAGTTAGTTAGTTGTTCTTTTAATTTAAAAATAAGATACTCCTCCTACGCGAGGTAGTGATAGAAGAGAAATAGAATGAGTAATAGATGATTTTTAGGTAAGATAGAAACAGAGTAGCAGAGATCATGTAAGAATCAGTATGATAATGAAAGACGTAATCATGACCGTAGCGTAGCTTCTTGCTGTTAGTTTTCACACCAACAAGACAATGTATTTCATTCCCTGGCCTTCATGAATAAAGATCGAAGTTCGAAATTCAGCATCCGTGGTAATCGTGAGATGCTGCTAAGGGGCCCACTTTCTAAGTATCTCAGTTAATTATTAGATGTTCTTTCTGTTTATATCCAGCTATAGCTTTCATCTTTTAGAAGTTTTTATGCAACCGCCTTTACAATCGCCCCTAAAGATAGAGAGTCCATCCCTATGACTGTTCCTGTAGCATAAGGCCAGTTCATGGTTTGTGCTTCAGTCGTAGCTGTTACAGTTTCTGTTTTAATCAAGCATAGTTGAGTTAAAGAATTCTGCATTACCATTCTATAGCTTAGATAGAATTTCTTTCCAGTATGTATTTTTGCTAAGATTTGACTAAAACAAATTCCTAGTGCATATATTTTGCTGCGCCATTTAAAGTCTACGTCCCCTGGTTTGACAAGTAAATGAACGTCCACAGAAAGATATTAGTCACCTGTCGGAATGTCCAATTCCCAGGAAAGTTTCACTGTGATATTCATATCCTTTTGTGAGTGCGAGCCAGAATCCTCCAAAATTTTATGAATGTAATCCTGAAAGATTAATGTTATCACTCATTGATAAGTTGCGCTTGCATTCTTTAGACCGAAGGGAATCACAACCCAACAAAATGTTCCCCAAACAGTTGTAAAAGTTGTTTTATATTGATCTTGGGGATTAATAAGGGCTTGATTAGAGCCAGAAAATCCATCCATGAATGACAAAAAAACATGTCCAGTAGTTGAATCCACGATCATGTCTATATTAGGAAGTGAAAAGCCATATTTTAAGGAAGCTTTAATATTCAAGTCTCAAAAATTTGTTCATATCCTAATAAGATTATCAGGTTTTGCAACTGTGACAATGTTTGAGATCCAAGGAGAATAATTAATAGGGAAAATAAAGCCTGCATCAAGGAGTTTTTTAAGCTCTGCTTTAACATGCAAGGCTATGTTAGGGTGCATTTTTTCGTATCTTTTGATGAAAAAGTTTAGCATTTTTAGAAAGTACAATGTTATGTGTGACAATTTTTTAGGTCAATTCCTGGCATATCAAAATATTTCCAAGTAAAATTTTAGGAAAATCATGAAGTAAAGTGGTAGTGTCTTCTTATTTTTCATCGCCAAGGCACTTCCCAATCATGATAACTTTTTCTTTATCATTAATGTCCATTGGGACATCAATTGCATCTCTTAAAGGGAGTGCATTAGATTGAGGAACTTTAAATTCATAGGGTGCTTCAGTGATATCACTTGCTTCTTTCTTGGTAACAATCAGAGCACGAGGAGTTCATTTTGTGGAAGTAAGCGAGGATTTGTAATCATAAATGCCTAACATTTGTTTCAAAGTTTCCTCAATATCAGCATACTTCCACGATGGTGGTAAGTTCATATCAAGCAATTCAGGATGTTTAATTGTGAGTTGGTGGTTTGGTTGATATGTAACAGTATTAATGTTCACAAATGGTCATTGAGTAGCTTTTGTCATTTTAGAAAAAGAATATTCCAATCCAATTTTTATCTCTTGCATATTAGGTTCAATAGGGACATACATACCTTGTTCATGTTTTCCACATCCTTTTCCATTATATCCAAATTTTTTTACAAGTTCATAGCCCTTTCCATAAATTCTTTCCATTTCTTGTGGATTAGGTAGAGATTTATAATCTATCTCATCAAAATTTATTGTGTATGTTGCGTTTTCATCCAAATTATAGGAGACAGATGATTGTGTAGAATTTTGAGTTGACATGATTGTTGGTTGGTCTTGTTTCTCATCTTTCTTTTTTGTGATTATGTATTCACCCATAAACGATGGTGTGAATTCTAAGGATCCCCAATCTTCGCCAAACAATTTAGATATTGATTCTATATTGTTTTTCTCAATTTCAAGAGGGTCTATGTTGGATGTTGGTATTATTGTTATTAGAGGACTTGTAGCTCCTTTTTCAAGGTGCAAGAAAATTTTAGGCTCAGGGTCTATTTCAACTTGATAAATATGATTGTTATGGACATATTTCACGATATGATGAAGGGTCAAAGGTACTGCATTCATCTCATGAATCTATGGTTTGCCTAAAAGAAGATTATATGAAATATCATAAGGCATGACATGTAATGCCCTGCTACGCAACCCCAAAGGAATTAAGTAAAATGCAACAATTTTTTTTAAAAAGGGAAGGAAATTTCGGAATAACATAATGTAACCATTATTCAAATTGCATGACTTAATCCTTTGAGGAACACGAGGTCATTACTTAAGAACTAACTTTTAACATCATAAAAATTTACCTAACCATTACATAAACCATACATTCATCCATCCATAAATATAATTACATCAGTAACAACAATAGAAAAATAAGACAGAATAATATCCAAAGTTATAACATCATTATAGATTCTTTTCATAACCAAGTTTACAATAAAAGTACAATGCATCATCATAAGATTACATCACAATAGCACCATGTGCAATAATTTACAAAACTTTCCCAATTAGGTGGGAGTGATACATCAATATAAGAATAACATAAGTACATAAATCTGGAACCCACGACCCAAAGATTCAACTGCTACTGCAACTCAACACTGAATGATGAACCTGCATAAAAAAGAGAATCCCAACGGGTGCGAGACACGTTCCACCCGACCACCCCCGTGCTAGGAGTTGCTAAGGAAGGGTTCTCGACCAAGATTAACAAGACAAAGACTCACAACCAGCTAAAGAAAATCATACAACACATGAGACCACTCAATTTCAAACAACAACAAAAATCACCAATACAAGACAAGTGACCAATTCCAGAGGATTTCCAAAAGTCAACATAAATAAGAATGTTAGAGGAGAGTGTCATCGCATGGCTTAACATGGATTCTCTAGACTACCTATTGC
This sequence comes from Sequoia sempervirens, assembly GCA_007258455.2. NCBI lineage: Eukaryota > Viridiplantae > Streptophyta > Pinopsida > Cupressales > Cupressaceae > Sequoia > Sequoia sempervirens. The sequence continues at coordinate 182,678,394 of VDFB02256132.1, read as the reverse complement.
AAGGTGTCACCTCCATCTACTGACGAATTATCCAGACAACCAAGCGCTAGGAGCCACCTCCATCTATGGTTATTTAGGCTACCTATCTCAAGGAACCGCCCCATAGGGTTGCTCATGTGGAACCGTTACCTTTCGCAAAGACAAGGCAATGATCATGCCCACCACGGCCTTCTCAATCCCCTTTAGTCTAAGATAGCACTAAAAGGCGGATGAGGCAGCAATTATCTTTTTAGTGTGTTACTACCCACCACCTAGTTAATTAATTAAATTATCACTTATTAGATTCACTCTAACGAGGGCTATCCTGGCGCCCCTTTGTGCACCGTCCACCCACTTAGAGCCACTCCCTCTAAACACTCAACCAAAAAACAATAACATCAGGGATTGTACCACATCAAGAACTGAATCAAATGACAATCAATAGTGAGGCATGACCATCTCACCAACCACAAGGAAACACAACCACAATTTGGTACAATCCAAATGTATAACATCACAAATCTAAATTCAAATCAAAATCAAGAGTAACCACA
>VDFB02256132.1:182568623-182677761 GCA_007258455.2 Sequoia sempervirens | reverse complement strand
CCAAAATAAAATTTAATTTGAATTCTTGGTAGGATTTTATCCTCCTAGATTTGATGTTGCCTTGTAGTGTTGTAATTTCTAGAAATTTAGCATAGACAAGTATAAGTACAAGGTTATTTCACTCATTTTCACCTAAGACTTTCAAGAGAGCATTTCTAATAGCAAGTTTTTGATTACAAGACTTCACAAGAGAATTCTAGAGTCTTCAAGAGAATTTCTAAGGAATTTAAGGGTATATTTTTTTATCAATTGTTGCAGCTATTCAAGATCCATCATGTCAAGGTTATCAAGCATCAAGCATGTTAGTGAGCTAGCGTTGTGATGTAGCATCCTAGATCCATTTACAAGCATTGTTTCATATCAAATTTCAAGATCAAGATCTATATTCTACATGACCACTTCATGTTAGATTTTTGATTTACATCTCAAGACATTGTTGTGCCTTATGAACACATTCCCTACTTGGACCGGGGAACCCCCTCTTTAAGTTTTGGATCTGTCAAGTCAGGTTCACGTTTTCCCACTTTTTGTACCCCTATTTTTGGCCCAAGTTGGTCAAGTTCTTTCAAAATTGAAAAATATTAGCATGCCGCATCATTCACCAATGTTCCAGGAAGTTTCAAGCTTATGTGGAAAAATCACTACGGGTTTCCTACATGCAGAAGCCATGTTCCTTTTCACCACCTGTGGAACTTGCTTTGCCAATTTCATTGATAGACTTTTGTCTCTATTTTTCCATTGCTTATGTCATTTTTGCTCCATTTTCTTGCAGCAGATTTCTCACACACCACTTTCACACCTCCTTTCTCTGCACGACCTTCCACTTACTAGCTTCTTCCTATCATTTTTTCACATGGACTTTTTCCTCATAGCTTCCACACCCATCACACATCTTTCAAAAAAACTCAAATTAATGAGCATCTTAATGGTGGTTAATTCTATTGTACCATTGAAAAAAGGAAACTTACTTGATTTGGGAATAATTAATGACAAATTGGACTTAATGGGGCCTTGTTTTAGTGTTGTGAGGTGTTTTTCACATCCACATTAGGTCTTGGACCCTTGCAAACTGAATAAAATGAATTTATTGATGTCTTGTAAAGGTGTTGTAAAGTTTTGTTAATGACTTTCACACTTTTCTAGGCTTTTATTAAGCATCTAATTCTAATAGTCCTTTCCTCCCTTCTTTTGAATTAAATATTATTTTAATTGAAAAGTTAGCTTTTTCCTCTTCTTCTATAATTAAATAATTATTTTAATTATTTAATTATCCCTTCTCTCTCCATTAAATAATTATTTAATTATCTCATTATTTGTTCTCACCTTTGTTTTTAAATAAATAAAATCAATATTTTATTTATTCTCCTATATTGGCCACCTAAATTAAATAATCTTTATTATTTAATTCTCTCCAATAACTTCTTTTTCTATTCCAATCTTATCTTCTACTCAAGTCTTTATCTATCCATGTCTTTCTTCTCTCAATTAACTTCCACCCTTGATTAAGTTATTTTCTAATTTAATCTTGGCCCTTGATTGTGACCCTTATTATTAACTCTCTTCTACAAAAGGAGATCTTTAAACCCTAATTCATTCACCTAATTCATTCATTCATAATTCCTTTCATTATCTATCTCAACTCAAGTAAGCTCTGGGTTTAGCATTTTAAGTCTTCACAAGGAAGCATCTTCAAGAACATCATCAAGGAATTCAAGAGAAAGATTCTTCATCCATTGTTGTAGCAATTCAAGATCCTTCATCATGGCAAGTTTCTAATTACATTGTTTCATATTTCATGTTTTGTTATCTTATTTCATCAATTTGGTTTAATTACCCAAACAGGGTTTGACCAAGGAAAACCTCCCATTAGACAACAAATTTTAAGCTATTTTGTAGGTATTTTCTGAGATTTAGATATGGGTTTCTGACAAGAAGTGTTGTGCAGGTGACAAGGTATAGATCTGAGATTTTAATTTGTAGAAAATTGAAAAAGGATTGTTTTTCCATGGATGGAAAATGAGTCCCACTAGAGGTGGTTGTCAGAGTTAAATGCAGATTCCAATACCCATTTTGCAGAAATCAGTTTTTGGGCAGAAAACCCTAACCTAGGACTGATTCGCCCAGGGTGGTGAATGAGTCCCAGTCAACCAAAAAGTCAACTCTTCTAGATTTTTACAATGGTTTATAGTCTTCATCACTCTTACAAGTGCACATATTCAATTTCACAACTTTATGTTTAGTTCTATTTGCATTTTTTCCCATCCTTTTAAGCCTTTTGCAAATGTCACTATCTTTCCAAATGTGCTTCACATTTCATTAGTTTTGCATTAATAATCAATCCATTTTATTAGTTTGTTTCATTTAGACATATTTTCATTGTACTTACATTAGTTTGAGTGAACCACCTAGATTTTGTGTGGGGTTGATCTCTCTCCTTTAGGTGAAAAACCTAATTGAGCAAGAGATTCATAGCACCCTACACCCCTAAAATCTTAGGTTCATCTATATATATCGACCCTTTGACATGTCATTTTCACCTGGGTTTTCTAAATTTGGAGAGCGAAGGAGATTGTTGCTCCCACAGAAGAGCTTGAAGATTGAAACAACAACTACATCCTCCATTCACATGGCAAAGGTATGCATTTGAATCCCATTTTAACAACCAAAGAAAAATTCTCATCAAAATCAATACCCTTTTTCTCTGAAAATCCCTTTACAACTAACCTAGTTTAAATATTTTCTTACCTCCATCCTCCTCTTTCAGCCTATAAACCCATTTGTTTGGTAAATCCTTTTTACTTGCAGGCAACTTGCATAATTCCCAAGTTTGATTTTTCATCAAGGATTCCATTTCTTCTTCCATTCCATTCTCCCACTAAAACTTGGTATTCACTTGCATATCTTCATCATAACAGTTTGGTTCACCAATATCAGTTAATAAAATAGAATACAAAGAGGGAGAATTTTTTTTTGGGGGTCTACTTATCCTTGAAGATCATCTAACATTCACTGGAGTTTGTGTTATTTCTTGTTGCTTCTATTGTGGAGCATGAGGAACCACTAAAACATCATTGTTTGGTGTATCATCAAACACTACATAATCACTTTCTTTCTTCTCATGCTACTACAATTGATCTTTATACAACACTTTCTCATTGAATATGACATCCCTACTTCTCACAATTTTCTAATTTTCAAAATCCCAAAGCCTATAACCAAATTCATCAAATCCAACAAATATACATTTCTTTGATTTTGCATCAAGCTTGGTTCTATTTTCAAAATCTACATGTGCAAATGGTTCACAACCCATGGTTTTGAGAAAAGAATAACTAATGTTCTTAATTTTCCATGCTTCCTCTAGAATACCACAACCCAAAGGATTAGAGGGACCTATATTAATTAAATAAACATTAGTGTTTATAGCCTCTACCCACATATATAAAGGCATCCCAACATGCAATGTCATAGTCTATGCACACTCCATTATTGTTCTATTCATGCACTTAGCCACTCCATTTTCTTGTGGAGACATTGGAACCATTTTCTACCTACGAATACCATTAGAGGAACAATAATCTTCCAAATATTTGGTGCAATACTTGCCACCATTATCAAATATAAGAATTTTTAACTTTTTACCCATCTCATTCTCAACCAAGCTTCTCCATTTTTTAAAAGTTTCAAATACATTAGATTTCTACCTAAGGAAATAATTTCATGCATTCCTTGTTGCATCATCAATAAAAGTGGCATAATACTAAGAGCCACCAAGAGAAGATACTTGAGTTGGTCCCCATACATCTGTATGCACAAGCTCTAATTTCTTGTCTTTCTTTTGCTTCCCATCCTTGAGAAAACTAACTCTCTTTTGTTTTCCATACACATAACTTTCATAGAAATCCATATTACCACATTTTAGACCTGGTAAAACATTATTTTAATGAAGTAATTTCATATCATTTGCACTCATATGCCCAAATAGACCTATTATGTCATAGTGTTGATTCACAATCCACAACAACTATTTGATTTTCTACCTGCTAAACTACAACTATTCTTGAACATTGATTTTTATCTACAATAGCTAAAGTAGAAGGAACAATATTCCATGTACAAAGATATAAGGTGCCTACTTGCACACCTTTTGCTACCACTAAGGCACCTTTTGTAACTTTCCAATTTTTATCACTAAATGTAACAACACAACCTTCATCATTTAGTTGCCCTACTGAAATTAATTTTTTGCTTAACTTTGGAATGTGCCTTACCTCATGTAGTATCCAATGATTCCCCTTCTACAATTTAATCTTTACTCTTCCCTTTCCAACAATCTGATAGGGTTCGTTATCTCCCAAATAAACCATCCTGAAACCCCCTTGGACATAATCAATAAAATAACTTCTATGGGGCGTAGCATGAAATGAAGCCCCTGAATCTAACACCTAAGAATCATTGGAATTATCAAGGGAAAGAATCAAAGCATCCTCATCATATTTATTACTTACCACATTTTCCTTTTTATTTCCTTCCTTTTTGTCTCCTTTATTTTTTCCAGACCAACAATCTTTCTTTAAATGACCCAGCTTACTGCAGTATCAACAATCATTCTTTTCTCTAGATTGGGATGGTTTATCCTTTTATTTTCCTCGTGACTTCCCTTGAATTCAAGAATTGGTTCCTTTCTCCTTTGTTTTTCCTGTACTTTTTGCATTCAAAAAACTACCTGATGTGTATGTTATATCTGAGCTTTTCCTACAAATTTCCTTGCTGAAAATAACACCAACAACATCATCAAATTTCAATGTATTTGAACCAAAAATAAAATTGCTAACAACCATTACCAAGCTATTCTAACTTTTAGGAAAAGAACATAGAATCAAAAGAGCCCTAACTTCTCCATCAAAGTTTATATTTACAAAATTTAATTAACTGGTAACCATATTAAACTCATTTAAATGATCAACAACTGACCCACCTTCTACCATTTTCATATTTAATAAACACTTCATAAGAAATACCTTATTCAAAGTGGAAGGATTTTCATATAACTTTGCTAGGGTTTGCATCAACTCTTGAGTTGTCTTTGTTGTTGCAATATTGAATGCCACTGATTGTGCCAGGAATAAACACATACTTCCAAGTGCCTTTCTATCCAAAATATCGCAGTCCTCATCAGACATTGCTAAGGGTTTCTTAGGTTTCCCTTCCAATGGCTGCCATAAATCCTTCTGATAGAGGTAGTCCTCCATCTTCATCTTCAATAACTGGTAGTTCTTCCCATTGAACTTCTCAACCTTCAACTTACCCTCATCTACCATTAATCCCATTCAATTGTGAAACCTTCTTGCAGAGGATAACTGAACACAACCTTTCTCTGATGCCACTTGTTAGGGTTAGAGGGAATATATCTAATAGTTAAATACAAATTTGATCAATAAAATAGAGAAATAAAACACAGAGAAAAATTATAGCATTAACAAGACAACACAAAGAATTTAACGTGGTTCACCCAATAAGGGCTACATCCACCAAACTGCAACCATCCAATAATTTTATTATCCAGTGAAAAACATATTACAATCTCGTGAATAATTCCCTACTACAACTCCCATGCCAACCGCTTATTACAAACTTTTTAGAAGCTTCCAAAATTAGGGTTTTACAATGTCATTTTTTACGAAGCAAAAACATAGGATAAAAAATAGCATACATGAAGATTCTACAGTATAGCATGATCAGTCGCCACATACCAACATGTTGCATTCATATTTTCATTACATTTTCACTTTGAATTTCTAGAAATTTTGAACCTAAGACTCACTGCCTTAGACTTGGAACTGCAAGACATTATTGAAAGCTTGAAAGTCATTCAAAAATTGTTTAAAAATACTTAACCAAGACCCATTCACCCTTACAAGAGAATGAGTCTCTAATCAGGTCAAACCTGAACCTTCTAGCATCTGAAAAGGAATTAAAAATCACTCTAAAATTAACAAAAACATCTTAGAAAAACTTAACTAGGACCCATTTTCCCTTATTGGCGAATGAGTCCCTATTAGATCCTAATCTACATTTTCTAGAAATTAAAATCTCAATTTTAGGATTTTTTTTACTATTGTTACTTTCATGTTTCAGTTTCCTGGTCTATTGTTTCATCCAATTCATTGCATATAGCTTAAATTTCTTCATTTCAATGCATTGTTAAAATTCAAATTTTTGTTTACAACATTCCATTTTCAGTTTATTACATTCTATAATCAATAAATTGTATTGCTTAGAATCTAAAAAATTTCATTTCATTCTAGGTTGTTGCATTGCCCTTTTTTATTTTAGGGTTTACACACTAGATTTGTAAAACTTGTACGAGATTTACAACCTAGTGCCCTATTAACAATACTATTGTAAGATGAAGTTTGAGGCTCATGTCATCTCGCGATATCTCACTTGCCATGGATCTTGGGTTTCCTATCTCTCTTTTTGATAGTGTTAATAATCAACCCTCCATGGCTAATAGTTTGCATACTTCATTTCCAATGACTTCACCTCCTACAACCAATGTGGTTAATGTTACCAACACCATTCCTACCATCACTTCTTGTACTCAATCTTTGGGATCTACTCAAATACAAGGTGGAATTCCAATTCCATCTTCTATGATACCAATATCTATTCCTACATACACTAGTACAGGACCCACAACAACCTTTCAACCTACATCGACCCTCCAACCTACCAAAATTGTTCAACCAACCACAACAATCATACCTACTAGCACTATGTACACCTCCTTAGGTATTCCCACGAGAATTACTTCTACCTTTGTGAAATCAAACACAAAAAGCCCCTCAACAATCCACCTTCACCAACCTACAATTCACTAGCCCTCTAATACATACACCAGTGCACCTTATTATCCTCAACCTTACAACCAAAATGACCCTCTCATTAGCTCACTTTTACAAACTATGACATCCCTCCAACAAAAAGTGACGATATTTCAACAAAACAACAACAATCAACCTTTACAATATGTCAAATCCAACCCAATATCTTTTGACATATTAAGAGTGCAAATGACACAACATATTGAAGTTTTCTAATTTGAGAAATATGGTAAAAAAGGAGATCATATAAGACATGTTTCCACTTTCACAGCCTTGTGTAGTGATTTTATCTTTGAGGATAAACTTTTGGCTAAGCTATTCCCTGGGTCCTTGAAGGATACTGCTTTAGTGGTGTAGGAGCAAGGTGGTCATAGGATGGGTCTAGGGGGTGTTAAAGTTTTAATTATGTTAAATAAGGTCTAAAAGACCATATAATATGTATTTGAGGGTGTTTAGTGTCTTAGGAGGTCAATTGGGTGAAAAGTGTAAAAGTTGTAAAGTGTTGTCAAGAGCAACATTGACATAAAATGCAATTTAGGAGTTAAGTAATGCAAATGTCAGTTATGAATGTTGGTTGGATGCAGTTTTGATTTTAAATGGTTTAAAAATCCTCTCCAAGACTCAATGTAAGATTGGAGAAGCATTGTACTGAATTTCTATAAGAAACACCATGTTTATTGTGCAATTCTATGTTATTTTAATATTTTTTTTAACTTTAAAGGCTCTGTACGGACTCGTACAAGCTCCAAATCATCAATATTTCATAGAAATCTATAGTGGCATGTTTCAAGTTTCATTTGAGTCTATTTTTATAGTATAACACTAAATTTAGAGTGTTCTCTTTGAAATTCTGAGACTACCTATGCAAAACAAGGAAGGGCCAGTTTGAGGGTGCAACAATGTATTGAAGTCATTCCACTTGTTGTCCATCTTATATCTTGGTGAAATGGCTTCTTCAAGGATTTTTTAATTTTTTTCTTTTATTTTTTTTGTGGTTTATGGATACAAGTTGCAAAATGGAGGGATGCTCTAGGGCTGGGCAGTGATAATTTCTTGTGAAAATGGAGGCTTTGAGAAAACTTTTGATGATTTGTTGATGAGAATGACCTTATAAGGGTTTAGTAAGATTTTTTAGACATAATAGAAACTTTTTTATATGTTGGTTTTGTTTTATGAGTCTGGTAAAGTGTAGATACAATAAAACCCTAGGTTTTTGCATGTAAATAGAGCATTTGATGGGTCAGTGAACTAGAAGCCTTGTATCTATCTACAAATGAGGAAATTTGGTGTTTTGAAACCTGATTGTTGACTATTTGAAGAGATTTGATGAAAACTATGTGTTTGAGGGGTACCTCCTTTGGAAAAATGGGCTAATTTATTAGCCTTTGAGTAGGGCAACTTACTAAATCTTGGTGATAGACTAAAGAGACCTTGTGTGATTAGTTGGGGCATTGTGTTTGGGTCTAACTGGATGCTTATTTTATGTTATGTTGGTATTTTTGTGGAATTCTCTAAAAGATATTTCCATTTGATTATTTTTGAAGACTACGAGAAATATTGGTGAAGGTTTGAGTAAAAGTCACATGTTTGTATTCAGGGGAAGATTCTTTAGTTTGAGACTAATCAAATTGTGTTGGATATTGTGTTCCTCCACCTTGTCTGCATCAAAGTGGTATCAGAGCATAGGGATAGGATCCCTTCTTGGTGATTTGTTTGGTTTTTGCAAGCTTGAAGAAATTTGATTGGAGAAGATTCCTCCTAAAGGAGTTGGTGCTGCTAGAGAGTTGCAAGACCTGAAAGAGAAGCATGATAAGCTTCTAGAATCTCATAATGCAGTTTTGGCAAGGCTTGCTTCCTTGAAGACAAGGAAAAGGGGAGAAGTGAATGAAGAAAGTGAAACATAAGAGAAGGATGAAGACTATGAATATGTTGAAGAAGAACTAGACCCTGAAGATTAAAGAATGGTGAAGATGCTCAAAGCAATGAAAGGTGAATCAATAAAGGTAAAATTTGATCTTCTTGTTTATTGTGGTAATTTAAATGAATAGGAATTACTTGATTAGATAGTTGTTATAGATAACTATTTGAAGAGTGAAGATATTTCAGAAGAACATATGGTGAAGGTGGATAAAACAAAGTTAAAGGGACATGCTCTTCTATGGTGGGATTATGAGGAAGTAGAGAGGAGGAAAAAATGAAAATCAAGGATCACTTCATGGGATAGGATGGTACAAAATTTGAAAGGTAAGTTTCTTCCAAAGGACTATGAGGCTAAGTTGTATAAAAAGTTGCAAGGATTGAAACAAAAAGAAGTAGATGTTAAAGACTACACTGATGAATTTTACAAATTAAGCATAAGATCTAGAAGGGATGAGGATGAGGCTGAGAAGGTGGCTAGGTATCTAGGTGGTTTGAGGTTTAATATTCAAGATGAACTTGTGGTTGCTAACCCCAAATATGTTGAAGAATTTTTTCAATTAGCAATCAGGGTAGAGGAGAAACATAAGAGGAGACATGAAAAATAAATTAGAGGAAGAGGTGGTACTAGTGCAAGAGCAAGAGGAAAAATTTATACACCAAAGCAGCCAAATGAAGAACAAGGAGAAAATAAGGGTAAGGAACAAGGTATTGATACTAGAGGTGGTTTTAGAGGTAGAGGAGGGTTTAGTGTTGGTAGAATTTCTAATGATTTTGAAGGGAGATGTTATACATGCAATGAATTTGGTCATCCATCTTGGAAATTTCCTGAAAGAGTTGGTAGTTCATCAAGTTGTGAAAAGAGAATTTATAGGAGAGAACAATTGGTTCAAGACGAGGAGTGTGAAAGCAATCATTCTACAAGTAAGAGGGTTGATCCAAAAATAGGGGAGATGTTGATGGTGAGGAAGACAATATTGAAGGTAGAAAAAGAGGTAGAACCATTGCAAAGGAAGAGTATTTTCAAACCTAATTTTAAGTGTGGAGAAAAGGTATGTAGAGTTGTAATTGATTTTGGTTCAATAGTGAACATGGTGTCTACTGAGATGGTGAATAAGTTAGATTTGAAAAGAATTCCTCATGAATTTCCTTATAAATTCTAATGGTTAAGTGATGGATACTCTTTATTCTTGAATGAAAAGGAAGTGGTTGATTTTCATACTAGAGGTTATAGTGATAGTGTTGCTTGTGATATCCTACCTATGGATTATTGTCACCTGCTCCTAGGTAGACCCTGGCAATGTGATAGGTGAGCTTTGTATGATGGAAGAGAACTCTTACACAATAACTTGAAGGATGGATGTTCTTTTTTTTTAACTCCACTTGTGGAAGATGAGAAGGGAAAATCCAAGATAATAATGTTTGGTAGGAAAATATTGATAAATTTTGTGTAGGAAGACAAGAATACTAATGCTACAATCAAGCCTAAAGCTGAGAACACAGGGACAACAGGTATAAAGGTTGAAATTGTAGTAAAGAAGGTAATGGAAGTGAATTTTTGTGAAAGTATTGTGGTGGAGACCATGAAGTGTCCAATAATTAAAATCAAGGTGAAGAAACAACCAAGATGTGTAGGAACAGAGATACAATAGTCTGATAAGACATTGACAAGGAAAGTTAATGGGGCAATAAGTGAAAGATAGGAAGAACAGGGAAATTACAATACTTGTAAATAAGGAGACCTAGGTAAGAAAATAGTGCAAAAGGATATTAACCATTGTTTGTTGCAGGTAAACAAACAAGTTTTGAAAAAAGAATGAAAAAAAGGGAAAACATCAAGCCTTGACATAAAAACATAGTCAAAAGTGTAGGGTAGAGTGCAAAAGCACAATGCATGGATCAATGGAAGGAGTTTGTGGGTTAGAGGAATAAGTATAAGGCTTGGTGGAATTTCTATCAACCCAAACTCATGTGGCATGATTTTTTTTTCCAGTGGGGTTCTATGGTACAGGAGCACATACACCTTTAATGCATAATTTGACTTGGTGAAATGCAACAAAGTGAATCAAGGTGGTCATAGGATGATTCTAGGGGGTGATAAAGTTTTAATTATGTTAAATAAGGTCTAAGAGACCATATAATATGTATTTGAGCATTTTTAGTGTCTTAGGAGGTCAATTGGGTGAAAAGTACAAAAGTTGTAAAGTGTTGTCAAGAGCAATATTGACATAAAATGCAATTTAGGAGTTAAGTAATGCAAATGTCAGTTATGAATGTTGGTTGGAGGTAGTTTTGATTTTAAATGGTTCAAAAATCCTCTCCAAGACTCGAAGTAGGATTGGATAAGCATTGTACTGAATTTTCTATAAGAAACACCACGTTTATTGTGCAATTCTCTGTTATTTTACTATTTTTCTAAACTTTAAAGGCTTTGTATGGAACCGTACAATCTCCAAATCATCAATATTTCATAGAAATCTAGAGTGGCATGTTTCAAGTTTCATTTGAATCTATTTTTATAGTCTAACACTATATTTAGAGTGGGTTCTCTTTGAAATTTTCAGACTGCCTGTGTAGAACAGGGAAGGGCCAGTTTTAGGGTGTAACAATGTATTGAAGTCATTCCACTTGTTTTCCACCCTATATCTTGGTGGAATGGATTCTTCAAGGATTGGTTAATTTTTTTCTTTTGTTTTTTTGTGGTTTATGGATATAGGTTGCGAAATGGAGGGATGCTCTAGGGCTGGCAACTAATAATTTCCAATGAAAATGGAGGCTTTGAGAAGAGTTTCAATGATTTTTTGATGAGAATGACCTTTTAAGGGTTTGGTAAGCTTTTTTAGAAATAATAGAAACCTTTTTATGCATTGGTTTTGTTTTATGAGTCGAGTAAAGTGGAGATATAATAAAACCCTAGGTTTTTGCATGTAAATGGAGGGTTTGATGGGGTAGTGAACTAGAAGCCTTGTGTCTATGTAAAAATGAGGAAATTCAGTGTTTTGACACCTGATTGTTGACTATTTGAAGAGATTTGATGAAAAATATGTGTCTGAGAGGTACCTCCTTTGGAAAAATGGGCTAATTTAGTAGCCTTTGAGTAGGGAAGCTTACTGAATCTTGGTGATGGACTAAAGAGACCTTATGTGATCAGTTGGGGAATTGTATTTGGGTTTGGGTGGATCCTTAATTAATGGTGTGTTGTCTTTTTACGGGATTCTCTAAAAGTTATTTCCATTTGATGATTTTTGAAGACTAGGAGCCAATTGGCGAAGGTTTGAGTAAAAGTCATGTGTTTTTATTCAGGGGAATATTCTTTTGTTTGAGACTGATCAAATTATGCTAGATATTGTGTTCCTCCACCTTGTTTGCATCAAAGTAGTATCAGAGCACAGGGATCAGTTCCCTTGTTTTGTGATTTGTTTGGCTTTTGCAAGCTTGAAGAACATTGATTGGGGAAGATTCCTCCTAAAGGATTTGGTGCTACTAGAGAGTTGCAAGACCTGAAAGAGAAGCATGCTAAGCTTCTAGAATTTCATAATGCATTTTTGGAAAGGCTTGTTTCCTTGGAGACAAGGAAAAGGAGAGAAGAGAATGAAGAAAGTAAAACAGAAGAGGATCATGGAGACTATGAAGATGTTGAAGAAGAACTAGACCCTGAAGATCAAAGAATGGTGAAGATGCTCTAAGCAGTGAAAATTGAATCAATAAAGGTAAAAGTTGATCTTCCTATTTATGGTGGTAATTTAAATGAAGAGGAATTACTTGATTGGATAGCTGCTAAGGATAACTATTTTGAGAGTGAAGATATTTCAAAAGAGGAGATGATGGAGGTGGAAAAAACAAAGCTAAAGGTACATGATCTTCTATGGTAGGATTATGAGCAAGCAGAGAGGAGGAATCAAGGAAAATTAAGGATCACTTCATGGGACAAGATGGTGCCAAAGTTGAAAGGTGAGTTTCTTCCAAAGGACTATGAGGTTTAGTTGTATAAAAAGTTGCAAGGATTGAAACAAAAAGAAGTAGATGTTAAAGTCTACACTGATGAATTTTATGAGTTAATCATAAGATATAAAAGGGATGAGGATGAGGCTGAAAAGGTGGCTAGGTATCTAGGTGGTTTGAGGTTTAATATTCAAGATGAACTTGTGGTTTCTAACCCACAATTTGTTGAAGAATTTTTTCAATTAGCAATCAGGGTGGAGGAGAAACATGAGAGGAGAGGAAGAGGTGGTACTAGTGCAAGAGGGAGAGGAGAAATTTCTACACCAAAGAAGCCAAATGAAGAACAAGAAGGAGAAAATAAGGGTAAGGAACAAGGTATTGATACTAGAGGTGGTTTTAGATGTAGAGGATGGTCTAATGCAGGTAGAATTTCTAATGATTTTGAAGGGATATGTTATACATGAAATGAATTTGGTCATCCATCTTGGAAATGTCTTGAAAGAGTTGGTAGTTCATCAAGTGGTGGAAAATAGAATTGATAGGAGAGCACAATTCAATCAAGAGGAGGAGTGTGAAAGAAATCATTCTACAAGTAAGAGGGTTGATCCTAAAATAGGGGAGATGTTGATGGTGAGGAAGGAAATATTGAAGGCAACAAAAGAGGTAGAACCATTGAAAAGGAAGAGTATTTTCAAAAGTAATTGTAAGTGTTGATACAAGGTATGTAGATTTTTAATTGATTCTGGTTCAATAGAGAACATGGTGTCTATTGAGATGGTGAATAAGTTAGATTTGAAAAGAATTCCTCATGAATTTCCTTATAAAGTCTCATGTTTAAGTGATGGACAATCTTTATTGTTGAATGAAAAGGCAGTGTTTGATTTTCATATTAGAGGTTATAGTGATAGTGTTCTTTGTGATATCCTACCTATGGATTGTTGTCACCTACTCCTAGGTAGATCCTGACAATATGATAGGTGAGCTTTGTATGATGGAAGAGAGAACTCTTACACAATAGTGAAGGATGGATATTCCTTTTTTTTAACTCCACTTGTGGAAGATGAGAAGGGAAAAGACAAGATAATAATGTGTGGTAGGAAAAAATTGATAAATGTTGTGTAGGAAGACAAGAATAATAATGTTGCAATCAAGCCTAAAGCTGCGAACACAAGGACAATAGGTATAAAGGTTGACACTAGAGTAAATAAGGTAATGGAAGTGAATTTTTGTGAAAGTACTATGGTGGGGACCATGGAGTGTCCAATAATTAAAAGCAAGGTGAAGAAACAACCAAGAAGTGTGGGTACAAAGATACAACAGTCTGATAATATAGTGACAAGGCAAGTTAATGGGGCAATAAGTGAAAGATAGGAAGAACAGGGAAATAAGAATACTTGTAAGTAAGGAGGAGACCTAGGGAAGAAAATAGTGCCAAAGGCTATTAACCATTGTTTGTGTGTAGGTATAAGTGCAGGGCAGCAAACAATTTTTGAACAAAGAATGAAAAAAGGTAGACATCAGGCCTTGACATAAAAACATAGTCCTTTTCAAGAACAGACCTAGTCAAAAGTGTAGGGTAGAGTGCAAAAGCACAATGCATGGATCAATGGAAGGATTTTGTGGGTCATAGGAACATGTATAAGGCTTGGTTGAATTGGTATCAACCCCAATGCATGTGGCATGAGTTTTTTCCAGTGGAGTTGTACGGTGCAGGAGCACCTACACCCTTACCTACACCCTTAATGCATAAATTGACTTGGTGAAATGCAAAAAAGTGAATCAAGGTGGTCATAGAATAAGTCTAGGGGGTTTTTAAGTTTTAATTATATTAAATAAGGTCTAAAGACCATATAATATGTATTTTAGGGTATTTAGTGTCTTAGGAGGTCAATTGGGTGAAAAGTGCAAAAGTTGTAAAGTGTTGTCAAGAGAAACATTGACATAAAATGCAATTTAGGAGTTAAGTAATGCAAATATCAGTTATTAGCATTGGTTGGAGGTAGTTTTGATTTGAAATGTTTTGAAAATCCTCTCCAAGACTTGAATTAGGATTGGAGAAGAAGCATTATACTAAATTTTCTATAAGAAAAACCATGTTTATTGTGCAATTCTCCATTATTTTACTAGTCTGAACTTTAAAGGCTCTGTACAAACCTATACAGGCTCCAAATCATCAATATTTCATATAACTATATAGTAGCATGTTTCAAGTTTCATTTGAATTTATTTTTATAGTATAACACAATATTTAGAGTGAGTTCTCTTTGAAATTCTAAGACTGCCTTTGTAGAATAGGGAAAGGCCAGTTTGAGGGTGTAACAATGTATTGAAGTTATTCCACTTGCTTTCCAACCTATATCTCAGTGGAATTAATTCTTCAAGGATTGGTTGATTTTTTTCTTTTCTTTTTTTTTGTGGCTTATGGATATAGGTTGCAAAATGGAGGGATGCTCTAGGGTTGGGAAATGATAATTTCCTATGAAAATGGAGGCTTTGAGAAGAGTTCTGATGATTTGTTGATGAGAATGACCTTGTAATGGTTTAGTAAGCTTGTGAAAACATAATAGAAACTTTTTGAAGCATTATTTTTGTTTTATGAGTCTGGTAAAGTGGAGATACAATAAAACCCTAGGTTTTTACATGTAAATGGAGGGTTTGATGGGGCGGTGAACTAGAAGCCTTGTATCTATTTACAAATGAGGAATTTTTTTTTGACACCTAATTGTTGACTGATTGAAGATATTTGATGAAAACTATGTGTTTGAGAGGTACCTCCTTTAGAAAAATGGGCTAATTTAGTAGCCTTTGAGTAGGACAACCTACTGAATCTTGGTGATGGACTAAAGAAACCTTGTGTGCTCGGTTGGGGCATTGTATTTAGGGCTGAGTGGATGCTTAATTGATGTTGTGTTGGCCTTTTGTGGTATTCTCTAAAAGATATTTCCATTTGATTATTTTTGAAGACTAGGAGCCAATTGGTGAAGGTTTGAGTAAAATTCATGTGTTTGTGTTCAGGGGAAGATTCTTTTCTTTGAGAGTGATCAAATTGTGCTGGATATTGTGTTCCTCCACCTTGTCTACATCATTTAGAGTGGTTCTCTTCTTTTCCAAACAATTCAATTGGTTAATTCAAAGAGCTCATTGAAGCCTTTTACAACCACTTCCATATTTACATGGGTCGCAATATGAACCTTGTTGATTTAATAACATGCAAACAAAAAGATGATGAAAAAGTGAATAATTTCATAGCAAGATACCAAACACTTGATTCACAATTAAACACTAAGATTCTCGATGCCAACCTTCAATGAATGTTTATTTCCAACTTACAAGATAAACTCCAAAGAAAACTTTAAATGTTGATATTTCCATCCTTCACATAGTTATGTGTTGTCCTTCATGTTTATCAAAATTTAACTTATAGTCATGATGTGAAAATCCCCGCAGTCATACAGAAAACAAGAATGTACAACTCTGAACAATTATGAACCTTTCAATAAATAGAATAAGGGATTTGTACAACTAAATTCCCCTCAAACAAGTCAAAAAGCTAGTAATCAAGTGGTTGTTATTAAGACAACTCCTTTCAGGAAATGAGAGAGAGAGAGAGAGAGAGAGATCACTCCTTTACCCAATACTCTTCACAATATCATGTTGCAGCTTATTGACAAAAAAAATCTTACATTACCTCCTTTTAGAGAGCATGACCCTAATATACCATTTCCTAGAGGCTTTTGAAAAAATTCTTATTGTCATTAGCATCAATAAAATGGACATGGTATAAAATATTGTAAGCATCTTAAACATCTTGTGCAAGACCTTATTGAAAATAATCCACTTCAAATCAGAGCTATGAATGATCAAGGTAAGAAGTCTGTAGCTCCTTATAATCAAAATTTGCAAATCTTTACAAATCCCATGCCTAAGCGCATTATTTCATTTGTTAAAGCTAGTGAAACAAATAATGATGTGATGAATGTTGACATGGATGATGAAATCATAAATGAAGAGCAACTAATTGAAATGGTAGAATTTATTCAAGCTAGACCTCGTAAGGGCTCAACTAAAATCCTTTTGACATTTATTTCTCAAAAAATGACATACTTAAAAGTGCACTTGATGGTCCTCTTTATAAAGCTAGTTGAATCAATAATAATCCCACTAGTGGGACAGTGATTGATCCCATCTATGGAAAGAATGTGATCATTGAATAATTCCTATATGTGCATGAACTATATCAAGAAACATATGAAAAACCGAAAGTGTGGATCAAGACACATAAAGGGTTTGGTTTCCCTACAATAGGCTTGATAGATCTCCCTTTAAAGGTTGGACCAAAAACACTAAATGTATTATTTTCCATCATTCCACAATCAAACCAATTTTGTGTGAAGCTAGGCTACCCACGACTTCTCTCCATGAATATTGTCCCTTTGATTGTGCATAGATGTCTAAATTTTCCATTTGGCAACATTTGGTCAACATATTTAATGTGCATCATAGTGGATTTAATCCTTCGTCACCCTGAGGGAATTTTTCATTAGATTTCTTTTGGCCCGATCCTAGGAACCTACCAAGCCTCATGAGGATTTATTTTTCAAATCATATCAAAATTTCAAGGCAAAGAAAATGCCATAACCCAATTTTATTGTTTATTTATCATAATATGGTAAATTGAATTATTGAAGAAATTCAATTTAATATTAAATAGAGATTCTGGAGTATTTGAAAATTGAATAAAAGAGTAACTGACTGATGTTGACTTTATGAACTTTTGGAAAATTATTTTATATTATATCAAGAATTGAACATTATTGATCAATTTGCAAGTGCAAGTGTGTGCAATTGTAGGGTGACAGGTTGAAGGATGAGAACATAGTTGAAGTAGGATTGTTTAGCCAGATCGAATGGTAAGCCAGTTGGAATCTAGGTGCACACACCACAAATGGCATGATGAATTGAATTTGAAGTATTTTTCCATATATAGAACACAATTTCATGATTTGAATTGTTTCAGTGTTTGAAAATGAATGGATTGTAGAATAAATTGTCTACTCAAACTCTGTGTTTTGAAGAAATTAAATAAAGTATTTAAAAGAATTATTTAAAAAGGATAAGATATTTCTTTATGAGAAAACTAAGGGAAAGAGGTTCTTTTAGTTACATATATGGAAGCTCGAGATGAGATTTAAAAGTTCCTTTCTTAATTCTAATGATAGCATAATGGAACTTATAATCCATTCCAAAACAAACAAACTTATACATGAAAGTATATATATAAATATATACATATATACATATACATGTATGTAAATAAAATTCAAATGAATACATACATGCATACATACATACATACATAAATACATACATACATACATACATACATACATACATACATATATATATATGTATGTATGTATGTATGTATGTATGTATGTATGTATGTATGTATGTATGTATGTATGTATGTATGTATGCATATAATATTAGAAAACATGATAAATAAGAATGAAACCATTTAAATACACAGAAATATATATATAAATGCATATTCAAATTTAATATTGAATTCAATTCAATAACTGATAATGTTCTAATATCATACTATTGAAAATCAAATAATATTATGGAGGATGTGTTCTACCATGAAATTAATAGTAATATTCAAACAAGTAGTGGTCGATGGTGAGACAATAATGCCTTCGCTAGAGACATGCAAAAAGAATATGTTGTTTCTATTTTTGAATACATAGGAAGTGGGAAAAAAAGCACAACAAAGAAGTTTTTTTTTAGAAGGGAAAAGCAGAGAAAGAGCTCATGGGAGAGGGAAAAATAAAAAGGAAAGCTCTCATGGGTATGTGCAAGATCATGATGGGCCAAAAAGTGGCAATATGATGGGTATTGTGGCTGATGAATTTTTTTTTACCCAAAATTGATGAAATGAAAAGGGTTTTTAAAGGAGATTCTCAGCTTTCCACCAATATAAATTATGCTTTACTTTGAATTTAATGAGTAATTATTATTCATTTTCTATTCAAATTATGACTAAAGTCCTGATCGATAGACTGATTAAAAAACATCTATAGCTTTCAAAAGGTATCACAATTTTTGAATCCAAAACATGTGTCACATTCTATGCTTCACATACTATAGGATTAAAAAAATAAAAATTGAATTTCATGAATTTTTGACCAAGTTAAGGTGGTCAGACATACGAGTTTTTTTATTTTTTTAAAAGTTGTAATAAAAATCATAATTAATTATTTACTTGGAAAAATTACAAAAAATATGCATCACATCAGTACATGAGTCCTCTACTTATATCTAAAATTTTATAAAAAATATTATCATTTTATTGTGGTTAGGGTGGTCAAACATACACCTACTTCTTATTTTTCCACGAAATTTAAGTACTACTACATTGAAATTTCAAATTTTCACCAAATAGATTTTTTATTTTTTTAAAGCATAGTAGTTTAGAAACTACATTCAATTTGCTACAAATTCTATTCTTACATATTTTTGATATAATATAGATAACTTATTCAAATTTTTACTTCAAGTTGCCTAACTCTGATTTTTCTAATTTTTTTGCCACTTAAGGGCCTATTTTTTCCATGATGATCCTGCACATACCCTCACAGAGAATTTAGTTATTAGGTAAATCGATTGCATAGAAAGAAAACTTAATTTTATTTTATCATTTCTATTATTGTATGAATGATATCTTTCCATTCTATCGATTCATTATTTTACTATAATGTGAATTCCTATTGAAAATCACAACCTTGAGTTGAGATGTGTGGTATTAGCCATATTCTTGGGTCACCCGACCCGTGGCTAGTGTTATATGAGTTTTATTTTAAATACTTGTGGCTAGCTTCCATAGCTAGGCCAAGCCTTAGAATCTCTTAAGTTTGTCTATTATTTATTTCACACCTTCCTGCCAGCCATGTGATAGCTATTCAGAATCACAAAATTTGAATGTCTGCATTTTTATGATGTTTTTCAAGCATGGAGGATTGAACATCGATCACTTGAATAGGGGTAATCATCTTATGTTTTGTTTTTTTATATGTATTTCCTTCATCATGGGTATGTGCAGGATCATGATGGGCCAAAAAGTGGCAATATGATGGGTATGTGGCTGATGACTATCTTTTTACCCAAAATTGATGAAACGGAAAGGGTTTTTAAAGGAGATTCTCAGCTTTCCATGGATATAAATTATGCTTTATTTTGAATTTAATAAGTAATTATTATTCATTTTCTATTTAAATTACGACTAAAGTCCTGATTGATACGCTGATTGAAAAGCATCTATAGCTTTCAAACAGTATCACATTTTTTGAATCCAAAACATACATCACATTTTATGTTTTGCATACTATAGGATTAAAAAAAGAAAAAAATGAATTTCATGAAGTTTTGACCAAGTTAAGGTGGTCAGACATACAAATTTTTATATTTTTTAAGAAGTTGTAATAAAAAAATCATAATTAATTATTTACTTGGAAAAAAATTACAAAAAATATGCATCACATCGGGGCACGAGTGCTCTACTTATATCTAAAATATTATAAAAAAAATATATCATTTTATTGTGGTTAGGGTGGTTAGATAGAAACCTACTTATTTTTTCCCTGAAATTGAAGTACCACTACATTGAAATTTTAAATTTTCACCAAATAGATTTTTTTTTTAAAAAAAAACCTAGTAGTTTAGAAACTAAATTCAATTTGCTACAGATTCTATTCTTACATATTTTTGAAATAATATAGAAAACTTATTCAAATTTTTACGTCAAGTTTCCTAACTCTAATTTTTTTGAATTTTTTTCCACTTAAGGGCCTATTTTTTCCATGATGATCCTGCACATACCATCTTATTGGTTGGGCCAATATATGGACGGTTAAATAAAGGCTTAAATTGCAATGTTTGCAATATAATGTCACCTCTTCCAAGAGGAAATGTGGTGAAATCTTTGCTTAAATCCAATAAACCCAAGTAGGGTTTGATCTGTAAGATCAAAGGATAGATATCCTTACTACTAAGTCTCTTGCATGTCGAATTTTTATGGTGAAACTAGCATGTCTTTATACTTGAAATATGTGCATATTATTGTTACTAGAAGAATGCACTTGTATAGGAGTGAATTTGTACGGTTGTGTAAATTCCCTCTTCCATACCCTCACCTTAGAAAATCAAATCCGAAGGAAAAATTACACATCACCTATTTTCCTTCCATCCACATGGCATGTGTTTTGTGCATCAATGAGGGAATTTTCATTAGGGATGCAAGCATGGCTCACAGACATGCACACTATTTTCCCTAACGGATTCTTACGTCTAAAGTTTGCAAGGACCTTACACACCTAATTAAGGTCAAATTGTAATGCCTCTATGTGATAACCAACCCAAAACAACTCCTTTTGGCCTTCAAATCCATTCTATTCACATCACCTCATCTTTTCTTCACACTCTCTAGCAATTTCACTCCATTTTCTACACACTTTTGGGATCTCTTGAGCATACTCTTGAAGCATTCTACTAGCATTTTGACAACTCCATTGACATTACAGTAGCTTGATACTCTATCAACTTCACTTTTATCTATGTGAGGATGCCATAGAAGTTGTGATCTTGGAGTCTTGTGAGACCTCCCTTCATCACCACTACAGTTGTGGTGACATTGCAAAGTTCATTGCTTGCATTCTCCCTTCATTGGCCTTGAGAGCCTTTGGGTGGAGGTGGTAAGCTTCACTCTCTTTTTCGTCATTTGATAGAGTAATGTATTGTTTTGTAGTGTTCAACAATATCTATTTCTCTTCCATTTCCTTCATCATACATTCTACTCTTTTGCATTTCGGCTATTTGTGGAGGTGGAAACACCAAACCGGTGGTTTCACTAAGGAAAAAATATATATAACCCCAACAATTTTCCCCTCTTGCTTATGTGTAGGAAAACATGTGCATGGAGCTAGCTGGCGAACTAGAGTTTCAGTGGGTTAATATTCTTCACCCTAGTTTTTATCTACTTGCTTTATCATTTCCACCTTTACTTTTCATACTTTATTATTTTATTCTTTTCATTAAAATTGATTAACTAGGCTGTTAAGTAGGTTTTGGCATTTCTTACCGTACTTCATGTTTTCTAACTGTACAAACTCCAATGCACTAGAGAGACATCAGTTAGTCACACTATCATCCTAGAGCCACATTATCATCCTTGGACAAAGAGCTTTCTGAGGTGTAGTATTGACTCCAAAATCTATCTCCTCTAGCCCCAACAAAATTTTTGAGTCTATAGAGTGACATAAGCACTTGAGAGTGCTCTTCATTCTTGATCCTCATCCCAAAACATCTATTAGAGTGAAGTAAGTTAGGGCAGCCCTCCACTCTTGGCTCTCTATGACCTAGAGCCTTGGTGTGGTTGGTTCCCTTCTCTTACATTTTTGGTGAACCCAACGTGAACCATTTTGGTTTCATTTAGTAGTGTTGAAAGGTCCTTTCCTCATATCTTAGGAGCATTGTAGGTGCGGGTGTTGTTAGTTTTTTTCCTTACAACCCAACCTGTGACACCTAGTAGGCATAGTTGGGATGTTTTGTAGGCATTGCGAACGAAGCCTTAGTTGGGTCATTATCCAGTTACATGCCTTTCAGGGGGTTTTGTGAGGGTATTGTTTAGTGTACATGATGGAAACCTTCTTGCATCTTCCTATCCCCTCTTTTTAGCCTACAAGTAGTGGTCTAGGTATAACTTTCACCTAGTAGGATTTGCTAATGAGTTTTAATATAGAGCCATCTCCTCTTTACATCCATGTTTGGATCAATGAAAACACTATAGTAGGTGTTCTTGTTGAGCTCACGTGTCAAGTGAATATTATAACTAAGGATATTATGTTAATCAATTCCACACATAACGGTGGGTACAACCCACCTAAGAGTATCATCTATGCACATATTAGTCTTTCTATACCTCCCCTCAATAGCATCACCTTATCAATCATTCTTGGACCTAAGTATGTAAACCTAGTTTTTAACATAATCTCTGGCTTTGTACTCTTTAGAGTGAAGTTGGGTATCCCCTAGTTAGTAGGTAAGAATGCAATTCCCTCGATTGTCCACAAATTTCTAAAGTTTATCCATGAGGGTTTAGTGCACGATCCATGACACTAGTTATGAACCACCGGTTGTGCATGGAAGATTCTCTCTAAACCACTTTTGGCCTGCATCCATTGGTCTGCTTCCACCTAGGACAAGGGTATGTTCAGGATCATGATGGGCCAAAAGTGGCAATATGATGGTTATGTGGCTGATGACTATTTTTTTACCAAAAATTGATGAAATGAAAAGGCTTTTTAAAGGAGATTCTCAACTTTCCACCGATATAAATTATGCTAAATATTTTTAATTTAATAAGTAATTATTATTCATTTTCTATTCACATTACAACTAAAGTCCTGATTGATAAATTGATTGAAAAACATCTATAGCTTTCAAACAGTATCACATTTTTTGAATCCAAAACATGTGTCACATTCTATGTTTCACATACTATAGGATTAAAAAAATAAAAATTGAATTTCATGAAGTTTTGACCAAGTTAAGGTGGTCAGACATACGAGTTTTTATATTTTTTAAAAAATTGTAATAAAAAATTCATAATTAATTATTTACTTGGAAAGAAATTACAAAAAATATTCATCACATTAGGGCATGAGTCCTCTACTTATATATAAAATATTATAAAAAAATAATATCATTTTATTGTGGTTAGGGTGGTCAGACAGACACCTACTTATTTTTTCCCTGAAATTGAAGTACCACTACATTGAAATTTCAAATTTTCACCAAATAGATTTTTTTTTGTTTGAAACAAACCTAGTAGTTTAGAAACTACATTCAATTTGCTATAGAATCTATTATTACATTTTTTTAAATAATATAGAAAAAATATTCAAATTTTTACGTCAATTTGCCTAACTCTGATTTTTCTGAATTTTTTTCCACTTAAGGGCTTGCTTTTTCCATAATGATCCTTCACATACCAACAAACCTCTTGTATTAGACATATGAGAAGTACAATAAAGGGTGCTTAACACCAAGAGTGAGGTACCGTTCCTCTCCTTATGTTGTTTCATATAGGGCATGTTTAAAAGCTAAGAGTGATGCCATCATGCCCCAAAGAAGGGAAGAATACAAGCATTATTGAGGTTATTCTTCATCTTCTATTGTACAACCTACTACTTCCTCTCACCCTACTATGGTATCATCAAATTCTGCTCCACGTTTGTGGGAGAACCCTATGGTGCCCGCTTGGTGAAAGCCCAAGCGACATGCATTTAAACTTCCTATTCTACCCATGGAGCCTAGGCCCATTCGATATGGTAGAAGGAATGGTCCCTATAGGGAATCCTCTATGTGTCGACCTATGTGCCCTCCTACCACTCCTACTCCTAAAGTAATGAATGGGAAGAGGCCTGCCAGAAAGGCGCTAGAGTTGACTCCTCCTGTTGTCTCTCAACCTCTTCCTCCAACTCCCATCCAAGAGTTTGTCCCTCTACTAGAGATGGTTGTGATGGAAACTCCTATGGTTGAGTAGGACCCTTCTATCCCTTCTCAACTCCCAACCTCTAGTTCCAAGATTCACAAAAACCACCTTTTTTTTAGCACAAGTGCCAGCAAAAGGCTCTGGCGGCTAAGCATGATGCTTTATAGAGTAAGGAAGGGGAACTGACTGCCCCTATTTCAGGGCCTCTTGTTGTTGTCTCCTACTCCCCCATTACCTCTACCTTTATTCAATCAAACTAAGTTATGCTTCTAGCTCCTATTGTGAGTGTGAGCATCCCTAACCCTAAAATAGTGTAGGTGTTTATTGCTCCTTCGATCTATTTTCCTCTTTTGATGTCCCTCCCAAATGTCTTGTTATTCCCTAAACCTGTGGACATGTTGAACACCTCGGTGGTGTTTGTCGTGGTTCTCTCTTCTACCTCCACACCTCTCACCTTGTCTATGGGGAGTTCACATCCTCTAATGAAGTAGAAGGTGGAGGTTGGCCCTTCTAGCAATGGGGGGCGTAAGAGGATCCCACCTTCTCCAAAGGGTGGTCCTGCACTAGCTTACATCATTCTAGTGATGGAGCTAGTTTTGACATTCCCTGAGTTCGTCACTACTCCTGAGTCACATAGTGAGCCAAGTATTGAATCTTAGGCACCACATTCCTCACCCATTGAGGTAACACATGACACTCTCGTTAAGTGCATTTTTAACTCTTTGGATGAGGTGTCAACCTTATCACTGATTTTCATGAAATCATTGACCATTTCTCCACAAGTGTTGAGTAGCGAAGACCTTGTAGGGCCTTCTTCCTTGGCCGTTATTAAGCGACAGTTGGAAGCTCCTCCCATTAATATTCCACCACTATAGGCTCATCCTCCTTCCCCATATAATGATCTGGATTGGGAATCAGATGATCTCTTAGTCGATGAGTGTTAGGGGGAGGTGCCTCTTCTTTACCTTTAGATGAGGTGTGTTATTGTTTTGATGTGTTCCCCCATGCTTGTGTTATGTGTTCCTAGATGACCCTTGTCACCCTTGTAGGTGCTTGGATATAGGAGTGGTTATGTGTCATAAAATTCCTCAATTTTTGGCATAATTCTTCCTCTATTATGTGTTTTGATATTCAAAAAATTGGCGACGATGCAAAGTATTGGGGGCATTTAGGCTTCCCTTCCATTTTGACCCAAATTTTTATTTTTACTTTGTCTTCTCATGCATTTTTCACATGTTCTAATAAAGTAGGGGGTCGATGATAGTTAATCTATATACTATTACTATACCTATATATATTTATGAGCAAATCTAACCTCGAAATATCAAATCACCCATGTGCCCTTTGTTTGTGATATTGTTGTTTCTATTCGCAATCTTGGTTATCTTTCTCTCTTCATTGCTTGAGTTGTCCCTCATTTGTGCGACATCACTTTCATAATGTTTCAATTTTTAGAAAATGCATTCAGAGCAAATGAATATTTTCTCAAAAATCCTTGCAACCTTTTTCCAAAAATTGCATTCGCAACTTGGACCCCTAGCAAAGAGTGTTTCCTTCATCATGGATTCACAAAGAAAGAACTTGAAGAAATTTCCTCCAAGGAGGGAGCAACTTTTCTAGAGGGAGAAGCCTCGATCTTCCCCTTGTGCGGGGACATTTTCTTCCTTTTGAATTTCTTGATGATGTGAACATCTTTTGAAAGGATTCCTTAATGGTGAATTGATCTATGGAAAGAATTCTTGCACTTTCAAACAATATGTTCCTTGCAAGGACTGCTCTTCTTTTGAAGGGTTCCCAATGGAGCCCTTTGAAAAACTTTCAATTTGTTGACTGTCTACTTGTTAGCCTACATGGTTGCTTTTTGTTTTCTGACATGTTTTATCTATGGATTAACATATTGCTTTGCATGTGTGCCTATGAAGTTGCTTTCCACTCTGACTCTACGCAGTTCCCTTTTTACTAAGCTTCCTTCATGAGAGAGTACTTAGGGGAATGCCTTCATTGTAGGTCTATGGGTTTGTGAGGTGATTACATCCTATGATATGTTTCCATTGGTTGTCTAAGGGCCTTCAGTGTACTTTGTACAACTTCATAGTTCCATGGCTACGAAGTCCTTTTCTTCAAACCTACTCAAGAGAGAGTACCTATGGAGTCCTTTGTCGGCCCTGTTCTTTTGAACTTGATAGATTGCATTCTACTTCCTCAATGGCTTAGGTAAACATCTCTAACTCTTCAATCTACTTTACAGAAAATTCATCGATACTCGTGCTCACTAAAGTGGCGGCAAAATGTATGGGAGTGAGTTTGCACCCCTTGTGTAAATTCCCCTTTTGCATAACCTCACCTTTGAAAATCAAATCTGAAGGTGCAATTACACATCACACATCTATCTTCCGTCCACATGGAACATGTTTTCTACATCGCAGAGGGAATTTTTGTTGTGGATGTGAGCATAGTGTACAAATGTCTGCACAACGCGCTACCATCCCTAACAAATTCATGCATCTGAAGTCCACATGGACGTTACACAACTGATTAGGGTCGAATTTTAATGCCTATGTGCAACCAACTGACCTAAAATGACACCTTTTGGCCTTCAAATCCATTCTATTCACTATCACCTCATCTTCCCCACACTCTCTAGAAATTTCACTTCATTTTCTACACACTTTTGTGATCTCTTGAGAATACTTTTGAAGTATTCTACTAGCATTTTGATAGCTCCATTGAGCATTGTAATAGCTTGATAATCCATTAACTTCAATTTTTTACATCTGAGGATACAATAGAAGTTGTAAGCTTGGAGTCTTGCGAGACCTCCCTTCATCACCATTACGGTTATGGTAACTTTTCCAAGTTCATTGCTTGCATTATCCCTTCATTGGCCTTGAGAGAATTTGGATGGAGGTGGTAATACTCCACTCTCCCTTTTTTGGTTTAATAGAGTAGCATAGTATTTTTTTGTAGTGTTCAACAAAATCTCTTTCTCTTCCATTTCCTTTATCATACTTTCTACCCCATTTCTCTTTTGGCTATCCATGGAGGTGTAAAAACTAAGGGTTTGACTGAGGCAAACCCCTATACAAATCCAACAATTTTCCCCTCCTACTTGTGTGTAAGTGAACATGTGCATGGAGCTAGCTATCAAACTAGTATTTCAATGATTTAATATTCATCACCCTAGTTTATATCTACTTGCTTTATCATTTCTTCCTTTACTTTTCATACTTTATTATTCTACTATTTTCATTGAAATTGATTAGCTAGGCTGTTATTTAGTTTTCTCACATTACTTGTTGTACTTCTATTTTCCCATCGTACGGATGCTAGCACACTAGAGAGACACCACTACACCACACTGTCGTCCTAGACCCACATTATTTTCCTTAGACAAAGACCTATCTAGGGTACGATATTGACTCCAAAAACTAGCTCATCTAGCCCTAACCAAATTTTTGGGTCTATAGAGTGATAGAAACACTTGAGAGTGCTCTTCATTCTTGATCCTCATCCCATAACATCTATTAGAGTGAGGTAAGTTAGGGCAGCCCTCTGCTCTCAACTCTCTATGACCTTGAGCCTTGGTGTGGTTGGTCCCCCACTCTTACAACACCAGACCAATATAAATGGTTCATTAGAGTGATTTTTGAATGCAAGTATAAACTTGAAAGGCATGAGTTCTACTAGAACTCAAGGCTTCCATGAATTTTTAATGACTAAATACTTGTCTAATTTTTACCTCGACAAGCATAAACAACTAGATTCTTTACATTATTAATCAGCACAATGATTCTTAGGGATGAAATCTATTCAAAATCTAAATATTAGATATCATGTTTTATGTATAAACAAAGCTATATGATTGTTAGAGAAATCTCTTGGCTTGCTTAAAAAATTAGAAAAGGGAAGCTATAGATAATATTGTTACTTGCAAAACAACATTGTTAATCATTAGTTCATAGGAGAACAACTCACTCTGTTTTTAAAATAGTGAACAATTAAATATAATATTTCCATTTATCATCTGAACAACTTGGAATAGCAATAAGAAATTGCAAATAGTGTATATTATGTTGGAAAAATGACATTTTATGTCATTTAATGTAACTGTTTAGTTTGAAATAGTATAATTAATATGATGTAAACAGTGAATAATCTTTTATAAATGACATTGTTTGTTTGAATAAAGTTATCTTTGTAGCTAAAACAACCTTAAACATAAAATTGTTTTGTTGGAACAACTTTGAATAGTTGTAAACAGTGAATGTTCATATGCAAACAACTTGATTTATAACTATTTAGTAGGAAACAATACTTGTTCTATTAAACAATGAATGTTCATATGTGAACAACTTGATTTATAACGATTTAGTAGGAAACAATACTTGTTATGTTAATCAATGAATGTTCATATGAAAAAAACTTGTTTTATAACTATTTAGTAGGAAACAGTACTTGTTATGTTTAAACAATGAATGTTCTTATGTAAACATCAATGTTAGAGTATCACAGTTCTAAGAATGCAATAACAATATGTGTGAAACTATTAGCATAGACTTGTTTAGATTATTTATTTTTGATAAGAAATGTCAAGGGGATACTATTTTAAGATTGCAATTCTGAATTTTATAATTATTTCAGAATGTATGCACAAATTTTAAACATAAGTAGGCACAAATATGTGTATGCACATAGACTTTGTCTATGTACATACACATACTTGTGACATACCTTCTTTTTTTTTAGTACATTTTAAAGGGAAAAATGCTAAAGATGATAAGAAGACAATAGTGATAAGAATGATATGACTGATTACTCTGTGAATCATAAATCTATTTTTTGTTTAAAGTATAAATTGGTATTTTCTTTCTTCTTTTAAAGACATTTGTGAAAGAATATTTTAAATACTTGAATAGAACAATGATACCTTATTTTACTAGAGAACCTACATGTAGATGCTTCTAGAGTGTAGATATTTGTTATGAGATGTATTGTAGAAAGCTACCTTCTGGGATGGGTGCTGAAATGGAGTTCAAAGAGTAGATTTTCTTTACTAGAACCTATTGTTTGATATTGTTGCAACACATTTATTATGTTTGGCCAAGTAATATAGTTCATTATGTATGTATGAATGAACTCTGTGATTTCACTCTTTGTCATTCCTAGCATAGATCTTGCACTTTCTTTTCTAACTTGTAGATAGAAATTACATGTTGATTTTTGGGCATGCACCAAATTCCACTTTGTAGATTGCTCTCTTGCTAAACTTTCCATGCAAGGTCGAGCATTCTTCAAGTCGAAAGAATAGCAAGGAAGCGTAAGCTTCATAGTTGGGGAGTAAAGCACTTCAACCATGTTCTCATCCACTAGGGGAGGCGAACGTCTAAGAGGAAACTTAGTTGTTCACAAGACTATTAGAATCTAAGATGTAACTTGATGTAATTCATTCTTGTACTTATGTAATGTGTACAATGTAATGACTTTGTAGCCTTAGGAACCAAGTCAAACCTAATATATTGTAATTTGACTTTTGAAGTGAATATAAGAATCTTTGACTCATTTTAAATGGACACATGTAGCTATAATTGGCTTTAGCCACTAGTTGTCTTTTTAATTTGGAGTATATTCATGTGTCATTTACAATAATATGAATTAAGTAATAATTTTGAATGTGTTATTACAAAAAATAACAGAATTATCCCTTTGAAACATGCCTCAACCTATAATTTAAACACCTATCCTTGATGAAACAGTGATCAAACTGAAATCCCTTTCGAACATATGAGAACAACCTATAGAAAAACCTCCTACCATTTCCTACAAAGGACCATAAGATAACACAAACAACCCCGTTGTCCCTCCTAGAGTCAAAAAAATTTACAAAGTTGAAGAGAAAGCGGTTAAACAACATACTTTTGTTTCTTCTATTCCTCCCAAGGAAGAGAAGGAACTTGGGTATCGGCACAAAGCTATGTCACGCATTTAGCCAACTTATTGAAGCACAATTGAATTTAAGTAATTTTAACTAGAAATTAATTTTGGTAAAACATATGATCTTGTAAGATTCGTTCTAGCTAAGTTGCATATGTCGACAACTTTTGCAACTAAATTTCTAGGATAAATGGATATTTAGCACCACTTTGAGTCTAATTTACCAACAACAAAAAAAATTATTTGAAAAACTTGATGTTTCAACTTCTACGTTCGTGTAAAAAGTACTTTTTTTTAAAATATAAAAATATCCTTAAATAGATCCATAAGTTTAGTTTTTAAAATGTATGTATTTTAATAGTTTAAGTATTATTTATATTTTCCTTTTTAGTTTTACTAAATGTAGGTTATCAGCACAAAACGTTAGGTTCATTACCATGTCAAGGAAAAATAGTATATCTTATTTAAATTTTTTTAGAAAAATATGATGCCCTAGATATAAGAATCTATATCAAGATGGTATAATTTTTTTATATTTTACATAAATAATTAATATGAAAGTTGACATCAACTAGAAACAACTAAGTTTTAATATGCACACATTTTAATATTTATTTAAAAATATATATATGTCAAAATTGGAAAAAAATATATCCATGCCGTAAAGTTTGAAGTTATAAATACACAAAAAAGAATTGAAGGAAAAACAAATTTTACCATATAAAGATTGACGTCTCATGTAACTTTATTTTTCAACATTTCATCAACATCTAAATTATAGAGTTAATTTATAAAATACTATATTCAAATAATATTTAAAAAAAAAAAAAATACAAACATAAAATATACAAAAAAATAAATATTTTATTAGTTTAGATATTTTCAAAATTCAAAACATATATAACACCTTTTAGTGATCCAAGTTTAAAATTTGGATCAATGTTGGCCATTTCCTTTATAAAAGTGTGACACAACTTTGTACTTTTACCCACCTATGATTAAAAAAACCACTCTTATAGAAACACAAATTGACAATAGATTAAAATAGAATCAATGTGCTCAAGAGTGTAGGCATAGATGATGTGCTATTGCTTATAGATTACAAACTCAAGAAGATAAGAAAAACATAGAGAATCAAAATTTGAACCTACCTGAAGCAATGCATGATGATTTTATACCATCGTTGCAACATAAACAAGAACATTCCATGGAAATTGTCATTCAACCTCCTATTGTGATAAATCTAGATGATGACATTGACCTTGCAAAGCTTGATGAAGAAGTGCATGAAGAACTGAATATATTGTTTTCTTCGTCTATGAGCTGAAATGATAAATCTCCTAAAAAGAGTGTTGAACGTGGTGCTTCCCCTAGTTCAGTACTTCCTCTTGTCCCTTTATCTAGTTGTCCTCCTATTTATACTGATTGAGATTGGGAGACGACTTGATTTAGGTTGACTTGCATGTTCCTAACTAGTCTTTTGCATTTTCATGTTTTTATGTGATTGCATGTACATAATGTGATCCCCCATGTTGTTTTGTTTGATGTATCTCTCTCTTTTTGTGCATTCATATATATGTCATAAGCATAAATTTTTTTATTTTTCTTATGTTTTCCTGTTTGGTATGATGCAAGGCGTCGAGACATTTATGTCTCTTCCATGTTAACCCAAAATATTTCCTTTTATTTTGTTTTTTTTTTTCCTTTTGGAGATGATGCAAGGTGTCGAGATGTTTACATCTCTCCCATGTTGACTCGAAACGATTTTTTTTTTTCACTCTCTTTGTGTCACTCTTCTATTTCTATGAGTATTTGGGGAATGATGATAGTTCCATGCTCTATGACAATAGTGAAGCAAAGAAATACTAACCCTAAATCCATAGATACCTTATTTATTTTTTGGGGAACCCCTTCCTTCCTACTCCATGATGCAGCTTATTTCGGAAACATATGACTTGGCATAGTGTTTTCTAAGGAAATCTTTCATGTCTTGGGACAAAACATTGGCTACTTTAAAGCAATTTCTCACAGTAATGGTGTAGTGACTGCTTTAAAGAGGGGGCATACATCGATGAAATATTTCAGCATATTTCATGGAATGATTTTCTTTCTTCTTGTGAAATGTCCTTTTCTTGGTGGTTTCATTAGGTTTAATATCCTCTAAGAGTGTATGATCTCCCTTCGTGGCACGATACGAATGAGGCATCCCATGAGTGACGATCTGATATCCTTGACTTCTCCTCTCTTGGAGAGATTAGGCACAATTCTCCCTAAGAAGAAGACCTTACATGAACAAAGTAAAATACCCTTTAATAATATTTTTACAAATATGACATTACAAAATCATTTACAAAAGCATTACATTGTTGTGCCTTATCGAAGTTGTCAAGAGGATATCTTCGATATGGTATGGTAGGCTAATTTGATTCTCTCATTTGCCACCTTGTTGGGATAACTCACCTAGTGCACAAATTAAGGTTCCACTACCCCAGAGTGAGCAATACATATTTTGGGATAACTCACCTAGTGGATAGACTAAGATTCCACTACCCCAAAGTGAGTAGCACATGTTATGAATAAAGAGCCCCATTCAACATCACATTGAAATGGTTGTGCTTGATCCTTTGTTTTAGTTATTTTTCTTGGCCTTTGATAGGGTATGATTATGTATCTTTGTTATTGTTGCATACTTAAGTGTCTTGAATGTCTACTTTAGTGCGGGTTTGATGTAGGGTCATCCTCTCACTAAAGTGGGGGGAAAATATAGTAACATAAAAGGTATCCATTTTCCTTACTTGATTTGGGAATAATTGACATTGAATTTTACCTAGGTTTAATGTTGTAATGTGTTGTAACATATTCACATTGATCTTGGGACCCTTTTTAATAAAGTATACTTAATTTGCACCATATTTATAGTGTTGTAAAGTGTTGTAACACACTTTGTCACTTATCTAGGGTCCTCTTAATTAATTATTGTTAATTAGAGTTTTTGATAAAGAAAAAAATGGGTTTTACAAGGACCCAAAACCACAAAGTTTACAAGTTAAATAAAGATAAAGAATTACAGTACCCAAAAAAATAGGATGGCTACAGAATAGAAAAGACCAGAAGAGACCACAACCACAAGCCCGAAGCCAGCAAAGGCCAGCACAAAAACCAGTGCACAACCAAAACTATCCTAAGAACTTTAAAGTATCAGCAACCTCAGCTTCAAGGTTGCACATATCTTGGGTGCTCTTTATGAGATCTTGAATCTCATGGGGCATAGAAACAACCTTTGTATTTAGGTGAGCTCTCATCCTCTTCAAGATGCCAACATCATTAATCCTATTTTTCTCCTTGTTCACATCCAAATCCACCACCAGAGAGCCCTGTCAAAAGTTATCCATTTTCTCAAACATAGTGATCATAAAAGTTGCATTGTGATTAGCAATTTTGTGATTCTACTCTAGGATAGTTTTAATGGTGTCCCTGATTTTACTAATTTCTCCCTCCAGGAACTTAATCTTAAACTCATTATCCTTCTTCATCTTGTCAATGAGCTCAATATTTCATTGAAGTTGTTCAACCATCTCCCTCATGTTATCCTTGATACACATAGCCTCAGCAAACTTGTGGGTAGCAACTTTAGCTTGCAATTCTTCCACTTTAATAGTAAGAGCCCTGTTCTTTAAGCTAAGGTCCTTTATCTCGTGAAAGAACCATTTCATAATCCTAAAATAATCAAAAGCCCCATTTCTAGCAATGGCTAGAATATCATCAAGAAACTCTTTTTCAAATGTAAAGAATTGGTCTTCAGGGTTAAGGTTTCTAGGAAATCTAGGTTTGTCTTCTTTATCCATAGCAGGGTAAGAGGTGTAGGAATCCTCACTAGCTTTAGGGGTTTCAATTTTATCCTCTAGGGAGAGTAAGAAACCATATTTTTAGTAGGGGGGTCCTTAATCTTAAGTCTCTCTTTCTGATCAGAGACAATGGGGGTTTTTATAGAGCTATCTTTTTTAAACAAGGGCTTGCTCAGATGGGTTTTCTTACCCGAATTTTTGGGGGAGGGAGGGTTTTCCTCAATCCAATTAGGGTCCAAGGTATCTTTTTCCTCCGACATGCTATTCTCAATATCATAGTCTTCAGAGGTCAAAGCCGTGACAGGGTTAGACAAAGCTGGAATATTTTCAAAATGCTCATAAATAAGTCGGATGAGTCCAGTATGCATGACTAGATACTTCCTAGGATTCTTTATATGGTCTTCCAAGCTATTACTCAAGGAGAAATACAAATAGTGAGGGAAGGAAACCCTTATTTTATGGTAAAAATGATTGAGGATGGTTAATTAGAGTTAATTAGCCCCTTTAATTCAAATTTAAGCCTTATTTGTGACACCTTCCAAAGATCTATCCTGAAACCCATAATTCAAATTATAAAACAATTAATTGGGAAAATTTGATGTACTAGAAAATAGTGCTAGGACCCATTTTCCCTAGGTAGTAAATGGGTCCTCCCTATATAGGACCCCCCTTTCTTTGTATATTTCACATGGGTTTTTCATGTTCTTTCACTCGTCGAAGGCAAGGTCCTGGAAACTTCTATTAGAACCCATTCAACCTAGGTGGCGAATGGGTCCTCCCTTAATGATGACCCCCTTTTTGAATTTTATTCTAGCAAGATTTTAATAACATTCATTTCTAGATCTGGTGTATGTTTGAATTATTTGAATTTTAGGGTTAATCTCTTGATTTAGTATAAATAAGGTGTTAATTCATAGTGTTTCTTCTAGAAAGTTCAATTTATCATAAGAGTACATTCAAAATAGCATTATAGAGAATTTCAAAGGAATTTAAAGGGAAATTATCAAGGTTTTATTGTAGTAATTCAAGATCATTTCAGCATGTCAAGGGTTTACTACATTCCTACATGATGTTGAGCTAAGATAGTGGATGTAGCATTGAAGATATACTTGCTAGCATTGTTCACATCTTAATCAAGGATAAGTATATTCATTCTTCATGGCCACTTCATGTTAGATTACAGATTTTTCTTCCAAGACAACTTCCATGGTATCAATATTGCATCATTTCATGTTCATGCTTCAATTTCATTATTTCATCATTTGGTTTAATTACCTACAAAGTTTTAGACTTGGGAAAAACCCTATTCACTAACAATCATCAAGTTTTTCTTCCCTTGAGTGTGTGTTTGTAGATTTACAAGTTGAAGATCAAGTGGGGAAGAAGTTTAGAGCCAAATTGTCAAAGTTGTCAAGTTGCAAAGTTGACCTCCATAGAGCAAGAACAAAGAATTGAAGCTACAAAATTTTTTACAAGTTTTTTGGAGCTTACAATTGGGAATATGAGAGTGGAGACATCAAGGAAAATAACCCAAATCTCTGTTTCAAAAATTATAATAGGGACCCATTCGCCACTAAAGGTGAATGAGTCCTTTATGCCCTAGAAACATGCTTCTTGCAACAAGATACACATCATTTTAAGCTCTAAATATCCCCTCATAGATGCTATAATAGTTAGGGTTAGTTTTTTATTATTATTTCCATCTTATCACATACAAAAATCACACAATATTAGGTGGAAAATTATAGTGGTTTATCATTTTGACCAATTCATTTTGGGAACCCTATTTTTTCCCTAATCACAAATGTTTTCAATACTCACTTGATGTTGTAGGTTTTCTAAGTCTTCATGAATTTGAATTATGTTTTCTTGCGGAATACTAACAACCATTGTTTTAACACTTGTCACACTACTCAAAGGAAAATATTCGTTAAGGGTATGGTCCATACCTAGTGAACTAGTGTCAACACAAGTAGTGAAAGAGCTAGATAACCCAAGATCCACGATTATTGTGCTATCACAGGATGAAATGAGTCTCGAACTTCATCTTACTATATTATTAGCAGTATGACACCAAGTTGTAAAGCTCATGCAAGGGAAAATCAATGAAAGAAATATAAATACAATGAACATAAGATAAATGATACTCTTTAATTCTAATTCAAATGAAATTAAGATAGATGAAATAAAATGAATGAAACATAAATTTGGTAAACTGGAACATAAATCTAACAACAACAAACTAAAACACATAAATGAATTTTTAATGTTGTAAAATGTAGTTTAAGGTCTGACATAGGACTATATTTCCCAGAAGGGTGTATGAGTCCCAATGAGAGCTTTTCAAGGATTCAAATGCTAATAAACAGTCAACACAAAATATCCAGAAATCAAGCAAAACCGCCTATATTAAGACTAAATTACCTAGAGGGGTGTATGAGTCCCATATTACAATTTTTGGACAATTTTTAGAAAATTTTGAGTTAATGAACTAGTTTTTTTGGTTTGAATATCATTTATACTAAATGAAATCATAAATTTTAAGTGAAATTCAATGACGCAAGAGACAAAAATACAACCTATATGCACTTTCACTAATGCAAGATTTAGAAACCCTAGATGAAAATTAACTAATGGAAGACCTAATGCAAAGTTAATGTAAGCTAGATCTAGGACTATGATGCATTCCAAATCAAAAATTCTAAATGCTAGGCTCACCAAAATGAAACCTAGAAAATAGTAGTTGTATGTATGTTTCGATCTAGGAGATACAACAACCAATTTCCTACAAGTTTCACTCAAGGAAACCCTATAAATCTCAATCCAAGGATAAAAGAAGGAAAATAGATATGCAATAAGGTTTCCTAGGGTGTGATTAAAGACTAAAGAGGGATTCACCACCAAGCAAGGGCTTGGAAAGATAAGAAATCTAAATGATACACAAGACTTAAGTAAATCACCTAGAAATGAACTCAAATCAAAATAGTAAACTGACAAAGTGTACCGAGGTGCACCTAAAAAATAAGGAGGCTTGAATGAGGGTATAAAATCTTGAAAATATTGCTTTTTATGCACATTGGGACTCATATGCCAATAGGGGCGATTTAGTCCCAGATTAGGGTTTTGTGCTAAAACTGGAATGTGGAATTGGCAACTCAAGATCTACTGGAAATATCTAAAATTACATATACTAGGACTTATATGCCACAAGCGGTGATTTCTAATCCCAGTATTAGGGTTTATCTAAAACTCTGATATCCTTTTAGGTTCTCCTGTAGCTTCTCTCCTACCAAATCTCTGAGTTTGAAACTCTGAATTATAGCCTACAAGTGACTTTCAGTGATCTTGCAAGCAAGGTGACAACTTGATAACTTTTCTCCAATATTTATCCTCAATTAATCTTCAACCGAAATCTACAAATCATGCATCAAAGAGAGGGAAAAATAATTTTTTGTTAGAGCATAGGGATTTGCCTTGGTCAAACCTTGTTTTGGTAATCAAACCTTGAAATGAAATCAAATAGAATGAAGGAATGATGAAAGAAAAAATATACAATGTTACAACTCACCAAACCCTTGAACAAAAGAATGCAATCTTGTAAGTAATGGCTAGCATGAATGTAGATCTTGACTCTTGCTTGAATGATACAGATCTTGACTTGATTCTTGCTTGAATCATAAAACCCTACATCACAAATGTTATCTAAAAAAAAACATGGTGCATGATGACTTTGACATGATACTTGTTTCTTGAATGTAGGTCCAAACTACTTGATAATCACTCTTGAATGCTTTATAATGCTCTCACTTGAATGCTCATAAGATCACTTAATTTTTGATTAGTCATTTGATATATCTCAGGATTATCCTTGGAAAGATGCATTAATTAAGGATTGTGGATGCAAAATAAGGCCAATTAAGGAATAAAGAAGCCCAATTTTAGCAAGGAGGGCCCAAAAAAGTTTTAAAATGTAAAGAGATACACTTTTCTATACTACAGGTATACACTCCCTTCATAGCCATGGTACAAAACTTATCCAGATTTCATTACATGACAGTCATTTTTTTCTATAAGATAGAACTTTTCCTTGTCAACAAGATATTCATATGATGACATAGTGTCTCAAAATAAAAATTAAGAACAAGTTTGCACAAACTTGCAACCATAGTTTATTTCTAGAAAAAACTAAATATATATATTTTTTATTATTACAAAGAACTTCTTAACAATAGTCATATGGATAAAAAAATAAAAAAATTATTTTCAATTACTCTCCTACAATATTTTCACATAAACCCTTACAATAAATTTTTCAAGATTTTACATTTAGCCCATAGGGAAGATTTCACTTGAAATGACCACATTAAACTCCTTTCTTTTCTTTGACAAAGAGAACACAAATACTTCAATCCAACTAGCTCATATCAAACCTGAACGTTTACACATGATTTAATTTTCTTTCAAGGTCAATATGGTGCGGACCACACAACCTTTGATTGGGAAACCAACCACCCCCAAGTTAGGAAGAATCCATAGGAATTGGACACACACACACACACATACTAATTTCCAACAAGAACAGACAAAGAATACACATGTATAACAAAAATATCCATCCCAAGGTTTACAAAAACATAAGAATCCACTCATGAATTCTTTTAGGGAGAGACTATGAGCACTTGATCAAATGGTGTATATATATATATATTGAAACATAACATCGTAAATGCCATTTCCATTCTTTTTATATGTTTGAATCTATGATATCACTATAACAACCATTTAAAATCCAAATATCACAGTGGGCATTCATACCCTTTCCATTTTTAAGTAGTGAGAATACCCCTAAGAAGGTGCCTCCTCTCTCAATCCCCCACATGGATTTCTCTCTCCTTAAATTGGATTTAATTGAATACATCCATCCCACAAAATACAACACTCAAAACATAATGAACAAGGCATTCAAGAAGGCTAACAAAAACATTAAAACAAACCAATACGCAAAATAGAGAAGGAATTGAAGCCAACCTCAATGAGTAAGCTTTCAGAGTATTGATGTTGAAATAAAATCCCTCCAACTCCTTTCAACTCTTTATCTCCCAAAAACAAGTCAAAATCAAGATCACCAAAAGAACCCCCAATTTCATATTTTATGTATACTTAATAAGAATTCAAATTTTGGATTCCTTGAAAGGAGAGGTGACACTTTCCACCCTCTCATTCACTCTTCAAAGCTAACTCTCCCATATGTGTTCATACATGTATGAGACCTTGGTAGGTGGGGAGTGTACTTGTACACTTTATCCCACAAGTCATGAAAAGGTGGCTTACACATGTGCGAGCACCTTGTGAGCTTATCAAGGCTCATAATTGATCTTGGAGAAGTGGGAACAGGAAAATAAAAGTCCCCATCCCACTTCCCTAGACCTTAATATTGTCAAAAATCTTTATGGATTCAAAAAAGTGTCATACCTAGGGATTGACCCAAAAATTTGGGCTCAAAAGGTACTTACTCATAGGTACCTACCCTAGAGACCTAAAATCTATAAAAATACATAAAGAATACCACTTTTCAACCCTCCAAAAATATCAAAAAGACCTAATTTGAGTTTATCCACTTAAATTGCCAACTTACATCATAATTAGACTGACAAAACAAATAATTTAATAACATTCTCAAACTCACATTACAAGCAAAAAGACACATTACATTACGAAACTACAATCCCTCAAATAGACTATAGTTTGGTTTCACTAGATAGTTCACATAGGGTTCCCATGTATACCTCTAATTCCATTGGCCATGGAAAGATATACCTCCACACTCAATACACACATTAATCCATCCAATTATGATATATATATATATATATAGCCAAAACAATTGAATCAAACATTTACATTCACACAAGTTTCATAATTCAAATGTCAAAGATATTTTATTAAATAACTTCAAAATCAATTAACCACCTAACTTTTCTTTTCATAAACCTTAGATTCATGTTCATCAAATTTGCATTATGATTCATTCACACATCACATTTTATTCATTCATCATTAACTTTTAAAAAATCAAATTTACTATCATCAATGAACTAACTTGCAATTAAATCAAGTTAAATCAAACATCATAATCAACTAATTAAGCGTGTCATATAAAATCAAATGTCTTTCCATCCGGTCATCAATGGTATCATCAGGTACAATCAATAACTAAAATTAAAATAGTCTAAATATTGAGTCTATCATAGAGGTGGGCCAATAGGACGGGTGAAATATTATGTCCCTTAAAAAACAGTTTATATGTCGATTAATATCTGCTTAAGGGTTATAAAGGTAAGTAGACAAACGAGGAGTGGCGAACAGGTCGAGAGGAACTTTCCTGTGAATGGAGACTTTATATTCCTCTGACATGTCCAATTCTTGGGGTTGTTGGCCAGATGGAAGCGACCAATGAAATGCATGAACAAAGCTTGCAAGTGCAAAATGAACCATCCGAAGCCCCAGCTTATAGCCCGGGCACATTCTTCGCCCTGCGCCGAACGGTATTATTCGAAAGTCTCTTCCATCAAGATTAACAGGATTGCCGACGAAGCGATCTGGATCAAATTCTAATGGCTTCTCCCACACGTTTGGATCTCTGGCCACGGCCCACACATTCACCATTACATGTGCGTTGGGGGGAATGAAATACCCCATTATTTTGGTTGAAGATTTCGGAGATGCGTGAGGAAGCATAAGCGGCGTTGGAGGATGCAGTCGAAGAGTTTCTGTCACAACAGCTTCTAAATAGTTTAGATGAGGAAGATGAGATTCTGTTACTCTCTCTTCCATTCCCACACATGCATCCAGTTCATCTCTCATTTTCTTCATGTGATGAGGATGGCGGATCAGCTCGGACATCGCCCACTCCACCGTGCGGGTAGCAGTGTCTGTTCCTGCTGCAATCATGTTCTGCATAAATAATCAAAATTAATAAAGTTCTTAACATGTACAATCTTAGAAATTAACAATGCTGAGCAGATTCTGAGAAAAAAGATCACGATACTATTCTGAAAGAAAAAATTAAAGCCAGTACATACATAGTTTTCCAAAAGACTGTCTATACTGTAAATTAATGGGTTACTATGCGTACTAGTAAATTAATGGGTTGCTGTGCGTACTAGTAAGATTCCTTTGATATTAGACTCGGAAAGTTGTGCTCCCTCTTCGACAGAATTTGATTTGAGTTCATAGAGAATTTGTAAAAAGTCCTTGTTGTCATTGTCCTCTCTGGACAGAAGCTTACGCTTCTGTTCTTCCATCATCCTCACCAGAAACTCATCAATGCGCTTCCGCAAGTTCTTGATTTTATCAAGAGAACCACCCAGACCAATGAAATCTAAGAATTTAATGTGATCCCCAATCCTAAAACGAGCACACTCTGTTAAGAAATCCTCCATTAATTGTCTGAAATGTTGGGCCTCTGCGGTGTTCTCGTCGAAGAGTCTCATCCTAAGCGTCATCTGTCCAATAACATTACAAGTAAAGACATTAACAAAATCTCCCACATTTACAGCAGTAGGTCGGTGTTTAAAGATCGAGGCGAGCAGCAGCACCATCTCCTCTTCACGGAACTGCTGCCACTTGTGCAGAATTTGGGGGGTGAAGAGGTGGAAAATACAGAGTTTTCGCAGCATAGGCCACTGGGAAGACATGGTGATATCGCTCCTACCGTACAAGAAAATATCTGCAGCCGCTCCCATGTTTTCCGGTCTGTTACAGAAATCGGAATCAAATGTCTTCAGAATGGCAGTTGCGGCTTCCTGAGAGGAAGCTATAAGTGCTGGAGTGGTGCCTAATTTGAGATACATGAGGCCGCCATGGCGCTTGGAGAGAGCGTAAAGAGACTGGTGGGGATTCGAACCGAGGTCCAACAGGCTACCCAAAATAGGAAGCCCTCGCGGCCCTGGCGGCAGCTCTCTCTTTCTTCCATTCAATAAATAAAGACAAGCCACCACCTCTAGGACTGCCAGTGTTAGTAAAACTGAGAATAAGGAGGAAAATGAAACAAACATCGAAATATCCATATTCGGATCTGTGTATTCATTTGGATCTTAGCGTTGGTATTGCTCGATTATATAGGAAACTATGGTTAGTTGTAGACTTGAACCAGCAATATAATAAGAACGCGTGTCCTGCGACTAGCATG
The DNA here is from genome assembly GCA_007258455.2 of Sequoia sempervirens. Lineage (NCBI taxonomy): Eukaryota > Viridiplantae > Streptophyta > Pinopsida > Cupressales > Cupressaceae > Sequoia > Sequoia sempervirens. The sequence goes on along the minus strand of VDFB02256132.1, from coordinate 182,635,494 downwards.
AACGCGTGTCTTACAGACTTTCACCAACTTCCGATGTCAAATCGCTTTCATCGCGTTATATTCATTTTAACACTATTTCGGAATTACGAATACACTAAAATTACTTAATGTCAAGATTATTTGTTACAGTAGTTGCTTTTATGTTCATTAGATATATTTGAAGGTGTTTTCCCTTTATCCTATCATATTTTCTTTTTGTCCTATGAGAATTTTTTATTTGATTCTAAGTGAAAGATACTTTTCAGAAGTCTGAAGGTTTTTTCTTTTAGAAAATAGTGTTTAATTAACAAACATATTTTTTCAATTACTTAACGGTTGTGATATTAAAAAGATTAATTTCATTGTGAGAGTGATTTATCAAGATAAAAATTATGGTTATTGGATTTTGTGATTTATTACAATTTTTATACTATCTAATTTCTAAATACTTCTTCTAGAAGTCTACAGAAATTTCATTTTAGTTTGAAAAAAAGTTCTAGAATTTTGAAGAAATCTTACTAATTTGAAAAATAATGTCTTATAGATAGCTACATTTATCTACAATCTATCAACCATTATTTGACTAGGATGACCACTTCCATTGTCAGAAAACCTTATCTACATAAGAGTCATAGTATACTTAACTATATCTATTATCAATTTTTTCCATGTATTTGATTTGAAAGAGAAATAATTTTTTTAAGTTTTAGAGATTTTTTTTTGTATTTGAGAAAATAGTAGTCAACAAATAAATATATGCATCTATGATCAATCAACCACTAGGAGGATCACTTCCATTTTACATCACCTTATTAACATAAGAATAATATTATATTAGGCTATATAAATTATAACGAACCAAACCCTCAAACCAATCTAATATTTTTTCCTTAGTCAAGTACATTTTGATGGAAATTTTACACTTGATTGACATATAAAATTCATGAAATGTTATCCTTTTTTATTAGTGTGATACTGCAATAGTATGTCCCTTTGCAGGACAAGACAAAAAGTGAGCCCTCAATTCCAAAAATTACAAAATATATTTTGAATAAACATGCAAATTTAAATGAAGGAGATTCAATATTCAAATGTGATGTCATCATGATTCTTGATCGAGAGCTTTCTTTTAATTTTTAAATTTTAATGTTCAAAATGTAATATGAAAAAGACTCTTGAAGGTACCTTCAAATGAAAGTTGGGACCTTTGAATGATGAACCCTTTGATGCCATGCCATTATTATTGACAAAGCTTTAAAATATTTTTTTATTTCCAAGCACAAGTTGGATCATCAAATAAAGACACCATGACATCGAATTTTATAGCATTACATACATCAAAGCAAGTTTTTTTAAAAATGTATCATTTATAACATAAATTATTTAATTATGATAGTTTTTTAATATTTTTTTACTGAACATAAGTTCTTATCAAACATATTGTTATTATTTTATGCATATGGAAAAATTAAAACAAGGAGATTTTTTTTATTATAAAAATATCTTCACACTCTTCTATATAGATGTCTTTGTTTTAGTTTACAAATTGATATATACTACAATTATAACTAATGTGAATTAAAAATTTACTAATAAATAAAATATTAAAAAAATAATGAAAATATGCATACACTAGATATCATTTCTAACATAAATTATTTATTTTTTATTTTTTATTAGACTGCAGGAATCGGGTAGCACGACCCCCTATAAACTGCAGTGCGCCTGGTAAACTTTTTAACGTGACCGGCGGCGCTGGCGTAACACGCCCTCCGGTACCACGGGGGTGGGGGAGACTAGACCTCGTGACCAACCTCCTGCAACAGGAAAGATTTAGCCAACCGAGCTAGGGCCCCAACCCCTCTAACATAAATTATTTAATTATGATAGTTTTTTATATTTTTTACTAAACATAAGTTCTTATCAAGCATATTGTCATTATTTTATGCATATGGAAAAATTAAAAAAAGGAGAATTTTTTTATAAAAATATCTTCACACTCTTCCATTTAAATGTCTTTGTTTTTCAGGATGGGTGACCTCTCGAGAAGGCCCAGTGCTTCACCTCTGTGAGCATCAACTAGATGCAATGAGTGCTAAGTGGATCATTCACTATCATGAGAGATGGGTTCTTGTGAACCATTACTCATGAAACATGGGTCGATGAGTTTGACTCGTAAAACTGCATAGTTGAATCCTGATAGCACTATCAAATTTTGACACACTATGGAAAAACCTCCTACTTTTCAATTGATGAGCTAAAGGGACTCTATAATGAATGGCTCATAAGGCACAACACTTCTTGAAGGTTTTGCAAATGGAGTTGCAAGCTAAATGGATTTAACCTTGGGGAAAACTCCATGGTTAAGCATGCTTGAGATTGAGTAGTACGTCTAAGATGGGTGACCTCTCGGGAAGGCTCAGTGCTTCACCTCTATGAGCATTACCTAGATGCAATGAGTGCTAAGTGGACCATTCACTATCGTGAGATATGGGTTCTTGTGAACCACTACTCATGAAACATGGATCAATGAATTTCACTCTTAAAACTACAGAGATAAATTCTGATAGCAATATTACAATTAGTAATCTGTGTTTAAATAATTATGATTTTATCTTATTTATAATAAAATGTACTTTTTCTTTTAAAATTATGTCATAATTTAATTTTCAGGGTCATATCATAAAAATACATTAAATTATTTGACATCCCAACAAATTTGGGGCAAAAGCACCTAGACAAGGGTGATACCACCCTTTTCCAACCTTTTTTGGCCTAATTTTAAATATTTCATTCTCAACATTGTAACATTTAAAATTCCAATTTCATTGGTCAACTTTTGATAATTAATTTTAGCGATCCTAAAAGTAGTCAAGAAATTTCAATGGAAGAATTAAAAACATTATTATAACACTTTTGTCAATCAAAATCATGTTTACAAGACATTAGAAAGATGAAATCAATTATGAACAAGGAAGGAGCTATTATGATCAAACATGTCATTTTTATGAAGATGTATCAGTTATCCTCTACATGTTGGCTACAACAAACTATTTTGTTTTATGGACTAACCTCTTGTAGGTCTATCAAGCAATCCAAGCATCCATGAATCATTTTTTGTGAATACTTATGGTGTGAACATCACTTTTATAAGGGTTTCATTCCTAAGGTAACATTATCTATTTAGATCATTTATCATTTCAATTAATTATTATTTTGGCCTCTACCTAACCTAGGGCATGGTCTCTTGGTCATGATCATTTATTGTATGTGTAGGTAGAAACATCAAAATGAGGTTTGAATTATGCAAGCCCCTATATAGCACAAGCTTTCCCCCTCTTTCCATGTGTGTAGGTCATATCAAAAGTTTCATAAAAAATAGATCATAGGGAACATAGAGAAAATTGTAACCTACCACCTCAAGCTTTTAGATCCTGTAAAATTTGCATCTCTGGGGAAGGGCACCACCACCCCTATCCCTCAAATTTAGGCCCAATTTTTATAGCAAGATCCTCTCTATATCTCCTTTGTAGATTTGTAATTGTTTCAACAGTTTTAACTTTTATCTATGTGATAAATTAAATTTTAGATCTATGGTTTATGTCAAATAGGCTTATTAAAATACACATCAAATCTTTTATCTTTGTAAATCAAGAGAACCAAACCCTAGGAGATTAGCTCTCCCTTGTGGTAGCTAGCCAATTATCAAACCCTAGTTGGTAAATGCATTTGAATATATAGGGCAAGTAAAAATATGTTTATCCTAGTAAATCTAAGTTGGATCTAGGATCTCTTTTCCTATTCTATAAGTAGTAGTATCACTTCATATTTATTTTTTCTCTCAACTAATATTCATTTGTTACCTACACCATTGTTGCACAAGTATGGGATGTCATGTCTTCAAATGATGGCTTGGACTACTGGGATAGATAGATGAGTTCCCTTGGATGCTCTATACTATATAAGAAAGTAGCAAATACTATTCTACATCAACACTATGATCATCTTGAAATTACAAATCATTCACACCATAATCACTATGCCCATATTCTCCATCCACAAACTCATATCTTGATCCACCATATTAATAATTAGCATATTCATAGTAATAAGAAAAATAACCTTCTTAATATGTTATTCCTTTCTTCTTATTGAGATGGTATTTGGATTCTTAAGCGTGACAAGTTTAAGGTGGTACTTGACACCTCATCATGTTCAAATTATTTTAATATGACATCTTTGGTTGAGGAGTATATTGGCCAGTGTCACATGTTTTCAAATATGGATAACTCAGGAAATTTTTTTGTGAATTATACTATTTATCCCATTCATCCTACCAAGAGGCATCAAATTTATTTCTATTCAAGAGTCTTTAATTTCAAATATGTCGATTTACATTTTTCCTTCCAATTACAACTAATTAAGCAATTCATCTAGTTCATCATTATAGATATATGATATGTTGGGTGTAGTGAGATGTTAATAAGAATTATTTTCATAATAGATTTTATCCCTATTTATTCTACCAATAGGGTATGTGCAGGATCATGATGGGCCAAAAAGTGGTGATATGATGGGTATTTGTAGGGTATGTGGCTGACGACTTTTTTTTTACCTAAAATTAATGAAATGAAAAGGGTTTTAAAGGAGATTCTCAACTTTCCACCAATATAAATTATGCTTTACTTTGAATTTAATAAATAATTATTATTCATTTTCTATTTGAATTACAACTAAAAGTCTGATTGATAAGTGATTGAAAAAAATCTATAGCTTTCAAATGATATCACATTTTGGAATCCAAAACATGCATCACATTATATGCTTTGCATAATATAGGATTAAAAAGAAAAAATGAATTTCATGAAGTTTTGACCAAGTTAAGGTGGTGGACATATGAGTTTTTATATTTTTAAAATTTGTAATTAAAAATTCATAATTAATTATTTACTTGGAAAAAAATTATAAAAAAATGTGCATCACATCCATACATGAGTCCTCTACTTGTTTCTAAAATCTTATAAAAGAATATTATCATTTATTGTGGTTAGGGTGGTCAAATAGACACCTACTTCTTATTTTTTCCCTGAAATTTAAGTACTACTACATTGAAATTTCAAATTTTCACCAAATAGATTTAAAAAATAAAAATAAACCTAGTAGTTTAGAAACTACATTCATTTTTCTACAGATTCTATTCTTACATATTTTTGAAATAATATAGATCATTTATTCAAATTTTTACGTCATGTTGCCTAACTCTGATTTTTTTGAATTTTTTGAGACTTAAGGGCCTATTTTTTCCATGATGATCCTGCACATACCCAATAGTCAAATTGATTATTCTTCCATTATAAAAAAATATATGTATTTCTCTACTTTTTATTATGCTACTATCATCTAAGTCTTCAGAAGTATAGAGGTGATGCTATCTTTGATAAAATAATTAAAAAAACTTCTACTTGAACTGCTAACTTTTGAAACTATATAGGTAGGTTGAAATTATATAAAATTATTTTGAGCTTCCCATAATGGATGTCTTCATGCACTAGTATAAGCTAAATGTTATTCTTGTTAATAATTTACCTTTCCTCCTCTCTCCATCATAAATTCTTTTGATCTAAAAACTCATTTTTGGCTGACTAAAATAGAGTTTCCACTCTTCACCAAGAGATAAATTTTCCAACTACCATAAATCAAGATTACTAGATAATGATACTTACTTGCTTTTATTTTCTAAGGTATTCTATATGAGAAGAAATATATCATATCCATAAAAACTATGATAATTTATTTGTGACAAGAGTTGTAAGTACCTATTCCCTAAAGCAGGTTCCTCTCCCATGCACACGAGGTGTAAAAATTGAGAAGAAAAACATGAAATTAGGTTCAAATTTTGATACACTAGACCAATTATTTAAGTGGGTAGCACTTCAACTTCAACCTCTACTCCACCAAGGGGATTTATCTAAGTTATTCAATAGATATTATCATATAAACTAAACAAATACCATCAAATAATCCACATGTTTGGCATAGTGTACCCATATATTAGTTGTCACTTTATTCCTATATGCTGGTTTACAATATTCATGATCTGATTTGATATGGACATGGCCCTAAGCTTGCACCATGAATTGTAGATCCATTCAAGATCTTGAAGTTGTCATGTCATATAGCTTATTGCCTAGCCTTACCACCTATCCTATCATGCATCTATTTTTTCTTTCATGTACCTATTTTTAGATGTTATATTCACAATGATTCACATGTATTAGATTCAAGTGCTTTACAGGTGGATTTGGATGGGAAGCTAGCATTTATCCCATTCACATTTTTTCTTCATGGATACTATCCCTTCAAGGGTGAGAGTTGGACTAGGTCAAGGTCCAATGAGAGCATTATGATGAGTTTTTTCTACTTGGGAGGATGACTCATGTTTGAGAAAAATTTATCTTCGGCTCTTTCATGACTTCAACAAGGAAACTCATTCCTAGAGGGGGGTTATGTGAGTGCCACACATTGATGGATTAGACATTCATATTATTTTGAATATTATCATGTGACACCTTACATTATTTCTTATTACTATGATGATTTGGATATTATATTTATTATAAGACTATGTTTTATTAATGATTTACACATGTAGAATAATTTTAATTTCTCTTTAATGATATCTATGTTTGAAGGATAACTAGAAATCATGTTTCTTACATGGATTAATATGAACTAGTTAGTAAACTGCTTGGATTTCTAAAATGAGATAATATATAATATTCTTAATAATTTTCATGTGTGATTAATGAATAATTCTATACACATGTCATACTCATGGATTTTTAAGATTGTGTCTAATTGAAATAGAGAAATGATTATATGTTATTGTGATGTTTTATTGATATCTTGAGTGAAATTGGTCATTGAAATTATTGTATGAACATGTATTCTTATAAATTATGTTTATTCGATTATGGTAATTTCATGACCATTTGAATTTGGAGGTCTTTTGAAAACTGTATCTATGATTAAACTTGTGATGCTAGACAATAGTCCATTTGGAGGGACTAAAGTTCCTTTTTTATGTTTATTTTTGTAATATGAAATGCAACTATTAAAAATATAATGTTTTATATTTCCCATATTTAATAGGGTTAGGATGTGAGTTGTGTTGGCATCCTAGTTGTCAAATTTTGAATTTTCTCTTTATTGATATTTTAAAACATCTAAAAACATCCTTTTCTACTATTTTTTTCTTTTTCAAGGCCTTACATTGGGTACCTATGGATAACATACCTATTTTGAATCTCATCTTGGCCTGTGGCTAATATATGACCCCTCTTAAACATTATTAAGGGATAGTGATGAGTATAGAGTTTAGGGATGTGGGATGGTTGACTTGTCACCACCCATCCCCATCCTCCAAAGCTCATTTATCAACTTCGGAAGCTCACAAGGTCTCACACATGTTTGAGCACACCTTGTGCAATAATTTTACTGGGTTGAGCGTCCAAATATATCTCCCCTCCTTAATGTTTCACACATGTGGGAGATTTTGTGGGGATATGTGTTTTGAGAGTGAATGGGAGAGTTGCAAATTACACCCCCCCATTAAAGGAATTCAAGGTTTCAAATTATATTTATCATCCATTTTTTGTGTTTCTTATGTAATTAGATGATTTTCCTTAAGCTCTCAAAGTTTTTGTTTGGAGATGGATAGGATCCAACCCTTATGAAAGTACATTTGGAGATTCATTGTATTGTAACCTACCTTGATGGCATTGTGAAAATTGTTATAATTTACATGTGATATTTATTTGTAATCACCTTGTAAGAAATAAACATTAGTATTTAAGAACATGTGTTGTTGAAGGAAAAGTATATATATACATTCAAGTTTGTTTAATATTTTATGTTAGAGTCCTTGGAAGTTGTATCTATGTGTATAGTCTAAAAACTTATTATAAAACTATTTTTTTAAATAAATGATTATTGAGAAATAAATGAATTACAACATTTGATTTCCTCGGTCTTTGCAAGTTATTATCTTATACACACACACACACACATCTTGATGAAAGGTAGCTTCAAGAAAGTATAGATGTGTGTTTATGAAATTGTATGTTGAAAACAATTATTTATTATTTTCATTTCATTCTATTGTTCTCCCTTTTATTTTGTTTGAAAATATAAACCTTGTAAAAATGAACTATGTGTACATGTATGGAGAAAACTTAAGTTGTTTATCAATTTATAAATCCTTGGAAAGGTTGCCAATCCCACTAGTTTTATTCCTTGCTTTTTTATTTCTTAAAATTAAAAATAAAATAATAAACATACATAGACATGGGAAATTTCTATTTAGAATCAGAACACTTTCTCTTCCAATTTATTTTTATAAAAGTTTAAAATAGCAAAAAAAAAAAAATTAAACATATATATCAAATTAGGTTCCCTTTTATTAAAAATGTGTTTTCCTTAACATATATATATATAAGTAGAATTGTTGCAAATAAATTGTTGTGATGTAGGGACAAAGTTGCAACTACTCATGATTCCAAGCGAGTGGGAGAGCACTCACTCCTCACAGACTTGTGGGTCTATGTGGGTTGAGAGATTTTCTCTCGTCCACTATGGTGGCTTGGTGGCCACTCTATGAGAGTTACAGCCTCTATGGGGACTATGGGCACCCATAATTAGGGCTTGGCTTGTGACCCATCTATTTCTTGGGGAATAGTAATGCATCCCTTCAACTACTAAAAATATATAAATATTAATATTAATATATGTATTTCTCTTTGTCATGATCTATGAACTTGAATGCATTCAACCCTTCAACCCCTTTAATATTCATTTTTTCCCGCATAAAAAAAAATCATAGTATTCTATGAAAATATTTAGTATATATATATATATAATTAGTATTATTATTATTATTTAAAAAAAAAAATATGTATGTATTTTATAGCCTATTTTACTTAATTTATATTAGAAAAATAAAAGGAAAGCGAGTAAAATAAATTAAAAAATAAATAAATTATTTTATCCTTTATTTTAAAGATATCCACTCCCTTCTCTCCTTGGCTACCTCTTAGAAAATATGTTAAATGAAATTGCATGGGAAAGAAGGATCTTTTTATGATAGAGAGTTATAGTTTCTAGGGTTCCCTAATATTTTTAACCCCTTAAATGGGGTTATGTCTAATTATCTATGATGGGTCCAGTTATTAGTATCTTTTTATTTCTTTTCATATACTTTTAAGACACTTTGTATATGTTTCTAAAGTACATTTTTGGAAAAACTTCCATAATATGTTATCCGTTCATACATACTCTACAACCTTGAACCTAGCTTTTGGAAATGAAATATGGTGAAAATATTCGTAGCATTGCATAGTTTAAATATGAATATGTATGTATATGAATGAAATGCTATGATTTAATTATTTTGGTTAGTTGCATATGTATTTTGTATGGATTAATCTCTCAGCAGCTTAACATGTGGTAACAAGAAAGGAATATTTATAGCAAGTACGAAAGCAACAAAATAGGAAATTAATGAATATCAAGCAGCCTAAAGTGTAGGAAGTTGTGGAGCTGAGCATGGTCATTATGGAATGAATAAACGTTGGAAAGATACTTGTTATAGAATGTTGGAAGTTTTCTTATGTGTTTCATATGCAAGTTGTTCTTATTCGAATAGGTCACTTTGTCCTTTTCAATTAGATGAATAAGTTAGTCTTAAATCCACATCCTTATATCTAGGAATGGGATTTAGTTAGTTAGTTAATGGTTCACATAAAACTCTCCCCATTTTGTATAAATTCAGGGGATGAGTTCATAGCTTAGTTAGTTGATTGTTATAAGCTAGTATCAATTAGTAGTTTTTCCAATTTTATAGTTATCCAAAAACATGTTAAAATGATATTATGGAATAAAATCTGCAAGAAGGATTCTATCTCAATATCTAGTGTTATGCAATGAATGGAGTTGTGTTGCATGGATGTGCAATAATCTGAGTTACATTTGGCTTTAAGTTAAGTGAGACAATCCTTTGAGTTGGCCACTTAGGTACCGCTCTTCACTTCATCTATTTACCTTTTTATTTATGCATTTCCATTAATTTTGTTTATGGTTAGTTAAAGTAGTTGTTCATGAACATAAATGTAATTGATAGATCATAGTACTCTAGAGCTTGGGATTGGTTATTTTGTCATTTTAAATAGTTTTAGATTAATTGTGCACTCATACATCTTTAGCAGTCACCTACAACTTATGTTGTAAGTACTCGTAGCCATTAGGTTTTGTAACTACTTTCATTTTTTTTGCAATTCTATCAAATTCCAATAAGGTAGAATAGCCTAAATAGATTTGCATTGGGTATTTTAGGTGAACACAAATCTGTGAAGGCACAAATAGTGCAGTACCATTATAAGTTTACACAGCTCGGTTGATGATTTAATGTAGGCTTGCAATGTCAAGTTGACTATTCGGATTGACACACCCCTAAATTGTGTAGAATTTACCAAGTCCATAACACATTAGTTTTCCTCTACATTTTTGGTGTTGTTGTTGGAGATGGTGCTATCTTCATAGGCCTATTTTTACTATTTTTTCATACCTAATTTTTCTATTCTGCATTAGGACTAATAGATTTCATCTTCAAAAAAACTTGGAGTTATACTAACATTGTGCAGGATCATTTCCATACAAAGTCCAATCTACTGTATGTAGAGGCGAAGAGATAACAAAGGGAGATTTCTCCCTTCAAACACTCAAGAAAGAGAAGAGAATAGTACTAAGATTGTTAAAAGGGTGAACACTACCTTTCCATCTTCATCATCTTAATAATCATCTTCCACAACTTCTAAAGGTACCTTCCGAACAATGGAATAACCTCATCCCCCAGAGAATGGTACCTTTGAGTTCCCCATTACTACCCAAGCTAGAGCTGTTGTGTTGAAGAATATTCCACCATCAACATTAGTAGTATTTTATGGCTTGGTAACTAAGGACCCAAATACATTTCTCTTTGAGTTTTATTTTTTCTGTAGAATTTATGATTATACTAATGATGCTCACCAACTCAAGCTCTTCCCAACCACTCTTAAAGATGCTTCCCTCATATGGTTTATGGGGCTTGGCAGGGATGTTCCAGATTGGGACACCATGAAGACAAAGTTCTTGGAAAAATACAAGGACTATTGTAGAGGATTAGACTTGAAAAGAGATGATATTTTCTCAATGTCTCAAAAACAGGATGATCCATTAGAAGATTATATAGAAAGATTTTAGTTTTCTTTGAAGGAGAACCCACAACATAAACTACCAGAGGAATCCTTTAAATTGGTATTTTAAGGGGGATTAATGAAGAATGTATGGATGACCTCAACCTTATTGGGGGATGAGACATTTCTACAAGTCCATTTGAAGACATTTGTAAATTCTATAGCAATTATTCTATGACCCTTTCCAGAAAGCCATGAGGGGAGAGGTCATCCATCACAAGTCTAATGGGGTTTCCAAAGTTGAAATCAGTAAGTTATTGTCCAATATGAATGAGGATATAATCATTCATTTAGAAAAATAGTTGGTCACTCTCCACATCAAGAAGAAGGAGGAAGGAAAAGCCATGCTCACTTAGTACTGTCCTAACTGTAGGAAGAGAAAATCCAACTGTAAGTGCAAACGAGTGGCTAGTATCTAGCAAGAAAGGATTGAGAAACCAAATTTCCACTCAATTGAAGGAGATGATGGAAAAATATTCTAAATAGCACAAAGGAGGCCTTGGCAGAAAAGACCTAGTCCCCATTTGTTTTAATTGATATTTCCTTTTGAGCAATCAAAACTTTTCTACTTGGGACTTTCAACCCTGACAAAAAAATCAGAACTAGTGGCAGAATCCTTAACAATGGCCACAAGCTCAGCCAAATTGGAACCAACAACCCAATTGATGGCCACAACAAAAAATTCAAGGTTCCAGCTACAATCCACAATGGCCAAACTAACAGAATCAATGGAAGACTCTCAGGTGATCCCATAATAGTGGTTTACAATTTTTGGCCAAATTGGACACTGAAATTATTATTTTTAACTAAATCTTCACATTCGGGCACCTATAGCGGCTAAACTGTGAGGAATTTGAAGATGGTGCAAACTAGAGTCTCATCAAATTTTGTCTATAGATTCTAAAATATTTTTTCAAAATTTTTGGAATCAAATTGCACTTCTTTTTCCATCTCCCATGAAAATAGATTTTTTTAAAACATTTTTAAAAAGTGGCCTTTTATATAGCATAACTTTTTTTTACCATGAAGGATAAAATTCTTTTTTCAAATTTAGATTTGTAACTCTAATATCTAGTGCTTCCACTTGGTTAGATAGTTTTTTATTGAATATTTTTTCCTTAATCAAGTTTCAAATGCAAGCAATTACAATTCAAACACAGCATTTATAAGCGTAACTTTTTGTATATGTCAAAATTTAATTTAATTTTTTTGTTGGATCAAGGACTTCAATATCTGGTGCACTCATATTTTTTTTCAATTTTTTTTTGATAATCTTCTATTTTTCCACATGTGAATAACAAAGAAATTCATTTTCTATGAAAAACCTATGTTTAATAAAACTTAAAAAACAAATACATAACAAAACCAAAACATATTAAAATTATATTCATTGGATAGCTTGTTCTGAGAATACCATAATCATTTGAAATAAATTTTAAATGAATTCATTTGATCCCCCAAAATCTAAATCAAAAGTGATTTTTTATAGCATTTTGATAGGTGTAAAGGAGACGCATTTATAGGTATGGTTTAAAACTAGCGAGGTTCTATCCAAGGGGGTTTGATCTAAGGTGATTTGATCAAACCCTCTTCAATTGGAATCCTTAAAATGGAACTTTTTAAGGCTTAAATCATTATATTTTCTAAAAATATGTGATTTTAGCTAAAATTCGTTCCTCTCAGGAATTGTAAACCACTATTATGACAACACTGAATGGAAGAAAGGCCAACAATGGTAGAAAAATATGAGTTACTAGTAGGCTATGCTACCTCCTCCTCCACCTTAGTAGTAAGCTCTAATGCCTCCATCAAATCCTCATTCTCAACCACCTAGACCATCACAAATACCTACCCAACCCACACCTAACACTAACATTAAGCCTATTCAGCAGGCTTATACTAATGAAGTTTTTGAATACCCCACTTATGGGGTAGAGTTGAGTGATATCCATCTTAGATCAAGGAAGCAACTTGTAGGAGCTTCATCTCCCAAAATTACAAAATTAGACGATGAAGAACCCACAAAGGAATCCTCAAATAATTCACTTCTAGAATTTGAGTCCAATCAAGGGCTCTAGAATATATCACATCTAAAGCCTCCATTCCCTAAACGTTTGGCTATCCAACAATAGTAGACATAGGATAAAACTAATCTTCTAAGCCAGTTAAAAGATTTCAGCATTAAAATCCCCTTAATCCAAGCTATCAAAGGTATTCCCATTTATACTAATACTATTAGAGATCTCTACCTTAAAAATATAGGAAGGAAAAGAAAGGACCCATAGACAATCCATGTTTTGGGTAACCTTGCTAATATAATGTTGGGAACTATAACTGCTCCCAAATATATAGATCCTAGTATTCCAATAGTGGATGTTAAAATCAATGGGATTCTTATTAAGAATACTTCAATAGACTTGGGTGTTGCAATTAATGTAATGACCAAGGAGACCATGCAACTACTATAGTTAGCCAACCTTAGGCCTACTCAAATAGTTTTACAATTAGCTAATAGGTCTATAGTGAAGCCTTGAGGAGTTATTGAGGACTTGGTCATTGCATTAGATTCTTGGGATTACCTTACTAATTTTATAGTACTTCAACCCAAAGTTAATCTTGTTGGTTATCCACTAATTCTAGGTCGACCTTGGTTAGCCACAACCAATGCATTCATAGGATGTAGGTCAAGAAATATGATCATATCTAATGGAATAGTAACCAAGAAACTAGTACTTTATCCACTAGCTTAGCCACATCAAGGTGTTGAGTAGACCATTTGGCCACACCTGGATGATGAGGATAGCTACTCATTGCAGAACTTAATAACCATTGAACATAGACCCCTACTAAATATTCAAGATGAGGATAGGTTGATAGCTCATATCATACAAAACAACTATGGAAGGAACCCACAATAGCAGGGTTCCCTATCCTACTTGCAAGATCCCTTGGAAAGCATAATACATGCCAGTTCCTCATACGAGATATCCCAAGGGTATGTGCAGGATCATGATGGGCCAAAAAGTGGCAATATGATGGGTATGTGGCTGACGAATATTTTTTTACCCAAAATTGATGAAACAAAAGGGGATTTTAAAAGAGATTCTCAGCTTTCCACCGATATAAATTATGCTTTACTTTGAATTTAATAAGTAATTATTATTCATTTTCTATTCAAATTATGACTAAAGTCCTAATTGATAGGCTGATTGAAAAATATCTATAGCTTTCAAATGGTATCACAATTTTTGAATCCAAAACATGTGTCACATTCTATGCTTCCCATACAGGATTAAAAAGAAAAATGAATTTCATGAAGTTTTGACCAAGTTAAGGTGGTTAGACATATGAGTTTTATATTTTATAAAAAGTTGTAATAAAAATTCATAATTAATTATTTACTTGGAAAAAATTAAAAAAAATATGCATCACATTGAGGCATGAGTCCCCTTATATCTAAAATCTTATTAAAAATATTATCATTTTATTGTGGTTAGGGTGGTCAGGACATACACCTACTTCTTATTTTTCCTTGAAATTTAAGTACCTGCATTTGAAATTTCAAATTTTCACCAAATAGATTTTTTTTTTTAAAAGAAAACCTAGTAGTTTAGAAACTACATTCAATTTTCTATAGATTCTATTGTTACATATTTTTGAAATAATATAGATAACTTATTCAAATTTTTACATCAAGTTGCCTAACTCTAATTTTTCTAGATTTTTTGCCACTTAACCTAGGCCTATTTTTTTGATGATGATCCTGCACATATCCCCAAGTAATCTATACTTTATTACCCTAGCAATGCTTTCCAATAATACCTAGCCTTGATCTATCCTTTGTATAAGAAATTCCTATGCAATTAGAGATCAAGCTTGGAAAGATGTTGAATGTTAATAATGCATTGGCTGATGAACAACAAAAATACCTATGCATTGTGTTGCAAGTACATGCAGCAGTGTTTGCATGGGATTATAGTGACATGAAAGGAATTGATCTTTCCTTATGCATGCACAAAATTTACATCAATGATGGCTACAAACCCAAACAAAAGTACAAGACACATGAATCCAGCTCTTAGAGAGATTGTGAAAGTTGAACTGCAGAAGCTTTTGAATGCAAGATTCATATACCCAATATCAGACAGTGAATGGGTTTCACCATTAGTCATAGTACCCAAAATGGGTGGTAAATGGAGAGTCTGTGTTGACTACAAGGAACTATATACTGCCACAAGGAAGGATCACTTCCCATTTCCATTTATTAACCAAGTTCTTGATTCTTTGGTAGGGAAGAAATATTTCTCATTTCTTGATGGTTTCAGTGGTTATAACCAAATTAATATTACACCTGAAGATCAAGATAAAACCACATTTACCTTTCCCTTGGGTACCTATGCATATTTTGTTTTAACTTTTGGTTTGTGCAATGCTCCAACCACATTTCAAAGAGAAATGCTTAGTATTTTTTTTGGCTTTGGACATGATAAGATGGAGACTTACATGGCTGATTTCACCACATATGGTGAAAATTTTGATGAGGCTTTGCAAAAATTAGAAGTTTTCTTGAAAAGATGCATTGAAAATAATTTATCATTGAGCAATCATAAATTCTCTATGATGATGATAGAAGGCATTATCTTGGGACATTTTATTTCTAGTGCAGGCATACAAGTTGACCATAATAAGATTGAGATTATATCTACACTATCTATCCCTGAAAAACAAAAGGATGTGAGAAGCTTTCTTGGACATGTAGGTTATTAGAAGAGATTCATTCAAGACTATAGTAAAATAGCTACCACTTTTTTTACTTTATTGACAAAGGTTATTGAATTTGAGTGGACTCTAGACTGTCGACAATCCTTTGAGAAGTGAAAAGAAACTTTGACTAATGCACCAGTTTTGAGAGGTCCAAATTGGACATTTCCATTTCACATTCACACTGATGCATCAAGATTTTCTATTGGAGTAGTCCTAGGATAGAAAGATGGGAATAAGGAGTATTCCATATATTATATTAGAAAAAACCTATAATGAGAATAATTGAACTACACTGTGAGTGAGAAAGAAATGCTTGATATTGTCTATGCCATTAACAAATTTAGATACTACATTGTTGGCTATCAAGTATTCATATACATGGACCATACATCAATTAGAAACTTGAGGAATAAGTTGGTATTAGGTGGAAGACTTGTGATATGGTCGTTGTTACTACAAGAATTTAACATAACCATAGTTGATAAACTAGGAAAAGCTAATGTGGTTGGTAACTTCTTATCTATATTTCCCACAACATTTGAAGGAGTGGTTGATGATTCTTTTCTTCATGAGCATTTATTTGGTTTAAGTACATACATAATCCATGGTATGCTGATATAGCTAACTACTTGGTAACATGGAAGATTCCAACTCACTTCTCTCCTAGGGAGAAAAGAGAATTAGTTCATGAATGCTTCCCTTATTCTTGGATTTCTGAATTTCTATTCTACACTAGCCCAAACAACATTATGAGAAGATGTATTAGGGAGGATGAAATGTTTGATATATTGAAATATTGCCATGATGAACCCTATGGTGGACATTTTGCAACTAAGAGGACAAGTTTTAAAATATTAACAGTAGGATATTACTAGAAAACACTTCATAAAGATTATGTTAAGTATACTAAAAGATGTGATAGTTTCCAGAGAATGGGGAGACCTACAAGAAGTGATGAAATTCCTTTGTGGCCCCAACTAGCACTAGCTCCTTTTGACAAATGGGGGCTACATTTTATTGGCCCTATATCTCCCACTTCAAATAACAAAGAATATATACTGGTATGTACTGACTACTTAACCAAATGGGTAGAGGTAAAAGCATTGCATTTTGCCAGAGATGGAAATGTTGCAAAAAAAATTTATGAGGAAATATTCACTAGGTATGGTGTTCCTAGGGATATAGTGATTGATCAAGGACCACAATTCACATCAAACCTCGTAGCCCAATTGGTGAAGGAGTATCAGATCAGGTACAAGAAATCTACCCCATATCATCCTCAAGAAAATGGTCAAGTAGAAATTACAAACAGGGAGATTGAGAGCATATTGAAAAAAAATGCAACTTCATAGAAGAGATTGGGCATCCAAACTAATAAAAGGGTATGTGTAGAATCATCATAGAAAAAAAAGGCCCTTAAGTGGCGAAAAATTTAGAAAAATCAAAGTTAGGCAACTTGACATAAAAAATTGAATAAGTTATCTATATTATTTCAAAAATATGTAATAATAGAATATACAGAAAATTGAATGCAGTTTCTACACTACTAGGTTTATTTTTTAAAAGTCTATTTGGTGAAAATTTGAAATTTCAATGCGTAGTACTTAAATTTTAGAGAAAAATAAAGTAGGTGTCTATCACCACCTAACCACAATAAAATGATCAAAAAATTATAAGATTTTATATATAAGTAAAGGACTCATGTCCCAATGTGATGCATATTTTTTGTAATTTTTTTCCAAGTAAATAATTAATTATGAATTTTTATTACAAATTTTGAAAAATATAAAACTTGTATGTCGACCACCTTAACTTGGTCAAAACTTCATGATTTTCATTATTATTTTTAATCCTATAGTATCGAAGCATAGAAAGTGACATGTTTGATTCAAAAATGTGATACCGTTTGAAAGCTATAGATGTTTTCAATCAGCCTATGAATCAGGACTTTAGTAATTCAAATAGAAAATGAATAATAATTATTTATTAAATTCAAAGTAAAGCATAATTTATATTGTTGGAACGCTGACAATCTCCTTTAAAAACCCTTTTTGTTTCATCAATTTTGGGTAAAAAAAAAGTCATCAACCACATGGGCCATCATATCACTTGCATATTGCCACTTTTTGGCCCATCGTGATCCTACACATACCCAAAAAAATTTTGGGCATATAGAGCTACATGGAAGACAACTAGAGGGTTTGTACCCCTTATGGGTTAATTTATGGAAAAACAACAGTGTTACCTATAGAGTTTGAAAGCAAAACCCTATGCACAACACTTGATTTAGGGATGGACTTAACAGAATCTCAGGAAGAAAGGTTGTAGCATTTGAATGCCATTGATGAACTCAGATTGTAGGCATTACACCAAACAAAGTTTGCTCAAAAATAATGAAATAAATGGCATGATTAGTATATTAAGACTAGAAAATTTACTGTAGGGGACTAGGTTCTTTTGTATGATTCAAGGTACAAATATTTTCCAAGAAAATTATAGTCATGATGGCTAGGACCCTATGAACTACAAAAAGCATTTCCTAATGGTGCAGTGCAACTACAGACTATTGATGAGGTCAAATTTTCATTCCTATTCAATGGTCATAGATTTTTGGCTATACAAGAAACCACTTAAACATGATAATTTCATCATATCTCTAATGGATGAGTATGGTGCACACAGTTCTACTGATATAGGATATGGGACACATGAGGATGTTCCAACAAGAGGAAAATTACCCAACATGTCTAGTAATACAAAGTTCAAGTTACAAAACTCCACCTTTGAGATTACCCAAGATTGATTTCCCATGCTTTAAATCACATGCACACACAACACAATATATGTAATGAACATTTTTCAGATGCTAGAGGGACCTTTTCTTCAGTTTTATAAGGACCTATTTTAGATAGGACCTAACAAGCACCTTTTAGTCGGGCCCTATGCTTGGAGTATGCATAGCATAGCTATTGAATGTATGCTACAATCACTTGGTGGATTTAAAATTTTCTTACCATGAAATCTATTAACGAGCACATGCATCAGATACTTCACAGTAAAAGCGCACATCTCCAGTACAACCACCACTTTTCATCAACTCCTATGTAGTCAATGCACATAACATCACTTCTACACTTTGATATGTGCATTTTTCAATTCATATATGTGTCGAGTATTACTTTCCATTACGCACGTATGATAGGTAACTTCACATGATGCAATCTAGATTTCTTTTTGTATTCATTAACATTTATTGTTTAAATTATGTATGCAAAATCTATCACCATTAATTTCCATCATTATCATAACTCCCAAACCTAGACTGCAATTTATGCTATACTTTTAAGACTAGAAAAGCTTCTCTATGTTTCTGATAAATGTGATTCCTACCCTAACATAAGCTAAAGTATATAAATTTAGATACTTGATTGAACTAGAAGATAAGGGATTATGAGTATTGGGTACATAGAAGGCATTCAGAGAAGTAGCTGAATTTGAAGGTGATGAAGTTGAATTTGAAGAAATTAAAATTTTTGAGGTTACTGAAGCAATAGGGTAATGGGAGGTGATGTAATTTAGAGGGAACCATCTACTCATAAAAAGAGATTAGAGGATATGATGGCTATACCTCTATTCACTAGAGTAGGATGGTTGGACTATTTCTTCAAGCTGGCAGAGTACGATAATGAGATAGCAAGAGATTTTGTAGCCACCATGAAGTATGATGAAGCAATAGTAAAGGGATTAGTGGTGGATGGCTTAGAAATGGAAATTTCTCAAGTAACAGGATTACCTTGTATAGGATCTAAATACCCAACTCGTGTATATGAAGTAGTAGTGAGGGAAGAATTATGTGAATTGGGAAAAAATTTAGATTCGACGTCACAAGGTACTAAAAGGCTTTCGCTTCCATTATTTTGGTGAAAATGTGCTACTTATATTATCAAATACCTTACTTGTAATGGATACCACAATCTTCTATATAATCTGCATTTCAAGTTGTTGAACCATTTACGGCATGATAAGTTAGTCAATGTACCCAATTTTTTGTATAACATGTTGAAAAGAATGGCATCTAAATATCATAGGAAGCAAATAGACACTACATTGTCTCATCACTACTTGATAATCTTATTGGTTAAGAGAAGTTTGATAATTCAACATCCATATGTTAATTGGGATGATTTTGAAAATTACAAAGAAATCATGCTAAGTTGCTTGAGGCCCTTAAAGCAAAAGATGATCATCTACCTGAGCCTGACCCAAAAGTTGACCCTGAGCAAGATGAACCTAAGAGGGAAGATTCCCCTATTACACCATCTACTTCACCTACCCACAACCAAAGTGGGATTGGGAAACATGAAATGTTGGCTGCAGTAACAAAGGAACCCTCATCCTCTAAAAACCTAGAGCTAGGATAAGTACTGCGTCAACATCCTCAAAAGGGAAAAAGAAGAGAAAAGAAGTTGACAAGTAAGAGAATGTTGTAAAGGAAGAGGAGGAAGGAAAAAGTGGAGTAAAAAAGGAAAGGAGAGTAAATTTACACAAGGAACCACTACTCCCCGATGCTCAAGAAGACTAAATAGATAGAGAATTAAAAAGAGAGATATGAAGGAACAATTAGAGGAAGGAAGGGCTGATGAACATCATCATGATCCACTGATGGTAGACAGAAACAAAGACAGGGAAAGAGTTGATCCTGATAATGTTTATTTTGGAAATGTTGATGTGCTTGTTAGAAAAAGAAGGTATGTATCTCCCTCTTCTAATTCTGGCTCAGAAGATGTCTTTATTTCCAAGAAGACCAGGAGAGTAGTTCCCAGTGGCTCTCTTAGAGAAGTTTTTTATATTATAGGAGATGCCAGTGATGGTTTGAATTTTGAAGGAGAAAAGGAATTGCTAGAGGATAGAAACATAAGGAGCTTCAGGAAGCCCTTGAAAATATAAAGCAATTGGAAGAAAAAGTGAAAGGGTATGAACAAAAAGAAAAATAAAAGGATATGAGAATCAAGGAGGTAGAAGAGAGAATATAGTCCTACGGTCAAAAAAATAAATTTGACCTATTGGCACAAATGGCTAAAGGTAAAATGGGAATTGGAACTGATTTGAATTTGCAACCCCCTATTACAAAAACACCAGCCTGCCATACTACTTTTTCTTTAGGATTTTAATCGATGGAAACTACTACCCAATTCAGGCAAGGAAAAGAAAACTGGGGGAAAGAAAAACAAATTTTGAATGTATTAATAGAAACCAAGAATTTTGAGTTGAGAAGAGTAGAGGAGAAATTGACAGAAGTGGTTGATAGAGCTATTCAAATAGTTGAATGTTGACCTCTACCTAGGGTATATGCATTTTTCTTGAAGGAAAATTTTCTCAATTCTCAATTCAATAAGTTTATTAATGACTATCCCTTTGCTTTGAATAAGAGATAGTTTTCCCAGTTTCTTCAACAAAGTCACTTTAGAGGAGCAAGACAAGTTATGTGAATATTATTTACATAATTATGTGATGGCAGAAGATACTAAATAGAATCCCTTGATTTATGTTTGGGACTTACAAGTGAGATCCCTCACATCTTATTTCAAAAATGAATAGCTCCATGGAGAATTAATGGAGAAATATGAGGAACAAGAGAAGAAAATGGCACTGCAATTGAGAAAAGAAGCAATGAATCCCAATAGAGTCATTACTCAATGGATAAGACTCCTAGGTATGTGTAGGATGATGATGGGTCAAAAAGTGGCAATATGATAGGTATGTGTAGGGTATGTGGCTGACAACTTTTTTTACCCAAAATTGATGAAATGAAAAGGGTTATTAAAAAAGATTCTCATATTTCTACCAATATAAATTATACTTTACTTTGAATTTAATAAATAATTATTATTCATTTTCTATTTGAATTATGACTAAAATTTTGATTGATAGGTTGATTGAAAAACATCTATAGCTTTCAAATGGTATCACAATTTTTGAATCCAAAACATGCATCACATTCTATGCTTCACATACTATAGGATTAAAAAAAATTGAATTTCATGAAGTTTTGACCAAGTTAAGGTGGTCAAACATACAATTTTTTATAATTTTTAAAAGTTGTAATAAAAAAATCATAAATAATTATTTACTTGGAGAAAAATTACAAAAAAATATGCATCACATCGGGACATGAGTCCTATACTTATATCTAAAATATTATAAAAAAATATTATCATTTTATTGTGGTTAGGGTGGTTAGATAGACACCTACTTATTTTTTCCTTGAAATTTAAGTGCTACTTCATTGAAATTTCAAATTTTCACCATATAGATTTTTTTAAAAATAAACCTAGTAGTTTAGAAACTACATTCAATTTGCTATAGATTCTATTGTTACATATTTTTGAATTAATATAGATACCTTATTCAAATTTTTACGTCAATTTGCCTAACTCAGATTTTTCTGAATTTTCATTACCAATTAACGGCCTTCTTTTTTCCGTGATGATCTTGTACATACCCTCATTTCTCATAGGGGAATAGGAAAGATAATTATAGACTTGAAACTTGGGGATTATAGAAGGATTCAACAATTGGTAGTGACCACTCTTCAAAACTGCTTCCACCAAAATTTAGTGAGATGTCATAGTGAAACAAAGCTTCCACCGAAATTCACACTGTCGCTAAGACTCGTGTCTATCGCTGTGACCTTTCTTCGAGCTCCCTAAGTCTTACCGAAGACTTACTATCGGCAAGACTCATGACTTTCGCCAAGACTTCTCAGTGAAGTATTTTGTCACCGCCAAGACCATGAGACATCTCCCGTCGGCGTGACCTAACCAAGTCGCCAGGACTTCCCAGTGAAGTCTTTTATCACCGCGAAGAACTCCCGTCAGTGTGACCAAG
This sequence comes from Sequoia sempervirens, assembly GCA_007258455.2. Lineage (NCBI taxonomy): Eukaryota > Viridiplantae > Streptophyta > Pinopsida > Cupressales > Cupressaceae > Sequoia > Sequoia sempervirens. The sequence continues at coordinate 182,612,575 of VDFB02256132.1, read as the reverse complement.
CTGCATCATTAAGACATCTCCCCGCGACCTCTGTGTTACCTCGATAGCTTTAAGCTATCAGTGAGACATCCACCAATCGCTGGGACCTCTCCCAGACACCCAAGTTAGCCTGATAAGATCACACCGTCGCCCAAAGAAATCCATTTGCCAAAAGGTCATGCCGAATGTTGAAAGTCACAGCGATAGTCTTGTTGGCAAGACATCAACCCTATCATGCCGATATGAACATTTTAGAACTTCAGAATAGTTAGTTGGCCAGACGTCCGTGATGTCACATTGAATTTTCCTTCAAGGAGTTTCTTGTCAGTAAGAATTGAGGCACAAATTCCAACAAGCTCCCACTTGACGAAGATCTTACTAACACCTCCAGAGCATCATAAAACTACTGAGATTCATGGGCCAAGAGGCCCATCGAACTGGCACACCAACTGAACTTGTTTGTGCTCACAAGCTTCTTCAATACATCTGCAACATTATCCAGAGTATCCACTTTCTCCAAAGAGACCTTCCCATCCTCCAGCATATCTCGTACTAAATGATACTGTACATCTATATGTTTCATCCTGGCATGGAAAGTAGGATTCTTTTCCAAACATATAGCACTCTGGCTGTCACAGTAGATAGTAATCTTTTCTGCATCAAAGCCAATGTTAGAACAAAAACGTTTTAACCAGATTGCTTCTTTACAGGCATGTATGGCTGCGATGTATTCTGCCTTTGTAGTAGACAAAGCGACTACAGTTTTCCACTTGCTCATCCAACTCATTGCACCACCATTCATCACAAAAATATATCCACTGGTGGATCTTCTGCTATCAATGTCCCCTGCCCAATCAGAATCCACATAACCTTGAATGCTGAGAGTCTTCTGTGATTCAACCAAGTTACCATGGTAACACAAAGCATAGTTTGAAGTTCTGTTCAGATATCTAAACACTCTCTTCATAGCATCCCAATGTGTTCTTCCAGGATTTTCCATAAAATGACTAAGAACTCCCACTGCTTGGGTAATGTCTGGCCTTGTACAAACCATAGCATACATGAGACTGCCATCTGCACTTGCATAAGGCACATTGGTCATGTCCTCCATCTCAAAAAATGATTTTGGACAATCCTCAACAGATAGCTTTGTTCCTTGTGTAACTGGAACAACTAGCTGCTTGCATTCAATCATACAAAATCTCTTTAGAATAGTCATGACATACTTACTTTGACTGAGCGAAAGCTTTCTGTTCTTTTTGTCCCTAGTTATTTCCATTCCCAGAATGTACCCTGCTGGACCAAGATCTTTCATCTCGAACTTTGCATACAATTGAGACTTAAGATCAGAAATCATTAGCTTACTATTGCCTATGAACAACATATCATCAACATAGAGAGCAATAATAAGTATTTGATCACTTTTAGCTTTGTAATACACACAGTGATCACATTTTGATCTTACAAATCCCAATGACAAAACAAACCTATCAAACTTTTGGTACCACATTCTAGGAGACTATTTTAAACCATACAAAGATTTCTTCAACTTGCAAACCAGTCTTTCCTTACCTTTTACCACAAAGTGCTCCGGGTGGGACATATAAATTTCTTCTTCAAGATCACCATGAAGAAACGTTGTTTTCACATCCATCTGTTCAATCTCTAAATCATATGCTGATGCAAGTGACAAAAGAAATCTAATAGATGTCAGCTTAGCTACAGGAGAAAAGATTTCTCCATAGTCAATTCCCTCTACCTGGGAATAACCTTTTGCAACCAGCCTTGCTTTATATTTTTCTACACTACCATCCAGACCAATTTTCTTTTTGAATATCCATTTGCAGCCTACATATTTTCTGCCTTTAGGTAATGGAACCAAACTCCAGGTGTCATTCTTTTCTAATGATGCCATTTCTTCATTCATGGCTTCCAACCAAGAGTTTGAATCAGACATTTTAAATGCCTCTTTCATAGTCCTAGGTTCATCAGTGCTAGAAATTAAAGCATAGGCACAAGTAGACTCTATTAAAGAAAACCCATACCATTCAGGTTGCTTTCTTTCACAAGTTGACCTCCTCGAAGGTTGAGGCTGAGGTGATTCTTCATCATCTTCAGAACTTTCATAACTACTTGAGCTCTCCTCAGTATCAGGTACATTTTGATTTTTCAATTCCTCTTTATCTGGTGTTTGAGGAATTGTTGCTACATCCTTTTCATTTTCTAATTTCTTCTCTGACTGCAAATCCAATGTAGAAGGTTTCAGCTCATGAAAGATAACACTCCTGCTGTACAAAACCTTCTCAGTCTCAGGATTCCAAAGCTTGTATCCTTTTATTCCAACACTATAGCCAATAAAAATACACTTTACAGCTTTGTTTTCCAACTTAGATCTTTTTTCAAATGGCACATATGCATATGCCTCATAGCCAAAGACACAAATATGTCTCAGAGAGGGATTCTTTCCAGACCATGCTCCCAAAGGCATCTTCTCAACAAGAGCAGAGTTAGGAGAACGATTTACCAAGTAACATGTTGTAGAGACCGCTTCAGCCCAGAACTTCTCATCCAAGCCAACACTACTCAGCATACTTCATGCTCTTTCCATTACTATCCTGTTGAACCTTTCAGCAACTCCATTTTGCTATGGAGTATAGGTGTAGTCTTATGTATTTTGATCCCATGAGCTTTACAGTACCTTTTGAATTCATCTGAATAGAACTCACTGCCATTGTTAGTCCTTAAGCATTTTATTTTTCTACCAGTCTAATTTTCTACAAGGTTTTTAAATTCCTTAAACCGACTGAACACTTTTGATTTACTTTTCAAAAAATATACAAATGTCCTTCTAGAATAATCATCAATAAATGACACATAGTATCTTGATTTAGACAGAGAAGGAAGATTCACTAGACCAAACACATCAGAATGTATATAATCAAGCAAACCAGAAGATTTGTGAGGATTGGAAAAAAATGAAACATGGTGTTGCTTTCCATATATGCAATGTTCACAAAATTTGAACTTAAGGTTACAATCTTCAAGCCCTTCTACCAGGTTTTTATTTTTCAAGTTTTTAAAACCTTTCTCACCAATGTAGCCTAGCCTGTGATGCCAGAGCATAGTCTTCTCTGCTGGAAGTTTAATCTCCATGGATTTTACACCATCAGGAACGTTTTCCTTCTTTTCTCCATGAGCAACCCTAAGTGACTTTGCAGAGACACTGTTGCATTGGACAGCCAGTGCATCCAGCTTGTACAAAGTACCAATTCAAGCACCCCTAGCTAGCACCATAGAGCCTCTATTCATCTTGCAACCATTTTCAGAGAACATGACTTGGACTCCAATATCATTCAGCTTACTTACAGAAAGTAGATTTTGAGCCAGACCTGGTATATGCATCACATCATTGATTCCCTTCACTCTTCCATCAGGGAATTGAATTATGACTCTTCCACAACCAAAAATTTTCAAAGATGAATCAATTTCCAAGTACACCTTTCCACCATTGTATTCTTCATACTTCGTGAACCATTCTCTATGAGATGTCATGTGGAAAGATGCTCCAAAATCAATCAGCCAGACATCATTTGATGCCTATGTAGCCAAAGCTGCAATGAAGGCATCTGCATCACTATGAGAAGAATCATTGCCAGAATTCTTCTTCTTCTTCTTTTTCTCCTCCTTCCAATCCTTTCGGACATGACCAGGTTTCCCACAATTCCAGCACTTCACCTTGAACTTCTTGCCAGGAAACTTTGATCTCCCTTCTAATTTCGATCTGGACTTCTTGTCCTTCTTCTTACCTTTCTCCTTTGGTCTACCTCTAACAGCCAGAGCCTCCTTTGCCATCTCAGAAGATTTTCTTCTCATTTATTCTGATAACAGAGAAGCAACAACATCTTCCATCTTGAAAGTGGATGTCGTACTCCCAATAGCCATCACTAGATGATCCCAAGAATCTAGCAAAGAACATAGCAGCAACATGCAGTGATCTTCATCTTCTATCTTCACACCAAATGATGTTATCTGAGCAATCAACATGTTGAAAGGATTTAAGTGATCAGCAACAGACCCTCCTTCCTGCATTCTCAATGAGCACAACTTCTTCCTCAAGAACAACTTGTTCACCAAGGACTTGCCCTGATAAATCGATGCCAATCTTTTCCACAAGGAAGAGGCATTATTTTCTTCATGCACGTTCAGAAGAACAGAGTCTACCAAATAGAGCCTTATAAGCCCTTTAGACTTTCTATCTACCAGGTCCCAATCCTCTTGCTTCATGCCTTGAGGCATTGTTCCAGTCACGTCAGTCCAATTATCTTGACCAACTAACATATCTTCTATTTTTAGTTTCCACAGCTCAAAATTGCTACCATTGAATTTCTCTATTTCCATCCTACTAGATGTGCTCGCCATCTTAATCTGTAATTAAATTAAAAGAACTCTACAAAACTCCCACTGGAAAAGGATTGACTCAAAAAACCCAACCCACTCACAAGGACAACACAACTAGCCAGGCTCTGATACCACTTGTAAGGAAAGCAAAGGTGTGGAAGCAACTTTCCTAATGTCAAAACCACAGGGGAGTAAACAGGCAGTACTTTTAATTTTCTAACTACAGTCCAATTAAGATACACATGTAAGAATTACATAGACAAAGAAGATACTCAAAGACAATGAACAACATATTTACGTGGGAAAACCCTTTCGGGAAAAAACCCACCACACCAAGTTGAATCTCTTTGTATTACAGTCACAAACTATTACATACAATTCAGAGATGCAACCCTCTGGTTATCGATTCTTAGTAGCTACATTCAAATTTTCATTCAGTTATAGAACAGATCTCAACAATTCGATTTACTCATTGTCCCAGTCTCAATAGAATTGATTTGCTTTAAACTAATCACATTCTGATTTTTCCATCTGTGCATCCTTATCCACCAGATCTCCATTCAAGAAAGTTTCCATGCCGATACAAATTTTTCCCTACAAGCTATTTTTCTCCAGCATCACAGCAGTTACAAAAATCCAACCATCATTTAGTTTGAAAAATCGTTTCCTTTGATTGGTTCAGCAGGATGCCACATAGGATGGTCACACAGTCAATGGCATTCAAACTTTGTTGGCATATCGATGAGACACTCACAGTTTCCCCCCGATACCACAAAGTTTCTCTATTGATATTAGCTTTAAGTCTCCAGTAGTTGGCAAGACAACAAAGAAGTTATACCAAAACCATTGATGTCCATTTTGTTCCTATCGGCAAAGGTTTCCCTTATCGGCGAGACTCATATCGAATGCATAAGTCACAACGATCATACATTCCATCGGCAAGACACTTCATTCTCACCAAGACCTCATGTCGATTTCACAAGTCACACCGATGAGGTTTCCATTCGGCGAGACATTCACTTTTCGGAGAGACTCATATCAAAGTCTTCAGTCACAGCGATGAGCTATTCCTTTCGGCAAGACATACCAATCTCGCCAAGACTTTCTGCTGACAACCTTATGTTACTCTGAAGCCTTTCACCTATCAGCAAGACCCCCACGGTTTCAGTGAGACGTCATACCGAAACAAAGCTTCCACCCAAAGTCACACTGTCGCCAAGACTCGTGTCTATCGCTGCATGACCTTTCTCTGAGCTCCCTAAGTCTTACCGAAGACTTACTATTGGCAAGACTCATGACTTTCACCAAGACTTCTCAACAAAGTATTTTTTCACCGCGAAGACCATGAGACATCTCCCGTCGATGTGACCTAACCAAGTCGCTAGGACTTCCCAGCGAAGTCTTTTGTCACCGCGAAGAACTCCCGTCGGTGTGACCAAGCTGCATCGTTGAGACATCTCCCCACGACCTCTGTGTTACCCCGATAGCTTTAAGCTATCGGTGAGACATCCACCAATCGTTGGGACCTCTCCCCGACACCCGAGTTAGCCTGATAAGATCACACTATCGCCCAAAGAAATCCATTCGCCAAAAGGTCATGCCGAATGCCAAAAGTCACAGTGATAGTCTTGTCGGCAAGACATCAACCCTGTCACACTGATATGAACATTTTAGAACTTTAGAACAGTTAGTCAGCCAAACATCCATGATGTCACACCGACTTTTCCTTCAAGGAGTTTCTTGTCAGTAAGAATTGAGGCACAGATTCCAACAAAATTTCAGGGAAAAAATAAGTAGGTGTCTGTCTGACCACCCTAACCACAATAAAATGATAATATTTTTTTATAAGATTTTAGATATAAGTAGATGAATCATGTCTCGATGTGATGCATGTTTTTTTGTAATTTTTTTCGAAGTAAATAATTAATTATGAATTTTTTATTACAACTTTTAAAAAATATAAAAAGCTCGTATGTCTGACCACCCTAACTTGGTCAAAACTTCATGAAATTCAAATTTTCTTTTTTTAATCCTATAATATGCGAAGCATAGAATGTGACGCATGTTTTGGATTCAAAAAATGTCATATCGTTTGAAAGCTATAGATATTTTTCAATTAGTCTATCAATCATGACTTTAGTTGTAATTTGAATAGAAAATGAATAATAATTACTTATTAAATTCAAAGTAAAGCATAATTTATAGTTTTGGAAAGTTGAAAATTTTCTTTAAAAACCCTTTTCGTTTCATCAATTTTGGGTAAAAAAAAAGTCGTCAGCCACATACCCATCATATTGCCACTTTTTGGCCCATCATGATCCTACACATACCCTTGATACATGTGGAAAATAGATGGAATAGTTTGAATCCATAAATAAAGAGGAAGGATCCTCACTCCCTCCACAATTTTATGAATATGTTTGAGAGGTTACGCAAGTATATTGAGATATCAGGAATAATCAGAGTGGAGTGGCTTCCTCTGACTTACCAGCCTCCTATCCTACTTCACCCAATTCAACATTGGGCTGGATAGAGTAATTATCATGAAAGCAGTGCAAAATTAGACAAGATGAATAAGCTTGCATGCTACAATGGTTTCTACCTCAAACAAGGAAAGGGAGTCAACACAGTCATGGATGTTAAGAAGATTACATTGTCTTAAAATCTTCTTCCCTAGATGATTTAGTTTGATATTTTTGCTTCAAGACAAGCAAAATGACAAGTTGGGGGGAATGATGGGTCTAGTTATTAGTATCTTTTTATTTCTTTTCATATACATTTTAGATGATTTATATATTTTTCTAAAGTACCTTTTTGGAAAAACTTCCATAATATGTTATCCTTTCATACATACTCTGCAACCTTGAACCTAGTTTGTAGAAATGAATTATCGTGAAAATATTTATAGCATTGCATGGTTTAAATAAGAATATGTATGTATATGAATGGAGTTTTGTCATTTAGTTATGGTGATTAGTTGCATATGTATGTTGTATGGATAAATCTCTTCACAGCTCAGCATGTAGTAACAAGAAAGGATAATTTATAGCAAGTACCAAAGCAACATAACATGAAATTAATGAAGATCAAGCCACCTAAAGTGTAAGAAGTTGTGGAGAAAAGTGTGGTCATTATGGAAGGAATAAATTTGTTGGAAAGATACTTGCTCTAGAATGCTGGATGTTTTCCTATGTGTTACACATGCAAGTTGTTCTTATTCGAATAGGTCTATTTTTCCTTTTCAATTAGATGAATAAGTCAGTCTTAAATCCACATCATCGTATCTAGGAATGGGATTTAGTTAGTTAGTTAATGGTTCGAATAAAAATATCCCCATTTTGTATAAAGTCAGGGGATGATTTCATAGTTCAATTAGTTTATTATTACAAACTATTATTAGTTAGTAGTTTTTCTAATTTTCTAGTTATCCGAAAACATGTTAAAATGATATTATGGAATAAAATCTACAAGAAGGATTATGTCTAAATATCCAGTGTTATGCAATGAATGGAGTTGTGTTGCATGGATGCATAAGAATCTAAGTTAGGTTTGAATTTAAGTTAAGTGAGATAGTCCTCTAAGCTCGCCACTTAGATAATGCTCTTCACTTCATCTATTTACTTGTTTATTTATGCATTTCCATTAATTATGTTTATGTTTAGTTAAAGTAGTTGTTGTTCGTGAACAAAACTATAATTGATAGATCATAGTACTTCAAAGCTCAAGATTGGTTATTTTTTCATTTTAAATAGTTTTAGATTAATTTTGGACTTGTACGTCTTTAGTAGTCATCTACAACTTATGTTGCAAGTACCCATAGCCATTAGGTTTTGTAACTACTTTTATTTTTTTTGCAATTCTATAAAATTCCAGTAAGGTAGAATAGCTTGAATAGGTTTTCATAGGGTGATTTAGGTGAAAACAAGTATGTGAAGGCACAAATAATGTAATACCATCATAATTTTATGCACCTTGGTTGATGATTTAATGTAGGCTTGCAATGTCAAGTGGACTATTCAGCTTGGCACACCCTGGAAATGTGTATAATTTACCATGTCCATAACACATTAGTTTTCCTCTACAATCTATTTCTAAGTGGAACTTAATTTGTGCACTTTATTGAACTAATGGAACTGTAGACACGTAAAATATACATGCACTCGATTCTAATCTTCTAACATCACTTCATCCTGAATCATCCTTCTATCTAACCATTTAATCAAATAGCCTTGTTTTATTAAATTCATCATAATTCCCCTTTTAATTAAATAAATCCCTCGATACTAATAACTGGACCCATCATTCCATACGTTGCTAGACACTGGGGGCAGATATCTACATCTTGCTTCGGGAATAAATATTGATATATATCCTCCAACTTATGTGGTGATCCGAACATTGGAAAATGTGAAATCAAATTGGTCAAACCACTTGTGAGAAAAAAACCAAATCACTAGCCATTGGAATATTTTGACGAGAAGAAATTCCTTATCAATCTTCATCTTTCATCAAATATCAATCCAAACAATCACTATCAGTTGCATCTAATGTGTGCTTCAACATCACTTCAAATCATCCAAAACATATTTTGTTCCAAACCAAGCTTCATCAATCCTAATCAATCAAATCCAATCAATCCTACATCATCTTGGGATATCCTTCCCCATCATTGTGTTTCTTAACACTATCCTTGCATTGTTGTGCATCCTCAACAATGTTATCATCATCAATCCCTCATCATCTTGGCATATCCATCATAATCCATGTGTTGCTTAACACTATCCTTACATTGTTGTGCATCCTTAACAATGTAATCATAATCAATCCATCGATTCAATTAATCAACCTTAGCTTGGTTTTCAACAAAATCCCAAATAGACCACTGATATCATCACACATATCCATATCCAAATTTTCAAAATCATGTGAAAATCCAAAAACATCCAAAACATATCAAAATCCAAAAAACATCTATAAAACATAAAACATCAAAAACATGATATCCGAACTACATTGTCTCTGAGCTTAAACGTAGGCAAGGCTAATCTTTGATTAGCCCCCGAGACATCAAAATCCAAAAACATTCAAAAAAACATCAAAATCCAAAACAAATAAAAAAAAAATCAAAATCCAAAAACATTCAAAAACACAAAATCCAAAAACATTCATAAAATCTTGAAAACCCAAAACATCAAAAATTCAAAAATCAAAACATTTACAAATTTTGAAAAATACCAAAAACAACCTCAAAACATTCCAAAAATGTCAAAAAAAAAAATCCAAATATTTGAAAAAATCCATCTGTCTCATCTCGCTTTCACTCAAAATAATCAATCATCCATAATAAATTGATCTTCACCTTCATCCTTTGGCAAAATAAACAAAAACAACCACAACAATCAACAAAAAAAGAAAACTTCAAACACAAAATCAAAATCGAAGCAACAAACCGTTAAATGAAAAATCAAACTCTTGATCATTTTCAAACATGTCAGTCAACCTTATATCAACAGCCTATCAATCAACTTATCAAACCATCATCATGCTATACAATGCATGTCCTAGGATATATCGTTCTGACAATGGGCATCATTTTGGATATCACCTTGGAATCTTATCCTATCTAAACACATTTCGTTGGTTGAAGGTAAGAAGAAAATTGGCTTTTTTGTGTACTTGATCTTTTCTTTTGATTTATCTTATTACACTCATTCAAATGGCCTATCAATGATGTCCCCAATGAAGGGATTTAGAGAAAAGGGAATGGGGTAACGATCATTATCCTTTTATCTATTGTGCTTGTTGGACGTTCTTGTAATATAATCTAGTGAATACTTGCTTTGTTAGGTACATCCTAGCAAGGTTTATGTATGTCAAGTGTGAACAAGAATACTCCTATCTGTTTTTTGAGTCAAATTCCATCACATTAGGTACAACGTCATCCTAGTTCTTTATACCCTGATGCATCGTCCCTACGTGTGTTATCAAACATAAGGTAATTGGCGCTTTGAAAATCCCAACTCCTCGGCAAGTAATTATCATCATCATCATCATCTCATGTCTTGTTGGAATCTCTTATTTTATTCTATCTCTTGATTTTTGCACTAACATGGTACCATGACAGTTAATCATAAATCATCGATAATGCATCCATGTTGCATCCACAAACTGTCAGCATACTACATAATGCATATCATATAATATAGAAAACATTGATAATCTAACATGCATTGCATTTCATCATTGCATAATATAGATTGGTTATTCTAAGCATCTCATAAACCATACATTTATCATCCACTGCATAATCATAAAAGCATCATCATATCATATCATGTGCATCCATATCATCCATGCATCATCATATCATCCATTACATATAAACATCATAATCATCTCATATCATCAATAATGTAACTGTCATGGTAAAAATCAAGATCAAGTGGGTGTAATATATCAAAATAAGCATGAGGCTAGCCATGGCTAATGACTTTCTACATCATCAAATCTATCTACGTCAAATATTCAAGTTGAACTAATCTCTTTATCGAGAGATTGACCCTCAAATCAAACCTCTTCAACTGATCTCTTGAGGGAGCAGTATACCGACATAATTCTTTTTGTTGGGGAAACAGTGGGGCATCTGAAAATATAAAATAATTTTGACTTTGATCTCAACAAGATTATTCTTTGAACCAATGCAACAAGTGCACTGCTTCAAAGAGGGGCAAAATGTAGACACCTAAAATATACATGCACTCAATCCTAATCTACTAACATCGCTTCATCCGGAATCATCCCTCTATCTAACCATTTAATTAAATAGACTTATTTGATTAAATTCATCATAATTCTCATTTTAATTAAATAAATCCCTCGATTTAATTAAATCATCGTCTTTGTGTAATTAGCTAGGTCATTTCATCTTCCTATCTTTATTTAATTAAATAATCCATATTATTTGATTAAATTTCTAAAGTTCATCTAATTAAATTAAATAAATCAAACATTTATCTAATTTAATCTAACATCACCCCTTTTGGTTAAATAAATCAAAATATTTATTTAACTAAGTCTTAATCATTTTCATCTCTTTTTGATTTATTTCAATCCTAAAATCTAAGTCAAATGGTCAAATCAGGTAAATCTCCCCTTAAATCAATCAAATCCTAATTAATTTAATCCTAATCACTCAAATCCTCTAGATTTTGCAACTTGCACATGAAAATCAATTTAATTGTTTTATAAATCACCTATTTTCATTCAAAAACGGCATCGAAGTAGGAATATTCCTCAAATTTGAAATCTCCCCCCAAAATGACTTGTCCATCCAACAAAGAATTTAAAGCTCTTACATTGTCTCTTACATGTCTCCCACTTGGCATTTAACTCATCTTTCATCCCCCCTAAACATGTCATTTCATCAAATTCAAATTTCAAACTTGCACATTGATCAAAATGTGCTCAAGCTTCCTCCATTCATAGGTTGACAAGTGGCATCATGCCATTGGATGAATGTTAGTCCCACATTTCTCAAAATTTGGACATTCATCCTTCAATCTCATCTATAAATAAAGAGCTCATATCCTCATTTGATCATCCACAAATTATGTAAAGTTATTATGCTAAAATATTTAGCCAAATGTTTCATCCATCACCATTGAATTCTTAGCTAGGTTTTTGCAGATTTTTGGCTTGGAGCTCTCATCCTTAATCAATAAAGTGGATCAATCAACATCAACATATCAAGCTTGCATCATAGGAATTGGGAAAGGGCCAATTTTCACATCAAATTGGCACCAATTCCCTTATGGGATAGTGGTTTGATTGTTTTGAATAAGATTTGATAGTTTTCATTTGAATTTTTTTCCTATTTCTTGTTCATTTCATTTGAATGGATCTTATGGGTGGGGAATGATTGTTTTAGAATTGTTTATGGACTAAAATTGTGTTGTTTACTCATGTTTATTTAGGTCTAGATCAAGCATTCACATTTTGGCGCTAGAAGGAGGGCCTACCAGAAGACCAAATCACATTTTTTGAGAAAATTTTGTGGTTTTTGATGTTTTTGGTGTTTACAACAAACAAAACCGCTCATAGTCCAACGTCGCCATAGAGAACCACTCAAAAATTCAAACTGCACCGCTGGAATCAAACTGCACCACTTAGAAATCAAACTGCACCACTGGAAACTCTAGCGTCGCCATATAGCACCGCTACAAAATGAAACAAAGCTGCCATCATAAACAAAACCGCTTGATTTTCTTGTTTTTTCATGCAAACTTAAAATGGCCATATCTTGGTCATTTTTTGGTCTTTTTCAAAGTTTTTTTATTTGAAATGGGGTATAATGTCATAAGGTATCCAATGGTGTAGGTTACTATCAACTTGGATAGAGTTAAAATTTTCAAATTTTTATTTAATGTCAAATCATAATGAAACTTGGTCTAACTTTTAGGGTTTTTATGCTTAATCGTCTATCTAACCATCATATCTTTTTATTTTTTTATTTCATTTGACATTTGGAGCTTTTGTTGTAGGTTTTGAAGGATAAGGTAGCATGGAAGTCAAAGAAAAATCATTATTACATCATTGTAACAAGTGTTTTTAAACACTTTGGGAAAAAATATAATCCCTCTTCTAAGGATTTGTTATCTTTCAAGCTTTTAGAACACTAATTTCATTTGGGCTTTAAAAAGAACCCTTTTCAATTTGTGCAAAGGTTTAAAATGAACATTAGGAATACAACTTACTAAATTTTGTTTTTGGTTAACAATTGAACAAGGCAACTCTCATTTTTCTTTTGGTGTTTTAAAACGAACTCATAATTGCTTTGAGGATCTAAAATGAACATGTGCTATCTTGTTTTGTGAGGGCTTACTTAAACTAACTTCATTGAAAAAGGACGTATGCACTTCTCTCACTCTTTATAGGGATCTTGAGAATCAAAATGCCTTTTTCATGATTTTAGGTTGAGACAAAGCAATCACCTCCACACTTCATTTTGGGGTTAAAATTGAACAAAATCTTGTGCGAGTGTCAATGAGCTTGTTCCATGAGTTCTCCCTTTGTTTCTAAACAAGGTTTGATTGAACTATGAATAAGTTTATTTTCTTTTTTTTTTATCTTAGAGGGCCTACCTTGGGGATAAAGTACTCACCCAAGGGAATGACTCAACCGATAACACTCTAAAGACAAGAGTATTTCCAACCGGGATATAAATGTGGGTATTGGATTAAACGCCAATATCATGCGGTTGATTCCGAGAAGATGGATCCGAAAGGGGACTCTTGTCATATGGGTCAATCTCCACGAATGGAAAGTCTAAAATAAAATCCTTGTTTGTAGTGGCTTATTAACCCATTCACTGAGTTTATCAAAGTGGTGCATTGGAACTTAAATTCCAAGAAGTTACTTGTCGTGCCAATCTTGGTTAAAGTATAGAGTTTAAGACTTCATTCTTAACATACCTTTATTCTCTTTCCTTGGTTGCATGTAAAATCATCTCTTCTACTACAAAGGGCATGAGGCAAGCCCAACAAGAAAAACATACCAACTGAGATAGGATGTTATATTGCTTGTGAGTCAAAACACTTTGCTTGTTCGAAAAAATTTGGAAACAAACACTTAACATCATCATCAAAATTTCAAACCCCTTAGTTAGAGAAATACTTTTGACAAAACCCAAGAACTATTGCTTACCCTGGGGATTATTTCCTTAGAGGTTTCTACGTAATTGGGTTTACATCTTAATTTTCTTCTACCAAGGTAAACATTAGGCAACCATTGCCTTGATTTCCTTGAATTCCACATAGCACTTTGTGGGATGAAAAGAAGTTAGGACATTAGATGTTTAGTTTGAAAATCTAATCAAGAAAGTGTTTGTGGTAAAATCAATTCAATAATCAAGATGAAATCAATTGAACCCCACACATGTGCTTATGTATCTATTGTCTTATGGTATTTTGAGCAAACATTTATCTTTTGGTTTGAAGGGAAAAGCATCTTCTTCAAAACCTTGGCCTTGTAAACAAGTCCTTCTTAGGTTCATTTAGGATAAAATCAAACACTTCATCCATCCCAAAAATCTATCAAAATCCATCCCACAAACAACTTTAGAGCTTTGAAAACATCATTTTAGACTTGGATAAATCAACAAAATCAAAATCACCTTGTTTAGTTAGGAGTATGGGAATGCATCCTTTCTCATATCTCTAGTTAAATTATCACCCCTTTGAACAAGTTCATCCTAAGTTAACATCTAACATCTTAGGTTTTACAAGTTCATTATCCAAATCAAACAATCAAAATCAAGCCCTAAGTCTAACATTGATCCAAAGTTCCTAAAAAATCAACATCCATATCATTCCCCCCTTTTCATCCTTCATCTCATCATTGGTCCTAAACACCTTAGAGGTCACTATTACAACAAGGTCAAAACACAAGAGGAATATGGAATATAAACTTGATCCATACTTCATGAGTAATCCAAGTCAACCAAACTATCAAAACCTTACAATGCCAATTGATTTTCAAAAATCACATTTATACAATCCATACATGGGATCATTATCTCCTTCAAACCTCAATGGTACAACAAATGTGAGTCTACCCAATCTAAATCTTGGAACACCTTTTCCGATGGTAGATTTAAATCCAAGTCCAACATTGCAACCAAATACTCAATGCATGAGTCTTCAACAAAACAACATTATCCCACCAAATCCATACATGCCAAAAGTGAATATACCAAGTACAAGATTACCAAACACGAGTCCACACTTGGAAAACTTTGGGATAAATATGTTTGTGAATCATACAAATGTTGTTCAAAGTCCAAAAAAGATGTTAACAACTCTATGTATTAATCCAAGTCAAGGTAACACCATGCAAAATCAAAGTTACCTAAATCAAGGCAATGTGATTCCCAACAACAACAATGTTCAATTTCAACCTATCATGCCAAATTTGAACATCATCCCAAATCAAAAAAATTTCCAAAATCAATTTTTCCATGATCCCATTCAAAAACCACAAGTATTCATCCCAAATCCGCTTGAAGAAAAGCCAAATCAACTATATCAAGGGAGTCAAGATCGAAATCAAGATCAAATTTGGTGAGATCAAATTGCTACACTTACCAAAATAGTTGAGTCATTGTGCCAAGAGACATATCCGCCACCATTTCCCATATCAACATCATTCCTTGGTTTAGGGCTTCCCCCTTTACCTAGCACCAATCACTCCATCCAAATCAATCCACCTAACACAAATCAAGCCATCACATCAAATCCTTTGAATATACCATCAACATCACACCAACGGATGGTATCTAATCAAATGACAACATCAATCCTAACAAATCAAAATATGGTCTCCCAAGGATCTATCACCATGGTCATTCCAACCATTCCTATCACCTCAATCACTCCAACCACCCCTATCACACCCATCATATCTCAAACCCTCACGATCACTCCAAACATATCTAAATGACTTTTCACTACATCCAACACGATTCCAAAACCACCACTCATCCAAAACATCCCCCCAACCATCAATCAAGGTATCATACCAAATCATCCCCCCTTACCATCGATATTGCAACAACAGATGGAAACCATCCCTATAGCACAAGAAACCAACACATATTCTATCATCCCTCAAAACATGGTCTCTCAAGGACTAACCATATCAATCACACCATCCACCACTCAAATACCAATTATCAATACGATGGCACCTCTTATCACCACAACAAGCACTATTCCAAAACCACCTCCACCACCACCACCACCCAAACCAAACACATCAAACCAATACAACATTGTGTTACAAGCTGCTTAGTAGGCTGCTTATCAGAAGGCACTCCAATAAAACCAAAATCAACAAATTGCACAACTAGCTACTCAACAAGCTACACAAGCTGCTCAAGTTTCCCAAGATGCACTACAAGCCCAACAAGCACAATCTTAGGCTCAAGTGCAATCACAAGCTCAAGCCCAATACCAATCCCAACAAGCAATTTTTTTTCAAAATCCCAACAAAATGTTAATGACTCCATGTATCGATCCAAGTCAATGATCACATGATCAAGACCTATCCATCAACAAACACATGGAAGATGTTTTTACCTTGTCCCAAGATCAAATCAACATACATCAAGAGCCACTTTTTAGTGATCCATTCAAAGGAGTGTTAACATTATTTGATCCTGTAATCAACCATCCATCGACCAATGATCATGTTGAAAATGTCTCTACATCACCTAATGAGTTAGATGACATATCTCAAAAATTTATTCTAAAGCATGATCAACATCTCTCACCAAAGTCTAGCAATGGTCCTTTTCAAGACATATTAACATCCTTCGACCTCATGATTGCCGATATTGAAGGAATATTCAACTCAACACTTGATCTAAATTCACTCAAAGATCAAGAGGATAATGAACCACTTTCTGTTCCTAATGAAGATATCCTAGAACCCTTTGTAAGCAATCCATCCTTTGAAATTGACTCATGTCAAGTATTCGATCCAAAGCGTGTCGAAATAAATTCTGAAATCATTCAAGATCAAGAGTTTATATCTCCAAGCTACTACAATGGTCTAATGGATACTCTCCTATCTATACAAGATGATCATATCCACATAGCACATACTCCATATACCCATGAGATGCTTTCTTTGGGTGGACATGTAGATGATCTTCATTTAGAACATGATTCCTTTACTCCTAACATTATTACACAAAAAGAGAAGGTTAGTGATTCCTATAGTCAAACTGAGTTGTCAACATCAAGATCAGATATATCCCAAACTCAGATTGAGGAAATCATGAATAAAGATATCCAACATTATCCACTCAAGGAAGCAGGTCAGATAGAACAATTAGATATTTCAGAGTTAGCAGAGCAGAAAATTTAAATAACATCATCTGTAGTGGTAATTTATCAGAGAA
Source organism: Sequoia sempervirens (assembly GCA_007258455.2). Lineage (NCBI taxonomy): Eukaryota > Viridiplantae > Streptophyta > Pinopsida > Cupressales > Cupressaceae > Sequoia > Sequoia sempervirens. Next base: position 182,595,237 of record VDFB02256132.1, on the reverse strand, counting down.
TGTATTCTAAATAGGAACCCTCAAAACAAGTTGAATCAAGGAACAAAGGTGCCACTACCACCATACTGGGGGCAACTATCTCTCAAGCAAACGTCAACATAGGGAGCACGAAGAGTCTTTATGATGAAAGTAGTGTCAATAATACAACTAGCCATGTCATGAATCTTCATCCACCCATTACCCCATCCACAAATTGGGACCAACATCAAATGAAGGATGCGAATCAAAGCAAAAAGAACATTATTAAAAAAAAAGAAACTAAGAAGCATAATGGACAAATCAAATACACATGGATACCAAAGAATACAAAGAAAAATTATCCCTATCAAACTCCATTAGTCCAAGAAACTATGGGGAAAAATAAAAAAGGGAAAAGTATCCATCAAAGATGTCCACAAAAGAAAAAGTAGGCTTTTCAAGCGATGTACAAAGTATATCAAGCAGTTGATCCTAATTTGACGCACACTTTCGTATCCACCCATCATTTCTCATCTTCCCAAGTTTGGAGAGTCAAAGATTCCAAGCTGTCAACCAATCCATCTCCTATGCCTAAACACACTCCATCCATGCCTCCACACAAGATATCCAGTTCTCACATTGACCATATATTGGCAATGACCCTTCATCATAAGGATTATTAAGGAACTCTATCATGATGTGTGCATAAAGACAGAGTTAACCCTGGTATCAATAAAGCAGATCAAGAATCCCAACAGTTGCATTCAAGTGCACGTATCTTAGCAAAGAAACTTCTTCAAGTAGGCTATCAATGGTACATCATGACAGGGGTGTCTACATCAACAACACCTTGAGATTTAGTATGAGCTTAAAATCTTTCAAAAAAACCAAAAAAATCAAAAAATATGAAAATCCAAATAAATTAGAAAAAGGATTGAAAATAGTAAAGAGAAAAAAATCGTCCTCTAGTGAAAACCACTACGGTGGCGCTTTGGGCGAGACCATGATGAAAACCTGGAAAACAGGCATCATGTGTAGAATTGAGCATCTACGTGTTCCACTTCAAGTGAAAGAATCTCATCCCATCTATAATAAATCGAGCATTCCATCCATCTTATCCATAATAAATCCATTCATCCATGAACCATTTATCCAATCCATTTTTCATCCATCTGCATACATAATCTGAGTTATCTTGATCTTGAAAAAGTTTGGGACACACTTTATACTTTCTTATGGTAAAAATCTTGACATAGGTCATTTTCACTGATCTTATCCTACCCAACATTATCTAAGCCATGAAGCATTATCCAATAAGAATTCTTTATCTTAACACCTTATCTTATCGCAAGATAATCCTTGGCGTACTTACCATATCCATCCATCCATACATCTATCTGAGCATCCACACATGCCATTCCATATGTTGCTAGACACTGGGAGCAAATATCTACATCTTGCTTCGGGAATAAATATTGATATATATCCTCCAACTTATGTGGTGATCCGATCATTGGCAAATGTGAAATCAAATTGGTCAAACCACTTGTGAGCAAAAAACAAAATCACTAGCCCATGGAATATTTTGACGAGAAGACATTCCTTATCAATCTTCATCTTTCATCAAACATCAATTCAAACAATCACTATCAGTTGCATCTAATGTGTGCTTCAACATCACATCAAATCATCCAAAACATATTTTGTTCCAAACCAAGCTTCATCAATCCTGATCAATCAAATCCAATCAATCCTGCATCATCTTGGGATATCCTTCCCCATCATTTTGTTTCTTAACACTATCCTTGCATTGTTGTGCATCCTCAACAATGTTATCATCATCAATCCCTCATCATCTTGGGATATCCATCATAATCCTCGTGTTGCTTAACACTATCCTTACATTGTTGTGCATCCTCAACAATGTTATCTTATTCAATCCATCGATTCAATTAATCAACCTTAGCTTGGTTTTCAACAAAATCCAAAATAGACCACTGAAATCATCACACATATCCATATCCAAATCGTCAAAATCATGCGAAAATAAAAAAACATCCAAAACATATCAAAATCCAAAAAACATCTATAAAACATAAAACATCAAAAACATGATATCCGAACTACATCGTCTCTAAGCTTAAATGTAGGCAAGGCTAATCTTTGATTAGCCCCCGAGATCAAAATCCAAAACATTCAAAAACATCAAAATCAAAAAAATCAAAAACATCAAAATCCAAAACATTCATAAAATCTCAGAAAACCCCAAAAAATCAAAAATTCAAAAATCAAAACATTTGCAAATTTTGAAAAATACCAAAAACAACCTCAAAACATTCAAAAAATGTAAAAATAAAAAAATCCAAATATTTGAAAAAATCCATCTGTCTCATCTCGCTTTCACTCAAAATAATCAATCATCCATAATAAATTGATCTTCACCTTCATCCTTTTGCAAAACAAACAAAAACAACCACAACAATCAACAAAAAAAGCAAACTTCAAACACAAAATCAAAATCGAAGCAACAAACTGTTAAACGCAAAATCAAACTCTTGATCATTTTCAAACATGTCAGTCAACCTTATATCAATAGCTTATCAATCAACTTATCAAACCATCATCATCCTATACAATGCATGTCCTAGGATATATCATTCTGACAATGGGCATCATTTAGGATATCACCTCAGATTCTTATCCTATCAAACCACATTTCATTGGCTGAATGTATGAAGAACATTGGCTTGTTCGTGTACTTGATCTTTTCTTTTGATTTATCTTATTTCACTCATTCAAATGACCTCTCAATGATGTCCCTAATGAAGGGATTTAGAGAAAAAGGAATGGGGCAATGATCATTATCTTTTTATCTATTGCGCTTGTTGGACGTTCTTGTAATATAACTTGGTGAATACTTGCTTTGTTAGGTACGTCCTAGCAAGGTTTTTGTATGTCAAGTGTGAACAAGAATACTCCTATCTGTTTGTTGAGTCAAATTCCATCGCATTAGGTACAACGTCATCCTGGTTCTTTATACCCTGATGCATCATGCCTACGTGTGTTATCAAACATAAGGTAATTGGCCCCTTGAAAATCCCAACTCCTCAGCAAGTAATTATCATCATCATCATCATCTCATGTCTTGTTGGAATCTCTTGTTTTCTTCTATGTCTTGATTTTTGCACTAACATGGTACCATGACAGTTAATCATAAATCATCGATAATGCATCCATCCTGCATCCGCAAACTATCAACATACTACATAATGCATATCATATCATATATCTAAAACATTGATCATCTCACATGCATTGCATTTCATCATTGCATAATATAGATTGGTTATTCTAAGCATCTCATAAACCATACATTTATCATCCATAGTGCATAATCATAAAAGCATCATCATATCATATCATGTGCATCCATATCATCCATGCATCATCATATCATCCATTACATATAAACATCATAATCATCTCATATCATCAATAATGTAACTGTCATGGTAAAAATTAGGATCAAGTGGGTGTAATATATCAAAATAAGCATGAGGTTAGCCATGGTTGATGACTGTCTACATCATCAAATCTATCTACATCAAATATTCAAGTTGAACTAATCTCTTTATCGAGAGATTGACCCTCAAATCAAACCTCTTCGCCCGATCTCTCGAGGGGGCAGTATACCAGCATAATTCTTTACGTTGGGGAAACAGTGGGGCATCTGAAAAAATCAAAGAATTTTGACTTTGATCTCAACAAGATTATTCTTTGAACCAATGCAACAAATGCACTACTTTGAAAAGAGGGGAAAAATGTAGATACCTAAAATATGCATGCACTCGATTCTAATCTACTAACATCACTTCATCCTTAATCATCCCTCTATCTAACCATTTAATCAAATAGACTTATTTGATTAAATTCATCATAATTGCCCTTTTAATTAAATAAATCCCTCGATTTAATTAAATCATCATCTTTGTGTAATTAGCTAGGTCATTTCATCTTCCTATCTTTATTTAATTAAATAGTCCATATTATTTGATTAAATTTCTAAAGTTCATCTAATTAAATTAAATAAATCAAAATATTTATTTAACTAAGTCTTAATCATTTTCATCTCTTTTTGATTTATTTCAATCCTAAAATCTAAATCAAATGGTCAAATCAGCTAAATCTCCCCTTAAATTAATCAAATCCTGATTAATTTAATCCTAATCACTCAAATCCTCTATATTTTGCAACTTGCACATGAAAATCAATTTAATTGTTTTATAAATCACCTATTTTCATTCAAAAAAGGCATCCAAGTGGGAATATTCCTCAAATTTGAAATCTCCCCCCAAAATGACTTGTCCATCCAACAAAGAATTTAAAGCTCTTACATTGTCTCTTACATGTCTCCCACTTGGCATTTAACTCATCTTTCATCCCCCCTAAACATGTCATTTCATCAAATTCAAATTTCAAACTTGCACATTGATCAAAATGTGCTCAAGCTTCCTCCATTCATAGGCTGACAAGTGGCATCATGCCATTGGATGAATGTTAGTCCCACATTGCTCAAATTTGGGCATTCATCCTTCAATCTCATCTATAAATAAAGAGCTCATATCCTCATTTGATCATCCAAAAATTATATAAAAATTTTATGCTAAAATATTTAGCCATTTTCATCCATCACCATTGAGTTCTTAGCTAGGTTTTTGCAGATTTTTGGCTTGGAGCTCTCATCCTTCATCAATAAAGTGGATCAATCAACATCAACATATCAAGCTTGCAGCATAGGAATTGGGAAAGGGCCAATTTTCACATCAAATTGGCACCAATTCCCTTATGGGATAGTGGTTTGATTGTTTTGAATAAGATTTGATAGTTTTCATTTGAATTATTTTCCTATTTCTTGTTCATTTCATTCGAATGGATATTATGGGTGGGGAATGATTGTTTTAGACTTGTTTATGGACTAACATTGTGTTGTTTACTCATGTTTATTTAGGTCTAGATCAAGCATTCACAGGAACCTTAAGAAACTTAGATCACTCAATTAATTTAAAAAATTACTAGGAATTAGATAAACTTTAATGTTAGTATTTATTAAATGGATTTAGCAAATCTTTGTTTTATATCCTTTAATTTGACAATTAAATTAAGAAGATAATTGGATTTTTTAATAAGGTACAATTATTTTATATAAAGGAGCTAGAGTTTTAAAATTTTATTTTTAATAAATTAATATTCAAAATTAAAATTTAAAAGGAACAAAGATCAATGAATGATTTTTATTTATTTTTATTGAATCTAGTTGAATTGGCTATATGATAAAATGGTAAAACTATTAGATTATGGTTGAATTCAAAAATAGGATTAGTGTAATTATTGTCTCTAATTATTAAATCACATGAATAAATCAAGTATTTCTATGTTTTTATAGTTAGATTAAATTTTTCATTTTTTATGATGTGATAAATGATTAGATTCCTTAGTGTAGCAAACCTATTGGTTCATTAATTGGAAAAACACGAATTTATTTTAAAATAATTAATACAAAAGTATCTAAATTATATAGCAACACAAGGTAAAATATTCAATCATTTAGAATATAAAAATTTCTATTGTTGTCAGATTTTACTATAAAAATATATCATCTTTCCACTTCATCATCTTTTTGCCTACATCACATCAAGTGTTTGGTAGCATGAAATAAAGTCAATAACCTTTTCATCGTCTTTTTCCTTACATCTCATCAAATCAGCTAAGGTCATCTTAGGGGTCATGCACACTTGGAAATGGTTATAAAGACCTCAACAAGTTCATTGAATCAACAAATTGAGTTATTCAGTAACGAGGAAAAACCATTCTAAGGTGACATCTTTCAAGGATCTAGGGAAAAGCTTAGCCAAGAGCTTATCCTCAAAGAAAAAATCACTACATAAGGCAGTATAAGTGAAAACATGGTTAGAAGGATCTCCTTTCCCCTATATTTCTCAAATCTAGGAATCTCAATACCTTGTGGTATTGATGTTCTCAATATCTCCAAGGATAAGGGATTGCTTTTGACATAGTATGTAGGTTGGCCATTTTTATGTTGGTTTATGGTTAAAATTTTCCTTAGAAGGGATGAAACCTTTTTGCAAAAATTGGTTAAGGATGGTGTCATTGGTTGTATTTTGAGATGGAGGTGAATATAGTGGAGGTATATATATGTTTTAGGGGGAAGTGAATGGAATTATTATGGTTCAAGGTAAAGTGGTAGGAGATTTGACATGCAATGCCACAACTTAGGTACAAGGATTGCTAGCGAAAATTCCCAAGGTAGGAAAGATATTAGTAGTAGGTTCCATCATTGTTGTAACTTAAGGGTTGGTATATGTAGGAATAAAGGAAATGGTTGTAGGAGGAGGAATTTGAGTTCCTCCTTTACTTTGGACATTGTTTGAAGGTAAAGCACAACTACTTGTTGAGGTAAGATGTTTTCCAAAAATCTAAGCTAGGTTACACACAAGTTCAACTCCTTCCTCATTTTCAATCATGCGATGCATGGTATCTATGGTAGGAATAGTAGTGGTTGAAATGTTCTAAGTACTTAATTGATTTGTCGGTTTTCTAAGTCTTCATGGATTTGGATTATTTTTTCTTGTGGAATACTAGCAACCATTGTTTCAACACTTTTCAAACTACTTGAAGGCAACAAGTTGTTAAGGGTATGGTCCATACCTAGTGAACTAGTGTCAACACTAGTAGTGAAAGAGCTAGATAACCCAAGATCTATAATGATTGTGCTATCATAGGATGACATGAGTCTTGAACATCATCTCACTATAGTATTAGCAATAGACACCAAGTTGTAAAGCTCATGCAAGGGACAATCAAGGAATGCAAGATAAATGATATGCTTTAATTCAAATGAAATTAAGGTAAATGCATTGAAATGAATGAAATAGAAACTCGGTAAATTGAAATAGAAATCTATCAACAGGAAATAGAAGCACAAAATAGGGTTTTCAATGTTGTAAAATGTTGATTCAGGCTTGACACAAGACTAAATCACCCAAAGGGGCATATGAGTCCTAGTCATGGTTTTTCAAAGATTCAAATGCTACAAAATAGTCCACACAGAATACCTAGAAATCCAGAAAAACCAGGTATGTCCTAGGACTAAATCGCCCAAAGGGGTGTATCAGTCCCAGATTAGGTTTTTGCACTAGGGTATGTGCAGGATCATCATGGAAAAAACAAGCCCTTAAGTGGCAAAAAAATTTAGCAAAATCAAAGTTAGGCAACTTGATGTAAAAATTTGAATAACTTATCTATATTATTTCAAAAATATCTAAGAATAGAATTTGTAGAAAATTGAATGTAGTTTATAAACTACTAGGTTTTTTTAAAGAAAAGAAATCTATTTGGTGAAAATTTGAGATTTCAATGCAGTAGTACTTAAATTTCAGGGAAAAAATAAGAAATAGGTATCTATCTGACCACCATAACCACAATAAAATGATAATATTTTTTTATAAGATTTTAGGTATAAGTAGAGGACTCATGTCTCGATGTGATGCATATTTTTTATAAATTTTTTGAAAGTAAATAATTAATTATGAATTTTTTATTACAACTTTTAAAAATATAAAAATTAAGTTTGACCACCTTAACTTGGTCAAAACTTCTAGAAATTATTTTTTTCTTTTTAATCCTATATTATGTGAAGCATAGAATGTGACATGTTTTGGATTCAAAAATGTGATACTTTGAAAGCTATAGATGTTTTCAATAGTCTATCAATTAGGACTTTAGTTGTAATTTGAATAGAAAATGAATAATAATTACTTATTAAATTCAAAGTAAAGCATAATTTATATTGGTGGAAAGATGAGAATATCATTTAAAAACCCTTTTCGTTTCATCAATTTTGGATAAAAAAAAAGTCGCTAGCCACATAGCTATCATATTGCCACTTTTTGGCCCACCATGATCTTGCACATACCCACTAATTTCAAAAAATTCTAAGTGAATATTTGGTTTTCTAATTTGAATGATGTTTAGATAATGCACAATTATAGATTTCAAATGAAATTCAATGATGCAAGAGGAAAAAATGCAATGTTTATGGGTATGTGTAGGATCATGATGGGATAAAAAGTGGCAATATGATGGGTATTTGTAGACTGGTATGTGGCTGATGACTTTTTTTTTACCCAAAATTGCTGAAATGAAAAGGGTTTAGAAAGGAGATTCTTAGCTTTCCACCAATATAAATTATGCTTTAATTTGAATTTAATAAATAATTATTATTCATTTTCTATTTGAATTATGACTAAAGTCCTGATCAATAGGCTAATTGAAAAAAATTTGTAGCTTTCAAACGGTATCACATTTTTTGGATCCAAAACATGCGTCACATTCTATGCTTCGCATAGTATAAAATTAAAAAAAAAAAAATTGAATTTCATGAATTTTTGACCAAGTTAAGGTGGTCAGACATACGAGTTTTTATATTTTTTAAAAGTTGAAATAAAAATTCATAATTAATAATTTACTTGGAAAAAATTAAAAAAAATATGTATCACATCGGGACATGAGTCATCTACTTATGATCTAAAATCTTATAAAATAATATTATCATTTTATTGTGGTTAGGGTGGTCAAACAAACACCTACTTCTTCTTTTTTCCCCTTAAATTCAAGTACTACTGCATTGAAATTTCAAATTTTCACCAAATAATTTTTTTTAAAAACAAATAAACCTAGTAGTTTAGAAACTACATTCAATTTGCTACAAATTCTATTCTTACATATTTTTGAAATAATATAGATAAATTATTCAAATTTTTACATCAAGTTTCGTAACTCTGATTTTTTTGAATTTTTTGTCACTTAAGGGCCTATTTTTTCCATGATGATCCTGCACATACCCTTATTCACTTTCGCTAATGCAATATTTAGAAACCCTAGATGCAAATTAACTAATGCAAGACCTAATTCAAAGTTGATGTAGGCTAAATCTAGGACTATGATGCACTCCAAATCATAAAATAAGGTGTTCTAAAGATTGGGTTCACCAAAAAGAAATGTTGAAAATTGTTGCTCTATGTTTTAGGAGATAGAACCACCAATTTCTTCCAAGTTTCATTCAAGGAAACCATAGATATTTCAATCTAGGGATGGAAATTGGGGAAAGTGATATGCAATAAAGTGTCCTAGGGGTGTGATTAAAGACTAAAAGAGGGTTCAACACAAAAGCAAAGGATTGGAAAGAAAAAAATAAAAATGATATGTAAACCTTAGAACTATGTAACTCAAGATAAGAAATTGAAAATCAGAATAATGGACTAAGGTAGGACAGAGGGGCACCTAGAAAACTGAAGAAGCTTGGAGCAAGGTTTGTACTCTCAAAATTTTGAATTTTGATGCACAACGGGAATCATACGTCAGTAGGGATGATCTAGTCCTAGTTTAGATTTTTAGGCCAAAATCAAAATCTAGAACTAGGTACATGTAGGATCATGATGGGCCAAAAAGTGGCGATATGATGGGTATGTGTAGGGTATGTGGCTGATGACTTTTTTATTACCCAAAATTGATGAAACGAAAAGGGTTTTTAAAGGAGATTCTCAGCTTTCCACCAATATAAATTATGTTTTACTTTTAATTTAATAAATAATTATCATTCATTTTCTATTTGAATCATGACTAAAGTCTTGATTGATAGGCTGATTGAAAAACATCTATAGCTTTCAAATGGTATCACATTTTTTGAATCCAAAACATGTGTCACATTCTATGCTTTGCATACTATAAGATTAAAAAAAAATGTTTGAATTTCATAAAGTTTTGACCAAGTTAAGGTGGTTAGACATACAAGTTTTTATATTTTTAAAAATTTGTAATAAAAATTCATAATTAATTATTTACTTGAAAAAAATTAAAAAATATATGCATCACATCGAGACATGAGTCCTCTACTTATATATAAAATGTTATAAAAAATATTATCATTTTATTGTGGTTAAGTGGTCAAACACCTACTTCTTATTTTTCCCTAAAATTTAATTACTCTGCATTGAAATTTCAAATTTTCACCAATAGTTTTTTAATAAACCTAGTAGTTTAGAAACTACATTCAATTTGCTACAGATTATATTCTTACATATTTTTAAAATAATATAGATAACTTATTCATTTTTTTACGTCAAGTTGCCTAACTCTAATTTTTCAAAAAAAATTGCCTCTTAAGGGCCTGTTTTTTCCATGATGATCATGCACATACCCAACTGCTAAACCAAGATCTATAGAAAATGCCTGAAATATGGTATACTAGGACTCATATGCCACAAGTGGAAATTTAGTCCCAATATCAAGGTTGATTTAAAACTATGATATCCTCTAATGTTCTCTTCTAGCTTCTCTCCTGTCAAATCTCTGAGTCTGAAAAACTAAATTGCAACTTGTAGGTGACTTTCTATGATCTTGCAATATAGATGACAACTTTGACAACTTGAAAAAATTTCTCCAATCTTTCTCTTTAATGGATCTTCAACCTAGATCTTCAAATCACACATCAGACATAAAGAAAAATTTTGTTTTGTTAGTGGATAGGGGTTTTCCTTGGTCAAACCCCATTTTGGTAATTAAACCTCAAGAGGAATATAAATAGAATGAAGGAATGATGAATGAACAAAAAATATATGTTGCAACTCACAAAACCCTTGAATTAAAGGCTCCAAGCTTGTATGCAATTGCAAGCATGAATGTAGATCTTGAATCTTGAGTGTATGTTGTAGATCTTTACTTGAATGCTTGCTTGAATCATAAGAACCTACATCACAAATGTTAGCTCAAAAACAAACATGATGCATGATGACTTTGACATGATGCTTGATTCTTGAATAATGCTCCAAAATGCTTGATAATCACTCTTGAATGCTCTTAAATTCTCTTGTAAACTCTCTTGATCACAAATTTGCTATAATGCTTGATCTAAAAAAGTGTTAGGAGAAAATATGTGAAATAACCTTGTATTTATACTTGTTTATACCAAATTTCTCAAAATTACAACACTACAAGCTAACATCAGATCTAGGAGAAAAAAATCCATCCAAGAATTTGAATTTAAAATAGGTCCAATCTAAGTGGGACTCTTACACTAGTTGGGTCGTACGTGTCCTAGTAGGCTAAGCTCAGGACACAAATTTCAAGAAATTTTTAGTTTTATGTCAAATTCAGGTTTAGGCCCTAAAACTTAGGTGGGACCCATATGCCCAAGGTGGCGTATGATTCCCAAATCACTAAATCTACACCATAGAAACCAAATTCATTAAATTATGAGTGTTCATTTTATGTGTTTCAGGATTATTCTTAAAAAGATGCAATAAATAAGGCTTGTGGATGCAAAATATGACCAAATAAGGTTAAAGAAGCCCAATTTTAGCAGGGAGGGCCCAAATAAGTGTGAAAATGTAGAGAGGGATACATTTTTCTACACTACACAAAAATTCATCTCTCCTCTCCCAACTTTATCCTCCAAATATTTCCTTCTCCCTCTATCTCTATCTCCATCTCTATGTTTATGAACTCTCTCTCTCTCTCTCTCTCTCTCTCTCTCTCTCTCTCTCTCTCTCTCTCTCTCTCTCTCCCCCTCCCTCCCTCTATTTATATATCTCTCTCTTTATTATTATATTCCTCTATCTCTTTCTTTTTATTTATATCTCTATATATCTCTATTTCTCCCTTTTCTATCTCTTTCTCACCTCTCTGCATTTATTTCTTTTTCTCCCTCCCCTTCTATATATCTCTATTTCTTTATCTATTACTCTTCATATTTCTATCTCGATCTCCCTCAATCTCAATTACCTTTTCTATCTATCTATTTTCCCATCCTTCTCTCCCCATATTTCTCCCTCTATCACTCTCTTTCTCTCTATCTCCCTTTTTGCAACCTCTATCTTTCTCCCCTTTCCTCTTTATCTCTTTCTCCCTCCATCTCGTATTCTCCCCCTCTTTATTTCTCTTCCTGTATGGTCTAATTTTTGTGTATAATTTGACATGAATTACAATCTGTATGATTATTTCTAATCATTAGGCTTATGTGTATTAAAACCAAATCCAATTGTCTTATTCCATTTTCTCTCATTAATCAAATCATTATCCATAATATAGTCCTATCATACATATATCTATACTATTTATTTTACCTAATTCATGCCCACGGGTTGAAGGGAACCCTCACAAAGATGTTCTTGATCCACTTATATTTGAAAATTAAATTAAAAGATCATGAAAACTAGCCCCATCTTACAATTTTTCCTAGGCCAAATTAGCACTAATCTTTGTACTTTTATTTTATTTTTCATTTATAAATAAATTTTTTGCATTCAATTATAATAATTGATCATTTCTTATCATTAGATCAACATATAAAAAAAAAACCTTTCTATTCATACTCATAGTCTAAAAGCATTGATGATTCTAGAACATGTAATCACTGTCATCCTAGCCAATGTGAATCACCTTACAATAATTCCACAATTTATGTACTATTATCAATTTGGTTATCTATCAACATATTTTTTAAATATTGTAGGTCAATATAAAAACCTTATAGTTTAGTTTTTAGAGAATTCAAATACTAGAATTTACATAATATCACAAGTCAAGTTTGTAGTGACAAACTATATCTAAAATTATGAAAGCAACCCAAAATAACAGTAAGAAGAATATTATGATTCTTATTCATACATGCTATTTTGGTAAACCTCAATAATATCTAAAGAATTAATAATTTACATGCATACATGTACCTAGTGTAGAACCCCAATCCTAGACCTACACAAACACAAGAAACAAACACAAGATCAAATGCAAGTTAGAATCAAGATTCCCCATGAAATTCATTTACAAAGCTCAAATAGGAAAGAAAATGAAGAAGATGAACCAAGAAAGAAATGAAATCCTATTTTAAGATGCAAACTCTCAATCCCATGGGGGAATTGGTGCCAATTTAATGTGAAAATTTGGCCCTTTCCCAACTCCTATGCAATATTGATGAATATTTGATGATGGTTGATCCACTTGGTGATGAAGAACAATGTGATTACTTGATAAAAATCTCCAATAACCTATCTAAGATGATGAAAAATGATATGAAATGGTTAAAATTAGCTCTCAATGTGAAGAGAGTAACTTTTCTCTAAGTTGTGGATCCAAAATACAAAGGAAAGCCTTCTATTTATAGAAAGACAAGATGGAGGAATGAGCAAAATGGAGCAATGTGGGGTCATTCAAAATCTAATGGGAAAGTTCCACTTTTTGAGATGTGAGTGGAGGAAGCTTGAGCACATTTTAATGAATGTGCACAATAAATGTTACTAGGTGGAACTTCAAATTTGTGAAATGACTTGTTGAAGGGAGAAAAGAATGACTTAAATGGCACTTGGCTCAATGCACAAGGACATGTAAGAGGGAATGAATGTCTTATTGGAAGGACAATTCCACTTGGAGGAACATTCTTTTAAAGATGCAATGTTGAGAGAAAATAGGAATTTAATAAATTGATTAAATGTATTTTCATGTGCAAGTGGAAATATCTAGAGGATTTGGATGATTAGGATTAAATTAATCAGGATTTGATTAATTTAATCCTAATCATCCAAATCCTCTAGAATTTAATGAGGGATTAGTTGATGTGACCATTTGATTTAGATTTTTGGGTTGATTTAAATCAAAGTTAAGAAGAATGTGATTTAGATTAAATAAAATGATTTTGATTTATTTAATTAAAGAGGATGGTGTTAGATTAAATTAAACAAGGTTTAATTTATTTAATTTAATGAGATGAATTTAGAGATTTAATCAAATAAAATGAATTATTTAATTAAAAAGACAAAGGAGGGTTAATCAAATAACATTGATTTATTTAATTAACAAGAGATAATGACTTGATTAGATAAATGGTGATTTATTTAATTAAGGGGTGAAGAGTGATGATTAGCTAAGAAGATGATTTAGGACGAAACAATGTTAGTAACTAGGATCAAGTGTGTCGGTATATTTTTCGTATCCACATTTTTCCCCTCTTTGAAGCAAAGTGCTTGCTATGTTGGTTCAAAGAATAAACTGTCTCGATCAAAATTTAAAAAAAAAATGATTTTCAAAATTGCCTCATTGCTGCCCCAGTGAGAGAAAACATGCTGATATACTTCCCCCTCGAGAGATGAGATGAAAAATTTGTATTTTTGTGTGATCTCACGAAAAAAGAGGAAAAGGTGCCCAACAGGTCCAGAAAGGCTCTAGGATGCCAAAAAATGAGATAAAACAAGAAAAAATGATGCAAAACGGCCCTCGGTTGGGTGAACATGGGATGGGGGGACCTGATCCCTATTTGGACGATTAAACGGGGTCAAAAAACCCTAATTTTCAGGCTTAAAAAGGCCTTGAGGGACCATTTCTAGTTCATTTGCACATATAGCCCTTTTGAGATTTTGCACTTTTGAGCTTTGACCCCTTCGAGAGATGGTGCAACGATAGCTTCCTCGACACATTTCAAACTAAGTATGCTCACACAAGAGGTTACCTGGCACTAGATGACCGGTGAGTGAACTTGACCTAACCTTATTTTTAATTGACATGAGCATTTAATAGCTTGGGAATTTAGGTCTTTCCCAACAGTGCAATATTGCATCACTACAAACTTTGTTTTAGTGTCGCATGGCCTCAAACTACACCATATTCACAAATAGTGATGTCACAGTGTAGTTTGGAGTTTGGGTTCAAACTCCAAACTAAAGCACACATGAGAATAGCACCGCAACGTGCCATTTTAGTAATTTACTTTTAGGGTTGCACCTCAAACTATGTTGTCGTGGTGGAGTTTGGGTGATTAAGGGTCCTAGCGGCATAGTTTGGAACTTCCAAACTACATCGTACCCGCAAATAGGCTCACATATGTTGTTTCAAGTATGATGAGACAAATCAAAATCATGATTTTTCATGAAACTTAACATTGTGGCCTTCCTGATGCATGAGGAGGTTGAGATACTTCATTCACGTGAGCACAAATTCTCCATTCTCAGTAGATTGGTTGGGATGCATGAGCCTCTGTAGGAGCACCTGGGGGCGATTGGCCTCTAGTACATAGTGTATGCACTACCCATTAGGACACATTTGGGTATGATGACAATGCTTGTTGAGTGATGGAACAACGAGACATCCTCTTTCAACCTTTTGATAGGCAAGGCCATGGTCACACTGGAGGATGTATGGCACATACTTAGATTACCCATCCACAGAGAGTGGGTGATATACGATGTGGACGCCAGGAGGGATTCCTGCTATGATGTGATGGGCCTTGATGAGATTGTCTTTTACGAGGGCCAGATCAACCTAGAGTGATACGGGGTCACTGTCTCTCCTTTCCAGTTGGTTATCATTGCCATTATTTTAGGTCTCATCACACTAGATTAGTAGGGTTGATATTTCAGTCCTAGTTGGGGGCTCGCTTAGGAGCAAATGGTCTAGCAACATGTATGCTTTTCTTGGGGGCCAGTTCTATTGGCCTCATTGTATAGATATTTGCATGAGTTCGCATATGGCAGGGGTAGAGCCATTGGGGCTAGTGTGACACTTCTCCACATTTAGGCCTAGAAGCATATTGTGGTGCTTCATCTGAGAGTTGTTGTAGTTGATATGGAGCTAGACGATCCAATTGTCTAGAGCTACCGCGGTAGAGTTTCATTTACACACACGGGACAACACGAGATTCCCCACTAGAGGAGAGTAGTGGATGACATGCAATCCTGTACATGGCGGCCATATCTTGGATGGCCCACTTGGTACGATGATGTGTAGCAGCTCTTCTTCACCCAACAGGACAAGCTTATGTAGGGCAGGGAGCATACGATCTGATACAGAGATACCTATTGGGTCATGTGTAGAGATAGTTCAAGGAGCCCTAGGATAGGCCTAATGACCAATATGTGGCTATATTCACATGTGCTATGAGGGAGTCCTCTTGGGGTCGATATATTCCAGCATAGGATCCCATTGATACATTTAGGTAGCTAGTGGTCAGGCCATGGCCATGCGATCAGGGTCAGACCAACCTAGGCACCACATAGGCATATAGGTATTGGTTCTGACCACCTCTTTGATTGATAGTACTAGGCACACCATCTATATAGTGTAGGGCCAAAGCCAGAGGAGCAGGTCGAGGTCAAAGCTAGGGGGTCGAGGGGGTGGAGATAGAGATGGGGATGGGGACCAAGGAGGAGATGGGCCACCTCATCAGCTAGTTCAGGGCAGGGGCCCACAGGACCAGTAGCCTAATCCACAGCCAATTCAACAGAGGCAGGATCAAGACCTAGGGCAATAGAAGCAGGACCAAGGGAGGCAGGACATGCAAGCAAACCAACTGCCATAGAGAGATCAAGTACCTCCACCACCGCCTGATCAAGGGGATGCCTGGATTCAACAACTATAGGCTCATATTGCAGAGTTATATGGACAGGTGGTTGTCTTGATGGAAAAGCAAGACTAGCTGAGATAGGAGAGGGATCAAACTATCCTGCAAAGGTAGGCTGTAGATCTTAGGGCTTCCTAGGAGACAAGCCACATGTAGTAGCTGGAGGGTATGTTTTCCTTTTCCTCCCATAGTTTTGTTTCTTTATGTGTGTACAGGGAGGCTGTTAGGGAGGCTGATTATTACAGGGTCCACTATAATCAGGTCGTTCCCCAAGCATCTTGGGTCCCTGATTATTCACAACAGTCATGTTACAAAGTGCCTTAGGACCATAGAGAGAGACAACCTAGTGAGGGTGAGGGATTCCAATAGGGTTAGAACATTTTTTTATTAGAGATAGGATTCTTTTGTGCCCCATGGGCTCATTTTTGATAGCCTAGTGGGAATTTGTACTTTATGTATTGATTGATACACACTTGGTCTGATTTTTACCATGGCAGTGTAGATTTATTTTGATGATATATGATATGAGATAATTCAATGATGTGTCCTATTCTATTTCATGCATTATGGATGGATTTTATTTCTATATGCGATGGTTTACATGTGATGCAATGTGATGATGTTATGTGATGCAATGATTTATGGATGTATTTATTTTTCTCTATCTTTCTCTATGCACTTTTTATGATGATGTATAGATAATGGAAAATGTTATGATATGGAAATGCTTAGACTAACAAATCTATATTATGCCCCTAATGGATGATGAAATATATGAGATGCAACATTTTTCTTTTTTCTACTTTTTCCGTGTATGATATGGTGATGCACTTATGATTTTATGACGATGATATGATGTAATGATATATTTAATGATATATGGAATGATGAATGATGTTTTTGGTATGATTCCTAGATGTTATGATAATGTAAATGGATGATATGTATGCATATGATGTGATGGATGTTAATGATGCCTATGTATATGATGTACATGGCATGCTTTTTATGAGATATGTGATATGAGTTTAATGATGTATATGGGATGGTTGCTTTTATGTTTATATAATGAATGTATATGTATGGTTAATGAGATGCTTAGAATAACAAATCAATATTATGCAATGATGCAGGTTATATGATAAATGCTCTCTATATGATATGGTATGCATTGACGGTTTATGGATGGAGGATGGATTCATTGGTGATAATGTTTTGTGATTAACTGCCATGGTACCATGTTAGCGTAGAAAGAAGATAGAAGAAAGCAAGAGACTCCAACAAGTCACGAGATGATAATGATGATGATAATAATGATGATTTTCTTACCGAGGAGTTGGGATTTTTAAAAGGGCCAATTACCTTATGTTTGATTACACACATAGGTACAATGCATCAAGGTATAAAGAACTAGGATGGCATTGCACCTAGTGTGATGGACTTTGAATAGAAAATCAAATAGGAGTACTCTTGTTCACACTTGGCATACAAAACCTGATTTAAAATGTAGTTCAGATATTCTAAACACCTCAGACCAAAGCATAGGAAGGAAAGCCTCCCTATGTGGTCAACAAGATATCTAAAACACCCTCCCTACACCCAAACAAAGCATGTATGACCAAGGTTATATTACAAGAATATCCAACAAGCACAAAATATAAAAAGATATTGATCATTTCCCCCTTTCTCTCTGAATCCCTTCGTTTGGGACATCATTGAGAGGTCATCAAAATGAGCACAAAAAGATAAGTCAAAAGACAAAGATAAAGTAAACAAAGAAGTTAATGTTCTTCAATTATGCTAGCCAAGACTAAACTACAGTGATGCCTGATGTTGATGTCCATTATAGGAAGGATGCATCCTAGGACATGACGATATCAGCTGATTGATTTGGGATTGATTGGATGATAGGCTATTGACACAAAGAGTTGACCAACTTGTTCATGTACTGACCTAAACTTGAGACCTTGACGCTTGAGTTTTCACTTTTGAACTGTCAGACTTGATTCCAATTGTTTCACCAAAGGTTGAGGGTGATGATTGATTTATTGTGAGTGATGTTTATTGCGGGTGAAATTGAGATGAGATGGATGGATTTTTCAAATATTTGGATGTTATTGATGTTTTTCTAAAATGTTTTGAGGTTGTTTTTGGTATTTTCGAGATTTTACAAATGTTTTAATTTTTTTAATTTTCAAATGTTTTGGGGTTTTCTAAGATTTTGACCAAGAGACTAACCTAAAGACCTATCCTAGGGGCCTTAGGGGCTGATCAACATATTAGCCTTGTCTACATTATACACATAGAGACCACGTAGTTTGACTGACACAAACTCGATTATTGATGAGATATAAAAAAATGGATTTCCAGTTTATTGTGACGGACTCCTAAAAGACTAACCTAAGTGTCTCAGAGGATGATCATAGATCAAACTTGCCTACATTCAAAGCTCAAAGGTGACATAGTTTGACAAGATGATTTTTTTTTTACTTTTTTGACTAACTTTTTGACTTGTTTTTAGATTTTGATATGTTTTGAATGTTTTTGGATTTTTTTATTTTATGAATTTTTTTGGATTTTTGGATTTTCTGATGTTTTTGGACTTTCTGATTTTGGGATTTCAAGAACATACATGAATCTGATCTGCCGAGAACATTCCCCTAGCGTGATGTAATAGACTACTCTGATATAGGCAGGACAAATTGACGTTGAGAGTAGGCCGAGTAGTACTAGGAGGGATTATGACATGAACACAAGACCAAGCTATGATGTGGATGTCGATGGGTGATGGATGGAGATATGGAATGTGATGGATGATGAAAGCGTGATGATGCAGAACAAGCCATGGAGATCATTGTGGATGGAAAGTGCTTATTTACACAAGGTGCCTATTTGGCAAGTTTTCACCAAGGTACTTGCCCAAAATGCCACCGAAGTGGTTTTCACTAGAGGACGATCTTTTATCTTTACTATTTTTAATCATTTTTCTTTTTATTTTTTATTTTTGTGTTTTCTAATTTTTTCGTTGTCACCAAGATGCTTGTTTGCTAGGTTTTCATCGTGGTCACCATTTTTTCAAGACATTTTTTGATTTTTTGATTTTTTGGTTCTATACCTTGAAAGATTTAGGCATAAAGCTTTTTGAGATGGGAGTTGATGGGCTTGCCTTTGGGTGTTTATAGCTGCTATTCCCTTGAATTGTAGCTTGTTGTGATAATGAAGGGTCCCATCCAATTCAGTTCAAATTTTCCTTTTCTGTCAAGGTTTGGGACATTCTTTTGATTCTCTTTTAGCCCAAGTGCTCCTACCTGGAATGTCCAACTCCTAATCTTCTTGTTATAACTTCGCTTGAGTTGATTTTGATACACCTAGAAGTGGTTGAATGCCTCTATTCGCTATTCATCTAGCAATTCTAGCTCATTCAGTCGTGATACCATGTATTCCTCATCTGTGATGAGATTCTACAGTGATATTCTCAGTGATGGGAGCTCAATCTCGATGGGTAATATGGCTTATGATCCATAGACCAGGGAGAAGGGGGTGGCACCTGTTGGTGTGTGGATGCTGGTTCGATAGGCCCAGAGGGTGAGATTTAGTTGGAGATGCCAATCACGGCCAACTTCATTGATCATTTTCTTGAGGATTTTTAGAATGGCCTTGTTTGTAGCCTCAACCTGGCCATTCCCTTGGGGATAATATGGGGTGGAAAAGCGATGTTGGATTTTGAATTTATCGCATAAGTCATAGACATCCTAATTTTTGAATGGTTTCCCATTATCTGAGATAATGGCTTGTGGGATGGGGTGGCTTTAGAATAGTGGTTTACACTTTATAAGAGGAAGGAAATTTCGCATTTTTTCCTTTCACCATTTTGAATGGGTTCGGCCGAACCCAATGGTTCGATCGAACCAAAGAATTGGTTCGGTCAAACCAGTGAAAACCTAAATAAAAAACATATTTAAATAGGTTCAGTCGAACATAGGTTTGACCAAACCCCCTTAATATGACAAAAACAAAAAATTGTTTCATTTTAACTTGTCACTTTTACTTTGTTCTTTTACCAGTCACTGTCCCTGGTGCGTGCGGCAAACAGAGACCGTGATGGAGACCAAACAAGGTTTTTCTTTCCGGCGAAAGCAAATTTCCGTTCGTCTCTTCAAAGTTCATCATTCCAGTTTGCATATCAAGCACTATTGAGCACTAGGTATTTAAAATTCAATTTTTTTAGAGTTCAAAATGCATCTATTTGTTTAATTTCTAAACCCTAAATGCAATTTTTTATAAATTTGTTGAATTCAAATTGCATTTGTTTGAAAGTTTTTAAAGCATTTTCAATATAGTATTTTCTTCCCCATTTTGCATATATTTTTTTCTTGTTAAACACCTTTCAAGAGAAAAATGAATATCAAAAATATCAACTATCTGTTAGGTGTTGAGAGGTCTATAATTCAAAACTACACCCCTTGAACTTCTTTATGTTGATTGGATTTTTCAATGCATCTACAAAATTATTTCAAGTGTCAGAATGCTCCAACATCACCTCCCCATCATCTACCATTTCGTAGTGGACACCTTAACTATCATCCAACTAATAACACAACAAATAAACTAAACACATATGTACTAGACAAACCAAGTTGCATTTTTATTTGCAAAAGTTTAGCCATTAACTTGAGCCTAGACTAGACTTAGCTTCAAACATATCAAGGATATAGATCCAAATGTTATTCTTTTCATTTTGTTTCTTTGGCACACACATTTATATATCCAAATTTAAATATGGTCCCAAGTTGAAATACTTCCAATTAGTTATTTCTCAACAATTTGAGCATGAAATATTAAAATTTTAGAGCTACAGTGTTATATAAAAGAAAATTTTCTAATTCATTTAGATATTGATCCATATGTATCATAGATCAACATATGATTTGATCATTAGAGTATTACATCAACTTTTAAGATTACAAGGATAAAATACCTAGGCACTTGCATTTATATTTGGCATGTATTTTAACTTGTTCAATTTTTTTAAATCAATCCAAGGGTTTGAGTAAGGAAAAATGAGTTTCCTCCCAAAGTTAGTGCAAAAAAACATTATAATGGCTCTCAACATAGTCTAAGAAATGGAGATAAATAAATTCCTAAAGACTAGAAGTGTAGGGGTCAAGGTCACAAAATAATTTTAAAACTACAAATTTAGGGTCAAACTTGTAGATGAAAATGTAAATTCCATACATGTAGGAGTGAACCATGAAAGTCATACTTGGTTTGTTAAGGTGTCATAATATTAAATCTTATAAAAAATCAAGAATCATATCATTGATTATGTGCATTACAATAAAATATCTCCATATAACAAATGAAGCTAAAAACCCTAACCCTCTTTGTCAATTCTATAGTGTGCTTGTCTAGTATTTTTAAATTCAATTGTATGTTCGAAGGTAATTTGTGTGTTTACTTATTGTATTTATTTATCCTAGCTAATTAGAAAAGAAAACTCTAAAGAAATTATTTTCTTTTCATTTTGGCAAAGCCATTTAATTTGGTATGTCCTACGATTTGGCCATAAAGGTTTTCTTGAATCTTATTTAGTTTTTAGATTTAAGTGCTTTCTCATTGTCTAATTTCTTAATCAAATCTAAACATTGTTCGATCCTTATTTCCTTCTAATACCAAAATCATCCTCTTTTCCTAGTAAGAAGTCATAGTTCAATCCCACCATGGTTGTGAATCAAGCTAAAATTGGTATGATAGGGAATATGCATGATACTAAATTTATCATAATGGAGAAGAATCATTTGGCCATGAGGCCCTTGTTGAGAAAATGGTAATCAAGATATAGCTTTGATGCACAAAACCTTTCTTTGGATCTTGCAAATGTGGCTAGTAATATTAATCCTAGTACAATGATTGATCTCCTTCATATACTATGTTGATTAATAAGCCATGTGGAAAGAAATTACTTAAAGTTAAATAGGTAAAAGGATAAGCTCAACAATCCCTTTGAGTGATGTGCCATTTTCCCTCCATCCCAAGCTTCTTCTTCATGTATTCCTCCTTATTTTTTTACTCCTATCTATCTTATGCAATTTATTTCTCCTTCCACCAAATCTCCCCAAATTTACCCTCTCCTTTTTCCTAGATCTCATCTCATGCTTACTTATTATGATGCACATAGTTCTCTTGTCTCCACATTAGTTCTCATTAGTTTTGTTTACACTTCCCATGTTCCCCTCACTGTGATATTCCTATGCAAGTCTTTGTCACTCCACACTCATTTATTATGTCACGACAAATTTATACACCACCTTCCATTTCTCATCTTGCCACTTTCATTCATGTCCTTAATCCTAGTGTGCCTCTATCTACCCTTGACATTAATGTTTAAAGGCTTGTTGAGATGAAAAGTAATGTTGATTCCTTACCTAATGGAAACAAAAAATACATACATATAAAAATCAAACACAATTCAATTTCTATTGAAAATTTTACATATCCATTTTTTGTTGGATTTTTGGATCCTAGATTTGAGATGCACAATGTTAAAGGAGATCCCATGACACATTCAAGGTTCTTTAGTGCTACATATTTGGATTTTGTGTATGATGATAAGTTATTGGCTAAGTTCTTCCCATGAAATTTAAAATATTATGCTATTAAATGATTGTATTATCTTCCATTTGGGTCTATTTTTTAATATTGAAATTGGTCAATGCAAATATTGGGAATGTTGGATTGAAGTTTATTATTTTAGATTTTTTGACTGTAAACAAGGATCTACAAAGTATATACATTCTTAACATTTGCATGTGCAAGTGAGATGAATGTTAAGAACTAAAGTTGTTAGAGGCTACCACACTTAATTATGGATCTTCTAATGCTTCATCTACATCATCCTACCCTTGTAAATTTGAAAAGAAAAATTATTTCCAAAAGGATAGTAAAAAATAATGGAAATGACCATTGTACAAACTATACATTATAAATGTTTCTAATATTATGACTCTAAAGCCTCCAACTTTTTCCTTTGTAAAATGTGCTTCAAAATTTACTTAGTGCAAACATGATTACACTTCCTCCTATTAGGCCATTAGATAAATCTAAGGTTATTCCCAAAAGATATAATGAGAAAGAATTTTGTTATTAAATTGTAGAGTTAATTGTAATTATACTCAACATTTTATGGGATTAAGGAATAATTGATTAAGGATTTGATTGATAAAAAAAAATTAGGTTGAGGGGGTTAATATTGGGGTCAATCCTTCAATTGTTCCTCCTAATGAAAATTTAAATATTTTACACTAAATAAATCTAATAAAATGGTTTTATATGAGGGTCATGAGATTGAGGTACATATACATGTTGACGAGCTTGAAATCATTGATTCACCTACATGTGAGGAATGATTTGTTGGTATTAATAAAAATTATAAGGGTACTTATTCTTCTTCTTATGTACTAGTGATTGAATTTTATAGAAATTTCTATGGACTAACCAGTATTCAAACTTAGGACCTCCCATTTGGTGTTAGGATGCTCTACTATTGAGCTAATGGCTCACATTGTGATGAGTCCTTTTATGGCTTAGGTGTGTATCATTTCTCCAACACACTCCCTTGAGCCACAACATAGGTGTCAAATGCACTTAGCTTGGCTCTAATACCATGTTGAAATTTCCATGAACTAGTTAGGATGAAATCTCCACCACTAAGCTACCCACCCACTTTATGACAAGTCAATTTACGGTTTAGGTATGCTAATTTTTTTGACACCTTTTTCACATTGTGAGATATTACCAAATAATTATAATGGTCCTTTGGTTTTGTGTGGATCATAAACCATGTAAGGGTTTGTTTATTGATCTTACTCACCAATAAAATTTATGCATTGAATAATTTTTGTTTTATCATCATTTTATAAACAAGCACATGCGTATTTGAGGGTTTCTTTAAAATTGACTAATGATATGTTGATTGAAACTATAGGATACATTATTTTACCTTAATTTTTTGGTCTAAAAGATGAGGGAAGTTCTTATTCTATGTCATATTATTTCTTCTTTAGATGTATCTCATATTTTACTTGGGTATCCATGGATAAAGCAATATCAAGCAACATCATCTATGTCATGCCATCAAGGTATCAAATATGTTCACACTAGTAAAGAGGTTACAATTGCAAGAGATCCGTATATGCCTTTATTTTAGATTAAGTCATTTAACCTTAAATAATTTTAAGAACATACCTAAGGATCCTCTATATAAGTGCAAGGATTCTTTGCCTAATTTGTAAAAATTTCAAAAGGAATAACAATGGTGGGAAAATCAAGACAAGATGCAACAATTTAGAATTCCTAAAGGGTTTACAATTATTAGAGCCAAAGTAGGTTATATGTAGGTTTTATATTATAAAATGATTCAAGAATCTATAAGGCCAAAAGAACCATAAGCATTGCAAACTTTAGTTCAGAAGCATAAGGGATTGGATATTTTCATTCCTAAACATGGTTTTCATAAAAAAAATTACTCATGTAGCAAGGAAGGATGAGGATTACAAATGATAAATCTATATTTTCTTCATCTTAAAAGGGTCTTCAAACTACTTGGGTATCAAAGAATGATTTACATAATAAAAAGTTGAAAATCTACAAGTAGAAATACCAAGTTACAAAAACAAGAATAATCATTATGGTAATAGAAAGAGAAAATGCTTCCTCTTAAAAAACATGTTTATTAAGAGTTCTAATTTACATAGTGTTGAGGAGCACATAATATAATAAACATGATTCAAGTACCAAAACATTAAGTATGATGATTGGGATGAGAGGATCAACTTGGGGAGGATTATTATAACATCATTAGTTGGAACTTTTTAATTTTATCTCTTTGTGTTGGTGTTGTTTTTAATGTTCTTAATTAGAGTGCGGATGATGTTAATATACATTTAATGATGCATTTTGAAATTTATTTAGTAAAGGTCTCATTTTGTACATCTTTAGTAATTGTATAAAAATTTGGAATATTTTGGTTAATACATCTTATTGGAAAACCATTCATTGAAATTTCTTGAAGCCCACAACCGAATGGTTTGTGATGACCTCTTTCCTTCAAGAATTTCTATTATGCTCATCAATTTCAAACCATTTTGGGGTTCTTGAATGTTTTTAAATTTTAACAAACTCATTACAAAAAGATGGATTTTGAATTTCTTTTTCTTTTTCATATTTAGGTTCTCTCTTCTTATGTAATTTGGAGACACATTGAGTTTCATTGGTTCATGTGAGATATTTATAAAAAGTATGCAATGAAGTCAAACTTTATTAGATTTGATTCAAGTAATATGACATATTTATTTTGCTTTCCAATCTATAATTTTTTTATGTTCTCAAGGCTATATAATTGAAGTTCATTTATGTTAACAACTATTAGATTAAATATTTTTATCCCCAATTATTTTCAAATGATTTTATACTTTAATCTTTGTATTCTTATTCTTTCTTTCATCGTTTCATTTAAAATTTGAACCATTTAAGGATGTTATGTTATAGATTATAGTTGTCTTCCAATTCTTTTTAAATCAAGTTAATAGTATGAAAATATTATTGATGAGTAGATGAATTATTACAAGTTCTATTTTAGATTTGTATTCTCTTTATCTAGATATATTATTTACCAAAGTCTCATTTTTTTTAGGTGTACTATATATATATATATAACATGGAAAATGTAGATCATGTTCCACCTGTGCTAGATTCTTTGTTTGCAAATACTAGTAATGAGATAAAAAAATTGAGAGATTCATTAGCACAGGGTGCAAACCCGGGATATATAGTGAACCATGCATGTTAATATTGCATAGTCTAGAAAAACTAAAAGATGAACTTGAGAGGACTAGTGCATATTCCCCAGACAGAGTGACTACTATTCTTTCCCGCATGGAAGAAGTACATGGTGACATTCCCCTTAAACAAATACAAGATAGTGTCACCAAAGAAATGATAAAAGCCACTTTTTTCCATTTTATCAAAATGTGCGTAAGGTTAGGGGATACCAGGTCACTAGATGTGTTGATCATGCTATGGCCTCATTGATCTACCCAGTTTCAGCAGCACATGGTCTATACCCAAACAATGACCAGATTCCATTGTATTTTGTTCAGCAGTTGTATGCTGAGGTCCATTTGGGCCTCAAAG